>OY755046.1:24876062-25398562 GCA_963576565.1 Aspidapion aeneum
GTCCGCCATCTTTAAATTTAATGAGTTAATCAAATTTATGTTAAAAAACTATCAATCAAATTTTTAGTTAATTAAACACTTTTTATTTAATAAAAATTTGTTAATAAACAAACTAGTTTTATATTTAAGATGTATAGTTTAATTTATTTTACTTGGGTCGTATGTAGGCACTTTATTTTTAATATTAAAAATCTCAAAAAGGCGCAAGAAAGCGTAAATATTTTTTTTTTCATTTTGTTAAGAAACATTAAGTTAACAAAAAAGTGACAATAGTTTTGCTTAACAAAATTTTATCACACACTAAATGATATTTTTTAACTTCTAATAATAATTGACTTCTTAGTTTAAAAAATATGATTACTCTATGACAACCTACAGCTAGATATTGGTATTTAGTGTATTTTGGTTAAATTACCTGTGCTGGATGTCTCCATCGTATAAAAATTTTTTACTTTTAAATATAACACTTTATATAATTAGAGAAAGTAATACATAATTATTCAATAATTTATATGTAATTATCATAAAAATTAAACAAACGCTTTTTAAAGTGTCAAACTCACGTCATACTAAAAAACAAGTGAAAATACTCTGTTGCATTTTCAGCGCCCACTAGTTTGCTACATAATTTGAGTTCCAGATATTGTATATGTCTATTTGTGTTTTTTTAGTTTTTTCCACTTTTACACCCGATTGGCCTCTTTGTGCGCCGGGCCAACTCGGCGCCGTCAACTGGGCTCCAGGCCAACTCGGCGCCGGACTAAATTGTTTTTTTCGGTAAAATGTGCAGATTAAAAATTAAATAGAAAAATTATTTATACAATGTTTAATTTATTTAATTTTTATTAAAAAAAATCCTTTATGCAATTATTCTCGAAATTTGGTAGGTGTAGTGGTCAGGTAAGCTGGTACCAATGCAATTTACGTTTTTGATTACAAGAATGGCGGATCCAAAATCGCGGATATCTTAATTTTTAAACCGACTTGTCTCAAACTTGAAAGTTTACAGTGCTTCACTTAATACACTATTATCCTGAAACCTAAAAAAATTAACCGATATGTATTACATATAGAACTTGGTGCTGCTTTAAGTGCATCTAGCTTATGATTTTTGAATAAACCGATTTGTTTCAACCTTCAAAATTTGCAGTGCTTGAAATCACTTAATGCAGTTTTATCGTGAAACTTAAAAAAATTAAAATGGCGGATCCAAAATGGCCGACTATCTTATTGATGCATCGATATGTATCAACTATGGAACTTGGCGTTGTTGCAAGTCGCTGATTATGATTTTTGACTCAAACTCATAAAAAATTCAAAATGGCGATCCACAATGGCGGATTTCTTTATTTTTAAACCAATTTGTTTCAACATTCAAAATTTGCAGTGCTTGAAATCACTTAATGCAATTTTATCCTAAAAAATGAAAATGGCGGATCCAAAATAGCGTATTTTTTTTTTGTGCACCGATATGTATTAAATATAGAAATTGGAGATGTTTTAAGTTGCTTATTATGATTTTTGACTTAAACTTATTAAAAATTTAAACAGGCGGATCCAAAATGAACCGAACCCCCCAAGCCTATGATTTGTTTAAATATTTTCCACATATTTCATGAATAAAAAGATAAAATAGCATAAAATACGACATCGTGAGGCCTCGGGCCCCCTCAGAGGCCTCGGCCCCCGCCAAGACATATTCATGGGTGCGCCATTGTAAATGTTGAAAAAAAACTTTTTTTTCTACCACAAATTTGTGTTCAAATTAAGTCAGCATTTGACATTAAAAAACATGTAGGAAATCCTAACTAAAATTTCATGTAAACGCATTACCAAAAATATATTTATTAATAACGTTAAGAAACCAACATATAAAGAACCATAATTCTATTAACATTAAAAATAATACCATTAATATATGGTTATTTTTATGTTTTTCCTAGATATCATTTCTAACGTTGAATCTAAGATATATGAAGCTAATAAATGTTTTGTTTTTTAACATTAAAAAAAAAACTATAGAGGGCGCTGCTATAGTTTTACTACCAGAATCACAGAAGAGTCAAAGTCATCCACACAAGCGACAAAGTGCCTAACTCCGAAAATCGAATGGTGGAGATGCAAAACGTGTTATGTTGAGAGAGAAAGAAAGTGCGTGCCGGATATTATTATTAACAAGGGCGCACCCAGGGGGGGGCCCCCCCAAGCCTTAGATTTTTAATATATTTTCCACATATTTGATGATAAAACATGAAAAATACCTTAAAATTTGACATCAGGAGGCTTCGGGCCCCTCCCAAGCCCAAGCTGTGGCGTAGTTCTTAAAAGACATGACGACCTTTTTTTTTTTTGTTTTTTTTGGCCGCCACTTTTTTGAGGGCGCGCTTTGTAGCTGTCGGGGCCCCCCCCCAAGACACATTCCTGGGTGCGCCACTGTTATTAAGTACACTAAAAATAACAGCGTAAACCATCTTATGTGGAAAAAAGTGTTTTAAATTTTTATTTAAATGATGAACATGTGCAAATTTATAGATATACTATAAATAATAATAATATTCTTTTTATGGTGCAAAAAGCCCGTCTGTAAGCAGCAAAATTTTTGTATTGAATTTTCTATTGACCCTTGCATAGAGAATATTATTAAATGCAACAATAAAAGTTTTCCGAGAGGGCGGAGTGCACTTGAGCATTCTTATTTGTGACACAATTGTTTCGAGCCAATAAAAAAGGTCCATTTTAAAAAGTTCACCCTGGCCATCATATACTGAGGGTATTAAAACTTTGCAACGGCCACGAGTTGTGAAGTAGAATATAAGTGTTGTAAATATTATTTAATTATAACCTTTTCAAAATTTATATTTTTAGACCATTAACTGTAAAAATTGTTAAAGTTTATAATTAAAACTAGTGGTTTCCAAACTTTTTCCTATAGCGTCCCCTTTTTAAAATCATGAGTTGGTCACGCCCCCCTTTTGCCGAATATAGAAAAAAAAATATTTTTTTAGTACAATAAAACATAATTTTGTTAAAAAGGATAACAATTTGATTAACTGAAAATAATTTCTTGTCATTTTACATAAAAAAAAGTTAAAGGCTGCCAAAAAAAATTTCATAGTGTTTCTCCCTAAATCTCATACAGTGGTTTAGAAGATTTGAGTATTTGAGAAGTTTTGATTCATGACTTCGGAACATTTTAGAAAATCTCATCAAATCTTCTATATTCAATAAAATAAATTTCAAATTTAACGAGAGATTTTATGAGGTCCTCCTCAAATCACCTAGATCTTCTAAAAACTTAAAATAAGTTATGATATTTAATAGAACCTTTTCGGTAGGGCTCCCGCGCCCTTTTATTGTTGGTCTGCGCCCCCTCAGGGGGGCGCGCCCCCCATTTTGAGAACTACTGATTTAAACTAACAAAAATAGAAATATTTAAACAGAAACAGAGTTGTTCTAGTCGTTAGCATCTGTTAAACGCATATTTTGGCAGTTTTAAGTTTGCGAATTTTTTGTTACCTTTTTGCTTTACTAGAGTGATAGTGAAAGGAAGGAAAAGCACAATGTTCTTTTCGTGAATGTCAGTCCAAATCCGGTGAAGGATTATCATTATTTTCTTTTCCTTAAGTTGCTGAGCGGTAAGTACACGCATGCACGCACCTGATGTATAAGACAGCCTTTATATATACGGTCTGTCTCTACTTTTAAGGTTTAGCGAAATAGAAAACTTTTTTATTACTATTTTACTTTTTTATTCAAAAAATATTATTTTATATTAATAGATATTATATTAGTTTAAAAGGATGTATTTTTATATATAATAGGTATGTATTATTTAAAAAATGCATTGTTACCTTCCTAGCCCGCGCAGTAATGGCTAGAGAAGGTATTGTTTTTGACAAAAATTTTTTTTTTAAATAACGCCGAAAATGTGCCCTTTGATTGTAGCTTCTTAACTGCTGAACCGATTTTCATGAAATTGTTAGGTGAATTAGTGTGCGATAGGTACAATAACGAGCTGATTTTATATTGGTAAAAATTCATCAATTATAATCACAGATTTTTAACGGTTAAAACATTTTAAAAATGTTAACTTTTTACCGGAGTGTAACATCAATATGCGGTTTTCGTAGAAGCTTTCGTTTCGGAGATATTTACAAAAATCTGTTTTCAAGGTTGGAGTGTGCTAATGGACTAGAAAGGTATTAGATACGTCGTGAATCCATTTATTTGTATTTATATATGCGTGTACATAGGAATTTGGAGACGCCCACATATTAAGAACTGAAATAAATTAGTCGTGATAATAATAATAACTTTAATAATGCATTTTTGTCATATAATTTTTTTTTCATAAACATAATTTTATAGGAGTTATTGTTTATATTAGGACTTTTCGGACACCCTGTATGTTATTATTTAAATATCAAACATAATGAAGCATACAAACTGCGAATATGACGTAATTATTATAGCTTTTTAACTTTTTGCGTTTTTTAAGCCAATTTTAATCTGTTTTTATGTTCGAAAAATTTTAAAATCTTCTTTATATATTCTTAGATTTATATTATAATAAAGCATACATATGATACTAGTCATTTCATTTCAAGAGTAAATATTTTTTTTTTCCGTGCTTGTTCTCTCAGTGTGTTATAAGAAATGCTTTATCTGGCATGTTGTCACTTCTGTGGGTGACTTGAGTCTCTCCATGTCATAATTTTTGAGACAACTTTTTGACAGTTATCAGCTGTTTCCTATAACAAATAGCATAGGTTTCTCAAAAATAATAATTTGAACTGTATGGCTGTGAGTTGCTACGAGTCACTATAAGAGACGCTTATTCTCTGTGTTATTTTGGTTAAAATATTTGCCTTTTGTAAAAACAAACGTGACATAATAATAATATATATTTGGGTCCGAATATACTCCAGATGTGTGGGAAAGATGGTATAGTTAAAGAACAACAAATAGGTATGCAGTGATTTAAATAAAGCATTACAAAATAAAGTAAGAAAAGTAAAAAAAATGTTTTGTATCGAATATCGCATACCAACGTGATGTTATTAGACAGCGAATGCGACAATTCGCCGTGGCTTATTAGGCGCCGGACTTTAAGTCACGTACACACGCGTTCGGCCTCGCAGCAAGGCCTATAAATTCTACCTCTCTACGAGGCCAAATGCGCATACGTATATATACGTGCTTTAACGGCGTGGCTAACACCAACATGCATGGATCCGTGGCATCCTGAACCGTCCGATCAGAGTGGGCACTTCAAACGAGCATTCAGTTGAATATTGTTTGCCTTAAGGCGCGTATTCACTTGAGCACAAGCGCGGATTTGAGGGGGAGTAACGGGGTAATTCCCCCCCCCTAGAAAAAAAATATGCACTTTCTCCTAATAAAATAAGGAAAAACAGGAGAGTTACCCCCTATAAAAAAAATTGTTACAAAAAAAAATTCGTCGACTATTACCCCCCCCCCCCCCCGCCCCTAGATTTTGACCCAGATCCGCGCTTGCTTGAGCATGAATACAAACTAGGTATTCGTTTGGCCTCGCAGCGAGGTACTTACAAATTTATTGTTTACATAGATTTTAAATTTAATTTTTAGAAGCTACGGAGCCGAATTTCCTTAGAAGAAATTTATTTACGTTCTGTAGGTTACCTTATCTTTGGAGATATTTGAAAAAATATACTTTTTTCAGTGTTAAAAATATTTGAAAAACATTTTAAAAAAACATTCGTTTCTTGATGTTTGAAAAACATTATATCTTCAGTGTTAGAAAATATAACGTTATTTCTCTAAAGTCATAAAATGGGTTAGTAAGCTTCTTTTCCACTATGAATATGACATCCAACCTCACTTTATGTTTTTAAATTAAACATTATTTTCACATTATTAAAATGTTTTTTTTTTTAGTGGGGATATGTATGAAAAATGGAACAAAGCGGTGTTTCAAGTCGTTGATTATGATTTTTAACTCAAACTCATAAAAAATGCATAATGGCGGATCCGAAATGCTGGAATTTCCTATTTATTCATCAACATGTGTCAAGTTTGAGACAAATCGGATTTTTTTAAGATGTTTTTGGATAAATAAGAATATATCTATTTTGTTTTTCATCTGCACATTTAATCGAAAAAAATATTTTAGTCCCAGTTGTCGATGTCCAGTTGTCAGTGCCCAGTTGGCCCGGCGCTCAATTGTCGGAGCTGAGTTGGCGGCGCCCAGTTGTCCTAGACCGTTGTAGCCGTTCCACCGCGACCACCAGTGGGAGTAGCTTACTTTTGAGTGGTTTTTTTATCACTGTATGCCTAATCGTCCAAAAAGGTTGGCTATCAGTATGGGTGAGACACTGTTCATATCTTTTGTATCAATCTGAGGTTAACCGAAAGTGTTCTGACGTAAAGTACAATAGCCCGACATTCGCACAGTACATGTCTGACTGTTTCGTCATTCTCCATACAGAGTCTACATTCGGTCTCTTCTATTAGTCCCATTCTGCGCATGGGTACTCTTAGTCGACAGTAACCCGTAAAAAGACCAGTCAGTCATCCACTCCAGTCACTGCGTTAAGTTACTTATAACCAATATAATTGTGTATCTTACCATTTACACCCTGTATAATTAATATATAAAAAGAAAAAATCTCAACAATCAGTTGGCGCCTCGATTTTTTTAATTTTTTTTTTATCAAGTATAAAAAATTTAAAAATTATTTAAACATAAATATTGATTAGTTTAATCTAGGTAAGTTCCACAGCAAAAAACATAAAGTAAATTTTAAATAAAAAATAAATAAAGTACCCAAGAGTAATTAGTAAGGGGCGGAATAATTCGCACCCTAATAGGTTAAATTTAAAAATGCGATGGCGCCAACAAGTTTTTTTAGTTATATTGATAATTTTATAGAGCTCCTTTAACAAAAACATTCGGTTTTTAACTATCCACTCATGGGTAACTCGAGCAAAAATTTGAAGCCGGTGTTGAGTTTTTGAACCTAAGTAAAACCTGTAAGGATAGGATACCTGTGCAGTGCAGTGATTAGTCATCTGTTAAGCTACATTTCCAGCAATGTTCCTTAAAGTTGCTAAATGTTGCTCTCTGAGCAAATTTTGTGTTTCTGTTGCCTGTTTCCAATATTAAATTTTAGCAAGAATTTTCAGAGAAAATTTGTCAACACGACGAAACAGAAACAAGCTGATATGTTTTGAAGTTGCGGTGGAAACAAAATGTTTTTAATTGTTTATGAAAGTTTCATGTTTACGGCATGTTGATTAAACAATAGAAAACATTTTTAAACTTTGACAAAACTTGTTTTGATTGGTTTAATGAAAATAAAAAGTTTATAATTGTTTTTGTATGATCCATATTTACAGTAACAAGAAGACGTTGCTGAATGTTACTTAAGTTAAAATGTAGCTTTGCAGTAGATTTAGCGACTAGCTTTTCCGTCACTGAACCAAGATCTCATATAGGTAGAAAACCAAACTGTCGCGATCTAAAACATAAATGAGATAATGGAATTAACAATGGCTCCGATTCATAATAAGCTGAATTGGATATACTGATGGACGAGAACCTCAATCAGGTGCGGTGCCCCTCACACTGCAGTTAACCAATGAAATATAAGTTATTCCGTGAGGGTTACTATTCAGAAAGTTAAACTTTCCTTTGTTCGGTATACCCAGAATTGGATCTGCAACGAAATTCGGGTCTGTTATATTCAGGTTCTAGTCAATGATTATGCTCTATGTATTTGATATGTCAATGTCAATGTTGTTGTCATTCGTTGTTTGGCAATGTCTTTTGTCGTCGTCCTTCTTAGCGCCGGTACACAGACGCGTTTTTCTGCCACGCGTACAGAATTTGACCAGTCATGTCAAATTAACTGGCTGGCTGTAGCTGCGTCATCGGGTTTCAATAAAACAAATGGTTTAAAGCAACCAGGTAACGTAGGTTTTTTAAATCAGATTGCAGTTGGCCAGTCAGTTGGTTTCTGCCTAAGCGCCCGTACACACACGCGTTTTTCTGAAGAATGCACACAAGACGAACGCGCGTTGCCGTTCAACTGTGTAAATCGCGTCAATTATTTCATAGTATCACGGACCGCAATTGCGGTAACGCTGCGTCACCGCTCTGCAGAAAAACGCGTGTGTGTACCGGTGCTTAGGCAAAAACCAACTGACTGGCCAACTGTCATCAGATTTAAAAAAACTACGTCACCTGGTTGCTTTAAACCATTTGTTTTATGGAAACCCGATGACGCAGCTACAGTCAGCCAGTTAATTTTACATGCCAGGTCAAATTCTGTAGGCAACCTGTGTGAATGTATGACCTTGGGCGGAAACAAAATAGAAATAAAAGATGCGGCTTGTTATGTAGGTCGCTTCTCAAATTTTAATAGGGTAAGAAGCAGCACAACAGTTTTGCACACTTATCATTAGCCGTAACAATTTATAACACGTTATTAGGTCGAAAGAGTTAAAAAGCAAAGGTTTAAACATTGCGGATCGAACACCGGCATAGGTAAATTAAAAAAACGTGTTTTTTTAAGTTCGATACAAATAGTGGCAAAACCAAAAATTAAAGAAAATTCTATTTTTTATGGTTGAATATGAACTTATACGTCAGACAAACTTAACAGTAATACAATTTTATAAAAAAATAGATATGAAAATGCACTACGCAAAAAATGTTCCGTAATTAGGCGGGTGGATTAGAATGGTAGTCCAGTCGTCATACTTGATCATATGATCGACAGCTACTCAAGCACGCGATCCCACCCACAAGCCAGGTTTTAATTATTGATAAGAAGGAAGTGGATAACATATGTAATCCACTCGCCTAACGGAGGGTAAAAGCGCCAAATTACGCCAGACATACGCATGGGCACAAACAACTTCAATATGGCTACGCAAATGCAAGTGTAATTTTTTATTAATCACGTAAATAATATACTTTCTGTGTACGACGAGGTATATTTATGAAGAAATGCAAGGTGTAGATACTCTATCTAATTTGAATAAAAAATGTAAAAATATGCAAAAAGTAGGCTTGCAATAATACACCATAAGTCGTAAGATTGGCGATCGCTACCGTTTAATAATGATTGACAAGGCATATTTTTTTAAAAATCTATAAAAAGATTTACCATATCCGTAAATAAATGTATGTATTAAGTTTAAATACATAATATATGTAATCAATAATATGTAATTAGCCAACCATTATAATGTTATATGAACATAGTTGTAACAAAGAAATCATTGATTTTAAAATAATTCACTGCCTATATTTTCTTGATAGGCACATTTCCCGCGGCAATCGTGGTTATAGTAGACGTAAAAATGAAATGTTATATCGTTATTTTTTATAGATATTTTGGACCAGTAATTTCTCCTCCAAACAACGATTTTAGTAGTTAGGTGGCTTCCGATTATGGGCGCTAGTTAAAAAATAAGAATTAAAGTTCCTGGCAACAATGTGGCAGCTACGACTGGTAGTCGGCAGGATCTGGGAACTATCCTCCAGGACCCTCCATGGATGTACACTGGCCCCCTTTTTTAATGTCACTTTATTTTTTCAATATTTGTAGAAACAGTGCATTGTTCGGCAACACGGATGGCTTAAAATAAGTAAAATAATTTATTATTTTATTATATGATTTTCTTTAACACAGTTTTTAATGCCCGCTGAAATTCCGGGCTTTCGACACGAGTTTAGTCAATTTTAAGATGATATTAAAAAAGTGGGCGACTGTACATGGTAATACTGAGACCAAGGATCCAATACGGATCTATAGTCTGGTGGCCAGCAGTTGAGAAAACGACCACATCCGTAAAACTCAAAAGCCTACGGGGCTGATATGTAGAGAGATAACCGGAGCTATGCGAACTACACCGATCCTGACATCTGAGCCAATTCAGGGACTACCATGAACCAACTTGAATCAAGAGGGAGGCGATGGGGACCTACCTAAGTTTCAGGGACATGTGATATTGGAAGGGAAGGGGGAAACATCTGGGTATTTAGTTATAGAAGAGCTGACAATTATAAAAAAAACCCCCTCGCCTTAATGACGGTCAGTAGAGCCCACACACCTTGGAGGCTCGAGAAGAGGTACAAGGTCCCACCATAATCAAAGATCCCTCATAGGGAAGCTTGATAGAGCGACGAAACAATGTTTCGAGGCGAGGCAAACCACAGGAGCGGGAGTACACGTGGAAAAACTAGAAGTTCAGAAAAGCTACTCACTTGGAGAGCAGGCTACTGTTTTTTAAGCAGAAGTGTACGTCATAATAATGGTGACAACCCCAGTCCGGAATAGCGAAGAAGCGCATCTATATATAGATACCCTCAGAAAGCCAAGGCTCCCTAAAAACACTCAACGAACCCATAATTGCTGACGACTTGGCGGAAGAATGCGCAGAGGTGCGGGAGACCCCAAGATATGGCAAACTGGTGACGCTAGTTTTGGTTCCGGGGCATACAGGGGTACCAGGCAATGAGAAAGTGAACGAATTCGCGTGGATCGGAAGAACCGCCTATGTAGGCCCGGAGCCACTTCTGTGCCTGACAAAAAGACAAGTTCAGAGCTGACTTAACAAATGTCATGTGTAGACCGACCAAAAGCGAGAAGACTTAGATGATCGCTGGAAAGGATAGGAAAATATTTCACTGCTGCTAGGTATTCTAACTCCACTGATAAAAATGTATTTGAAAAGTCAAATAAGTGGCGTGGTTGACATATATTTATTTTACTTAACGAACATTAGGCTGACTTAAGCACTTACACAATTTCTTACTGTAAATCAAATATACTTGTTTTAAAAATTTTGACTTACTTGATTTAAGGGATATATGTTAAGTAAACATGGATTTGTTTTAGGATTTGTTTGTGCAGATAGTGGGTTAAAGGACAGATCTATTGCGTGGCAAAATAGGCCTACTATGGCCTATTTGTCGGACCTGCAGAACCAGTACTATTTCTACTACAAAATAAGAAATTTGAATAAAAAAAGTCAATAAATAAGCACATGGTGGTAAATTTGTTCAGTGGCACACCCAGAAAATGGTTGGGGTGGGGGGGGAGCCAACATAGGTTGTGGCTGTAATTAAAATTATGTTTTTATGTAATATTATATCCCAAATTTTAGACTTGCGCCAGTGAATGAGTTCCTTATTTTCTTACTACTGCGTATAAAAAAAAACGTGAAAAACACCAAAAATCCTTATGCAATCCTTTTTACTGGTTCAAAATGTCGCTTATAGACAGTGGCGTATATTATAAGAACCCCCCCTCCCCGAAGCTATTTTTTTCTAAATACCCCACTGCTCATAAGCATAATTCGGACGTCGTTATTTACGGATATTTTGTTCTTACTCTGTATAAATTGTTATGGTTCTTTGATATCAAATTAAAAGTAAATGAAACAAAAAATTTGAGGCCAGCAGTTCCACATGAAATGTCAGTTTGTTAACGTTAAAGTATGGCGCGTCCATAAAGTGTATTTTTCCCATAAGACCCGACAGGACGCTACGTGACTCAACAGGACACGGTAGGGCCACGACAGGATATTTGTCCGGACCCAGCAGGACACCACAAGACTTCACAGGACACGACAGGACTCAACAGGACATGACAGGAATCAATAGGACATGACAGGACTCAACAGGATATGACAGGACCCAACATTACTAAAGTTTTTAAAAGAGAAAAATAAAAAAAATGGGTGAGGTGGGGAAGGATTGTTTGTTTTAGTTGACGTCGGCCATATTTATCGTGCGAAAACGTTCGTTGCCTTTCCTACGTGTTGCCGGTTCTATCCTTAGTGAAGACGTATGAGTTTGTTTTTATTTGGGCTCGGTCAGTAGTTAAAAGCCTTGCCGGTCGCGTGCGTCCATTGTTTTTTTTGTTTGTTTTGAAAATGGAAATAAATATCGTTGATTATATAATTAACTGTGCACATTTAAATACGTTGACATATTAACTTCGATTACGAATAAAATCTATAGGGCCACATAGACTGGACCTAAAAATTCTATAAATTAACCAAAATTTTAGTGCAAGAAAATTTTTTGTGCGGTTGTGAAAAAAGAAATGCTTTTTTGCTTTATTTATCTTATTATGAACAATCCGCAAATTGATCCTGCGTAGGTGGCAAATGGAATGTGTGATACTAAGCACTTTAGTGAAAAGATAAAGACACAAAGTAAGTGCTACTTATTTAAATAAGCACCTAGAATTTGTTATGCTAGGCAAAACTGATATTAGGTGCCAATTGAATAGTGCCTATAGGCAAAACATTACCGAACAAAATGAAAATGTGGCAAAAAATAGACATATACTTAGTAGGCTATAGACTGTTTAAAATTCTGTGGGATTTTTGAGGTTGCTCTACGGGGCCATGATGAGTCTGAAACTGGTGTTAATCCGAGCACTTTGCACATGTAAAAGAAGTGCGAATAGACTTTATTTATAAACAAATAAACTAAACACTACAAGTAGCTGCTTGTTTGTAAAATGTTAAAGTAAAATTGTTTAGGTAAGTTTTTTATCTCCTTTTCCATGCATATAAATTTCTGCTCCCCCTTTCATTTATAACGTCACAAGCCGCCACTGAGTAAAACAATTTTTGGCAATAAGTCTTAGGCTATTTAAAAAAAGGGAAATGTTCTCATATTTTAACTTGACTGTTGAAGATTTATAAAATTTAAAGGAGTAGATCTCTTCTTCAAACTTTTCTGTTTCAATATTTTACAAGATTTTAGAAGTTTACACAAGATGTCCTATTAACGATGTCTTTCTTGAGGCTCTCAGAAATTACTATATTGCTCACTATGATTTCAAAGAGAAAATTTTTAAAACTAAATAGGACCTTGCGGATTTACCCAAAAATACTTTTGTTTCAAGCTTTGACAAAATGTAGTGTTTACAAGTTTTGTTAAAAAAAAGGTTAAATTTTATTAATTACTGAGTCGCTTTTTGATATTTTTGTGGTTTAAAAGTTATTTTAAAGTTTTTAATAATTTTCAACAGTTTTCAATATTTTAAATAAATTTTAATGATACTGCCTGAAAATTCTACCTACTAGATCGACCACAATTTTCCGGTCTAGAACTGGGCGCCGCCAACTCGGAGCCGTCAATTGGGCGCGGCCAACTTGGCGCCGCCAACTTGGCTCGGCCAACTAGACGCCGGACCAACTCGGCGCCGCCAACTGTGCGCCGGGCCAACTCGGCGCCGGACTAAAATATTTTTTTTCGATAAAATGTTCAGATGAAAAAAAAAAAATATATTATTATATTATTTATGCAAAAACATATTTAAACAATCCTTTTTTTGAAATTTGGTTTTGTGGAGTGGAGTTAAATCCATTAAGTCGAGTGTTGAAATTTGGTAGGTGTACAGCTATGGTAACCGGGTAACCGGGTAACCGGGTAACATAAAATTTACGTTTTTGATTACAAGAATGGCAGATCCAAAATCGTGGATTCTTTTATTTTTAAACCGATTTGTCTCAAACTCGAAAGTTTGCAGCTCAAGCACTGCATAATACAGTTTTACTTACGCTCTAAACTAAAAAAAAATAAAATGGCGGATCGAAAATGGCAAACTTTCTTATTTATGCATCGATATGTATCACATATGGTGGTGTTTCAAGCCGCTGGCTATGATTGTGGACAAACTCATATAAAATTCGAAATTGCGGATCCAAAATGGCGGATTTCTTTATTTTTAAACGATTTATCTCAAACTTGAGAGTTTGCAGTGTTTGAGATCGCTTAATACAGTTTTATCCTCTAAACTTAAAAGAATTGAAATAACGGATCCAAAATGGCGGACTTTCTTATTTATATCGATATGTATCAAATATGGAACTTGGTGGTGTTTCAAATCACTGAGTATGATTTTTGACTCAAACTCATAAAAATTTTAAAATTTCATTTGCTGATGTTATTTCTATCAACTAGATTTAATGATGTGAAGAAGCTAAAAATAGTGTAAGCTTAGGCGTCCATCCACTTGCCAAAGCCGTATCTATGAGGGGATCAAGGGGGATCGATCCCCCTCCAAAATAGTCGATAAAGTGTGTTAAAGGAGATTTCCCAATAAAACAAAAAAAATTAATTCCCCCCAAAAAATTTTCCCTGGGTACGGCCCTGCAACAAGCAGAGTATTAGCTCACACTACTACTATAATATAGTAGTGTGAGCTATGGTGATCCTAATTTTTACGAGAGAAAAAGTTGTTCCGATTTCAAAATATTTTATATATCTTTGCGTTTCAGATGATTTTGAAACTTTTTTGTCCCGCCGTCTGTCTGTCTGTCTGTCTTTAACGACCAACGCGCATAACTCAAAAACGGCTTGTCCGCTTTTAATGAAATTTGGTACCTAGCCTGGGTCTTGGGTCGAGATGGTCTCATTTAAAAATAAACAAAATCGACCGATCACAAGCCAAATAAAAGAGTGGGGGTAGATTTAAAAAATCAGAGTTTTTGAGAAAATATGGCGTGTGTGATATCAAACGACAGGTAATTGAGTCAGGAGTTAAACAAAATAATTTTAGTTCTTTTTTGAAGGGCGGGGGTAAATTTAAAAAATGAGAGTTTAAGTAAAAATATTTCGTGTGTGATCAAAACGAAAGGTAATTAAGTCTGGTGTTCAAAAAAATACATTTTAGTTAAAAAAAGGGTGGGGGTAGATTTCAAAAATTAGAGTTTAAGTCAAAACATGGCTTGTGTGCTATCAAACGAAAGGTAATTGAGTCTGGAGTTCAATAAAAAATATTTCAGTTTTTAGTTATATTAGCTTACACGTACACTATAACTATAATACCTAGTGTGAGCATAGGTACCCATATATTGGCAGAGTATTTTCTTGTGCCACCCAGAAGTTTTACAAAATAATAAAAATTCCAGGTTGTCATAACTTAAAATACTTTCTAAAAACGTTTAAATAACGCGAGCAGTTTTTTCGCCACCAATATGAGCTTTACGTGACTTTTGCCATTTTGGCAAAGAAAACAAGAGGGCACTGTTACCATAAAGTCTAAAATTTTCAAACTATAATAGAGTGGAAGATGTTTGAAATTTATTTATTCGTTTACGCTTTTTTGCAATGTTTTCAGTTTGTAGTAATACCAAAAAAAAAGGGTTTTTAAAAAAATATATTTATTAATTAAATTAATTTAATTTTTATATTAGGTTTTATTTTAACAGTCGTATAGTGCAGTGCAGTGGTATATCGTATTTACTCGCCTACATATACTTTTTGCCAACTCAATTTGCTAAAATAGGATTTAAGCAAACATTAAAATTGGAGCCAGCAGGACGCTCAGCCATTTCAAAGCTGAAAACCTAGTTGTTCGGGGTGTAGAGGTAGCTTTATTTTTGTTTCAAATAAAATTTTTATTCAATGTGTGCTTACTTCGTAATTAGCTGATGTGTCAAATACCAAATTGCAAATAATGCAAGGAGCTAAAACTATAAACAACAAGTGAAATTAAAGAAAGAAAAATTTTGATATTTTTTCTTTAATTTCACTTGTGGGCGATTCCACAGAAAGTGGTCCTAAGCGGATATGTTTTAAACATTTTTATAAGTTATCAAAATTAGTCTTAAATTAAAGCCAACACTTCTTAGCTTATGATCTTAAGTAAGGATTTCATATAGTTTTTCTATTTTTCCAAAAAATCCGAAGAAAAAAGCATTAAAGTAATTTATATAAAAATATCCATTATTTTAGCTTAAAGATAAACATCTCAAAATACTGTTTTTCCTTAAGCTTTTGATATTAAACAATAAATTAACCATACCGTAGTACCATATACAACAAATGTACCAATCTTCATGCCAAAGTTCGCTTGTTTGTACTTGGTTTAGCCTAAAAATACATGGCATGATAAACTGTTGTCACACACGTAACGAAAACAGAAATAAAAATGAAGGAAGTTCACGAGGTAAAAAGTTTTTACAAAAAAGTTTCACGGGCAAGACCTCAGAGGTAAAGGTAGCTCGGGGACGCGTTTCTGCCTCATTAGGCTTCATTCAGCCCGAGCATAACCATAAAATGGAAGGAGATGAAATGATGATGTGGATATCTGAAAAGGAATATGAAATATGGTGTTTACTGAGGAGAGACCAACTGTCAATTTGCAGCTTCGGTCAGGGTTGCCTCAGTTTTGAAGCTAATTTTGACGTCGCGACGGAGACAGATATAATCTGCTCCCAGAAAACAGCCTGAGCCCTGGATTTTTTAAATTTGCTGCAAATTGACAGTTGGTCTCTCCTCAGTAAACACCATATTTCATATTCCTTTTCAGATATCCACATCATCATTTCATCTCCTTCCATTTTATGGTTATGCTCGGGCTGAATGAAGCCTAATGAGGCAGAAACGCGTCCCCGAGCTACCTTTACCTCTGAGGTCTTGCCCGTGAAACTTTTTTGTAAAAACTTTTTACCTCGTGAACTTCCTTCAAATTTAAAAAATCCAGGGCTCAGGCTGTTTTCTGGGAGCAGATTATATCTGTCTCCGTCGCGACGTCAAAATTAGCTTCAAAACTGAGGCAACCCTGACCGAAGCTGCAAATTGACAGTTGGTCTCTCCTCAGTAAACACCATATTTCATATTCCTTTTCAGATATCCACATCATCATTTCATCTCCTTCCATTTTATGGTTATGCTCGGGCTGAATGAAGCCTAATGAGGCAGAAACGCGTCCCCGAGCTACCTTTACCTCTGAGGTCTTGCCCGTGAAACTTTTTTGTAGAAATAAAAATGTATAACTCGGAAAATAGGCATTAATTAAATGAAATTTTTCTTGTCAAAAGCCAACACATTTGTGAGATACCAGAAACCAAATTTAAAAAAATTGTATGTTATAAGTTTTTTTATCAACATAAATAAATCTGTCACACACGTAATGAATATTTTAACTTTTGCAATAAAATGCAATATTTTCTAAGTAACAATTTTGTTTATTCAGTTTTCGCCTTAAATGTCTATTCTTTGAGTGATTCTAAAAGTTTGTATAGTCATTGGCGTAAATAAAAAACAAAATAATTATATTATTCGTTGTGTTCATCTGCGGAATGCTACTAGACCTAATAATGTTATTCCAGTTAGGCCCAAATTGGCCCTTACTTCTACAAATAACCCTGTCGAATTTCAACAAAGTTGTGTAAAATTTACTTGGTACATGGTAACATTCTTATGAAAAAATTATATTTACAAAAAGGTTTGACGTATCTTGAAATCTATACATTTTTAGACCTATGTTTATAAGAACCTCTCTTATAAGAGAAAACTTTTTGATATGCTCGGACACAAAAGAAAAGACTAAAAATACCATATTTGTATTTGTTAATAAGTTGTTTGAGATAATTTTTACAGAAAATCAAAAGTAAGATGTGATAATTTTTAGGGATGGACCATCATCGGAATTCAAAAATAAATACTTACTTCCATTTTTAAAAGACAAATTTTATGTTAATTTTACATAGAAGTATTTTTGCACAAACCACGGTAAAGGTGTAGTAGACGGTATAGGAGGACGCGTAGAATCTTTGGTTTGGCAACTATATCAATCTAAAGATGAAAAATTGGTAGTCCAAAATTTGCTTCTTGATGAAGACAACAACAGCAGATTACAATTTATGAAACTAAATAGGCCTAACCCAAAAAATTTAAGTAAGAAGTTATTTGGTCAAGTAATTATGAAGTTTTTAAAAAATATCCTTTTTAGTTGTCTAGTTATAGTTCTTTTTAAAAATAAAATACTATTAGCTGTTACTTTCTGTATGTTTTCATTAGTCACACACGTAATACGTTGTTGCCACACACGTAACTCACATTTAAGTTTATACATAAAATAATAAAATGCATAAAGGGGCATTTAAATATAAATCTTATTGTACAAAATATTACAAAGTACTAATTAAAAAATAAAAGTAGAATTAAGTATTTGGCAATTCGCAGAAAATTTGTAAAATAACAAAAATACATTATTCTGTTAAGAAATAAATGTCACACACGTAACGAGTTTTTATAATCTTATAAGTAAATTAATATTTTTCAATCAGTGATTTTTTTGGCATTAACGTAAGCAAAACTAACAACTTAACCTAGCAAAATTATATTTAATAATTACGATGTGTTTTTGTTGGGTTTAAAAGCAACAATTCTAAAAAAAATAAGTCTGAATGTCACACACATAACGGTGGAATCACCCTTGTTGTTTATAGCTGATGTGTATTTTCTAAAAACCTTTTTCCTCGAGGTACTAGTCTCTCAATTAAGCAAATTTAAAAATTTTGGGACTACCAAGTTTGAAATAAAAGCAAACACACCTAAGGGGGCAAAATTATCCCGAGAACTTACCATCTGACAACATTGATATCCCATTTTTTGACCAAATCTACGTCTTAATAAAAATAGAAAACGAGAAAGCGGTACGCTTCGAATTTTTGCGGAGTGGGTTTTAAAGCATTCTGAACAAACGTATCTTTGCAGTTTTTTGCTAATTTATCTTATTTAAAAACAAAAGTTATGGCTAAAACACAACAAATATTTTAAAAAAAAATTGGCCTTGTTGTGTTATAGAAAACTGTAGTGAAATCGTTTAATCTTTTATATTTTTTAAAAATATACAAAAATAAATCAAAAATCCAACGAGATACGTTTGACGATTTTAAAATAAGGGCGGAAGAGTGTGTAGCCTATTTTTTTATACTGATTGTTAATAATAAAAAAACATCTGTTTAGGCTTCAGCGAACGGACACTCAGTTTTTTCTTGGAAGAGCTGGGTCGTAGGTTTTTTATCACTAAGTTGAAGTACCTGTATATAGTATATGTTTTTTGACGCCACTCATTTTTTTTATCATGTGTAAAATGAGAAACACAAAATAAATATCTTAAATAGTGAATTATTATTAAAGGCACATTATTACAAATGAATAAAGGAGACCTTACTGATTTTCTGTGATGAAAATATAAACAACAGTTTAAAGTAGAAAACGACAATATTAAAAATTCTTCATGGAATTTTATAACAAAAAGGTAAAGGAAATAGGACCTCTTGAAGTAGGTAATTCATACCTACTAAAAACTGATACCTAATTAATTTAAAAAAAGGAAAAGGTTATAAAAAAATACCTAATTATTTATGTAAAGGATTATTACCCTTTGGCAATCACACTACATATTTACCTGGGTATTATGGCCATATATTCCAGGGAGGTTAAAGTTTTAAGCAAGTTGCCTACGAGTGTACATTATGGTGAAATTAAGATTTAGAATAAAAGTTATTTTATTTATCTTAAAGAATTTATATTTAGGTTTTATTTTTTTAGTAGGGTTAGAGTATCGATTAATTTATTTTTAAATAAATTAATATTTTAATAATGGACATTATACGATGAATTTTCTCAAAATAAAAGGAAAGATCTTGCCTGATTTTCATGGAAATGGAAACTACGGACTGCCTGACACTATGGAAACCATGGGCTGCCTGAGACTATGGAGTGCCTGAGACCATGGAAATGATGGACTGTCTGAGACATTGTTCTC
The DNA here is from genome assembly GCA_963576565.1 of Aspidapion aeneum. Lineage (NCBI taxonomy): Eukaryota > Metazoa > Arthropoda > Insecta > Coleoptera > Brentidae > Aspidapion > Aspidapion aeneum. The sequence continues at coordinate 24,895,643 of OY755046.1, forward strand.
ATCAGGAAATAATTTGCAAATTCCTGATGGATTTTTTTGTAACCAAAAACAGGATGGAAATTGCAGCGGGATAATTATGCGGTCTTTCTAATGACCCTCTTTTTAACAAAAAAACTAGCATAAACATTCTCTCCACATCGTGGAAATAGCAAAAAAATTGACTTACCTCAATAAGGGAAACTCTCCACACATTCACAGACCCTGTACAGCAGGTTTTAATGGAGGATTTTCTCAAAACCGCTAATGGAGAAAAAAAAGAGGGTCAGTCCACGTCATTTGACGTGACTCTGGACCGGACGCTAAAACGCAAATCGCAATCCCACCAGAGAACAGGATATTTTCCGACCAAAATATCAAGTGGGGCTATTCACAGTTGATGTACACGGACATTGCGAGCTAAAACTTGAGGGTTTTTTACGAGCTAACCATGCTTATATTTACGTAGCGTTTTATTCTTCCATCAAATAAAAATGCTACACTACCCCTCTTCTGGGAAGAAAAAAGTTGCAAGCCACTTTTTTCATAAAGGCCAACAATCATCATCAAGATGATAAAAAATATTAAATTCTTATAACAAATGATTTACAAATTATTTCTAAGGAAAGTAATCTATTGCTTTAAATTGTGTCTTGATATCTGCGTGTATCAAACGTCCAAAATGGAGACTAAATAGGTAAGTCAAATCTGGTAGGGTTCAATATTGATAATGTCTACACAAACGCAATAACTAAAATCTACAATCACTAAAACTAATGACGACAACTATTCAAGTTGTGAACTTCTAAAAGTAGGTATCTATGAACAACAACATTGTTCTAGTTTAGGAAAGTCGACTAATCGAAATAATTACAATTACTACTGAACTAGCTACAATAGTTCTCATTACAACTAACCTAACCTAGCTGATATTGAAGATGTTTCAAACCTTCAGATGTTAGGCGGTTTGAAAGACTGAAGTTGCGAAAATCTAGATAAGTGACTAGATAGTCCTCGTTCATCAATCCCATCTTACAACAACAAAACTAAAACTAATCTTAAAAATATTCGCAACCCAGAGGTTGAAATTCTATATCTTAACAAAGATACTAATAAAAACCTAAATCAACATTATCAGTTAAGTACTAAACTACTATACATATTTAATGTGGGGAGCCTCCAATATTAAAGGAAAGAAAAATATATACACAAGGTAAAACATATGTTTTATTATATATTCAAGCTATATATTTTATGGACATAGTTATGAATATGAAGGTAACCCACCTCCAAGGTAAAATACACATATATACTAGATAATCAAAGGTAAGGTACAAAAATATAATAAGATAAGATAAGCTAGAAAGTAAGTAAAATTAATCATCTGGCATCATATCCAATCCACGGTATAGCTTCAAATCTTTAATATGCCAACGATTAGTCTTTTTACCGTTTTCATCTTTTAATACATAAGCCGTAGGAGACAATTTTTTACAAACTTCTGCTAAGACATATTTAGGTGCTAACTTAGCAGCAAACTTATTTACAGCACTAGACAGAATTCTATTTCGACGCCATACCTTATCACCAATATTAAAGGAAATTTCACGCCTTCTAAGATTATAACTTTGAGAGTTACGCTGATAAGCAGTATGTAAGCGTTTACGCACTCTCTAAAGATATCTCTAAATTCATTGAATGACTCAGCATAAGTGTTACGATCACTAGGGCCGATTTCAACTAATTGATCTTCAAGAACAGATCCATAATACTTACCACAAAGAGGAATATGACGTCCAAAATTAAGATATGCTGGAGGTAAACCAGTAACTTCATGTTTAGAAGTGTTAATCGCTTGTCGAATTTGAGGTAGGTAAATATCCCAGTTACCATGGGCATCAACATAACATCTAATAGCAGTCCAATAGTCTGATAATTTCTCTCCACTGGATTACATTAATACAAAGTGGTGTACCAAATTTTTCGTGGTAGTGGACTAATGAGATCTACTGCAATAATCTGAAAAGGATACTCAGCTTTCCTTTCTCTTCCCATTAAACCTAATGGTGCTAAATTAGAATAATTCTGTGCTCCTCAGACTAAACATTTTCTAATAAAACGCATGATATCATCTCTCATCTGAGGCCATTAATAATACTGTTGAACTCTAGCCAAGGTTTTATAAAAACCAAAATGAAAACTGGTAGGAGGATCATGACATGATGAAATAACTTTATCACGTTGAGGTTTTGGTACTAATATTTTCCAATCTCGGATATTAAAAGACTGAGATAACTGTGAAGGTACAAACTTAAAAACTTGATTGTTTCAACCTTCCATTGTGGATAATTATCGGGTGATTTTACAATATATTCTCGCATAGAAACATACCAATTGTCAAGAGAGTTTTGATCAAAATCAAAAATAGAAATCTGGAAAACTTGCATTGGTATTGAAAACTCATCATCATCTGAGAGAATAAGATGAGTAGAGATATTTTTTGAATCTTCTGGAAAAGGAATACGACTTAAAGTGTCAGGGACAACATTATGAATTCCCTTACGGTGAACTAAATCAAAAGTAAACTGTCTTAATCTAATAGACCACCTTGCTAACTTGCCAGTTGGGTTCTTTAGATTCTTCAGCCATAAGAGCGAGTAATGATCAGTGATAACCGTAAACTTTGTTCCATCAACATAGGGACGAAAACGTTCTAACCAAAAAATTAAACTTAGAAGTTCTCTTTCAGTAAGACTGTAATTTCTTTCGGTCCTAGACAGACCACGTGAACAATAAGCTATAACTTTCTCAGTTCCATCTAAAACTTGTGCCAATACGCGACCTAAACCTCTGTCAGAAGCATCCGACTGAATAGTAAAAGGTTTTTCATAATCTGGTTGCGAAAGTATGGAAGCAGTTACTAAGAATTGTTTTATTTTCTTAAAAGCTGTTTCTGTCTTAGCAGTCCATTCTATGGGTTGTTTCTTACGTTTCGTACCCTTTAGAAGATCATTTATCGGACTAGCGAGAGCTGAAAAGTTCTGAATAAATCTTCGATACCAAGAACGCATAGCAACGAATCTCCCAACTTCAGTGGTGTTGGTAGGACGTGGATAATTGACCATAGCCTCAACTTTAGCTGGGTCGGTAGCGAGGGATTTATTTCGGACTTGGAATCCGAGGTACAAAAGCTTTCCTTGAAAGAATTTGCATTTTTCAATGTTCACAGTAAGATGTGCCTCTTTAAGTTTATTTTTTACAGTCGTAAGGAGCTCAATATGCTCATCCAACGTTCTAGAAACGCAAATAATGTCGTCAATGTAGGTGAAGACGTTTGGTTCCAATTTATAACCAAATATCTTCTCAACTAAACGTTGTTGCATCTGTGCACAAACCGAAAGGAACAACTTTAAAATGAAAATGCCGTCTGCCAATAACTGAGAATGCAGTTTTTTCCATTGATTCCTTATCTGCAAGAGGTATTTGCGAGAACGCCTTTCTGAGATCAATTGAAGAGATAAATTTAGCATTACGAAGGTTAGACAAGATTCTACCGACTCTAGGGAGTGAATAAGCGTCGTGCTTTAAAACGGAGTTCAAGCCACGCCCATCGAAGCAGAACCGGTTATCTGCATTGCTTTTCTTCACAAGAAGAACAGGTGATGACCAAGGACTAGAAGATTCCTCAATTACTCCTAATTCTAACATTGAATCTAATTCTTCGTTCAAAATTTTAGAGAGGTATGGTGACATAAGGTAGGGTCGCTTTCTAATAGGCTGCTCATCACCAGTATCTAAAGACATACTAATAACATTAGTTTCACCAAGACCATTTTTACTGTCAACTTCACTAAAAGAATTCATCACTTGAAGTGCTCTTTCTCTGTCTACATAGGACAAATTATCTAAAGAAAACAATTTAGGAAAATCAAAATTATTTAATTCTGTAGGTACAGGTTGATAAGTATTATTTGATTGAATATATCAGGTATTTTTAGAAAAATCCATAATCAAACCAAAAGCTCTTGTACCATCAGCAGTACAGATATTTTCACCCAAAGATGGATTAACTTTACATTTGAGTTGATTTAATAGTATAATACCCTTTTCACCTACCACTGACCTATTTGCGTCCACTAAAGCAGTAATTAAATGACCAAATAAATTTAAAAAAATGTAGGGTCTATTATCTAAAGGTTCTTTTACAAAACATGGTAAAACTTCAGTCTCAAATCATTTTTTAGTGAAATTAATTTTTTATGAAAATTTGAAATAAATTTCAACCAATTTTTCCAATCTTCACAATCTCTCGAATAGGTTTTAGAAGAAATGGTGGATATCGAATTAGAAACAGGGTTAGAATCTCTACTACTATCAGATGCACCCCTTAGTTTTTTGAGCACTTACTACAAGAAGAAACCCTTACACCCTTCTCTCCACATATAAAACAAAACATGGTTCTTTTGAGAGTACAATGTCTATAGTGGTGATTAGGTAATCCACAATTAAAACAAACTTTGGGAGTAGAAGTACAAACGGAATAAATCAAAGGTTGCTCCCTATTAGTTGGTCTCTCTGCAGTTTTATTGTTCCATCAAATAAAAATGCTACTAAGTGATATCAACCGTAACACGTACATACATACATAATATGTAAGTTCCATATTTTTTCTGCGAGGTTGTGGAAACTAAAATAAAGCACAAAAATACAAACAACTCAGTAATTATTTTTAGTTTACATTTATTGCCAAAAATTTTACTTCTTATCTTGGCAGCATCTTTGGATTAGTTCGTTTGCATATTCTGGATCAAAAATATCGGAATGTCTTTGATATATTTATTCTCATAGTAGCGTCATTTGCTCCATCCTTTATTATGGCTAAGTTTTTTTTAGGATTAAAGAAATTATCAGAATTTTCGATTACAGTAAAGAAACCAAAGCGCACCTCACGTCACTCTTTAGTCTTGAACGAGAAAATAGGCTTTGTTATTTATTCTTTTTTTATCTTCCTGTTGCTATTGGAAAACTAGCCCAATTATGTTTTTGGCATAAATTTATATCAGTATCAAACCCAAAATGTGTTGTTTGTTTGTACTAGAGTGTCAAAATATTTGATTAATAATATATATAATAATTTTAGTAATGCAACCGAATTTTAGAACCGAATCGGTGTCCCTATGACTCTAATATGTAGTGCTACCTTTTGACTGATATTTAGATTATTTGCCTTATTATCCTTTGCTTATAAAACTCCTAAATGTAGGTTGTCGCCTTAATCTTAAAATTTTCAAGCAACCACCTCTGCTCAGCTGGTTACCCTGTGTGGTTACTTGTGACGTCACGGTTAGTATTACTCAACGAGGAAAAACAAAAAATAAGTAATATGGTTACTTCAAGGAAAAAGGCTTTAGAAAGGAATCTTAGAGAAAAAGAAAATTTAAAAACCGCGTTTCATTCGCTAGCTGCTGTAGTTCGCAAGATATAATTATATAAATAATTCCTTTCAAGAACTGCGATTGTGACAAATTTAGTTATGGAAAATTTTCTTGAAAATTAAATTGTTAATCTAAAATTCAAAACCGCGTTTGGCTGGCTGCTGTGATTTTCAAATTATGTATTTTTTAAATATTTTAACAAACGGCCTTAAATATTCACACTGATGCTGGGTTAAATTTATAAAAGTTTGTAGTTGTAATAACAATTATTGTATTGTATTAATACATAAGAGTCCAAACCATTTTAATCCACACAAGATTTGTTACATGTTAGTAACTCTAAACCTAGGGGAAAGGCGGGCAAACCAGGGAACTTAAGGTTTAAAGTGAAACTTAAAAAAATCGGCAGCATTCAATGTCTACAATTAGGGCAAATAATGCAAAAAATAGGTTTGGCAGACCATGTTTTCACTTTTAATGATTTTTAGTACACATTCATCCTAACAAATTTCTAGCTTTTCTGATAACTACTTTTTTTCTAATTAATTTAAAAAAAATAAATTCAGATTTAGATAACATAATAAAAAAAAATTTGCAGCTCGCAAATTTTGAAATTCCGGTTCATGCACTTGCTATGTGCCCCCCAGAATCTGCTACTTAATACCTAGATTTGCATAGTAGCTTTCCAAAAAAAAAAAACCCAAAATAAAAAAAACTTATTTTTTTGCATTTTATTCTTGCCTGTTTTTCCATGAAAATAAATTTAAAATTAAATTGGGTTTTTAAACCAGGGCCCTGCGGCCCCTAGCGTAGTGCCTAGAAGAGTGCTTATAGGATAAAACTGCGCTGGTAGCTTAAGCTTAGGTTGAAATTATACGCAAAAAACGGCCTAAAACTAACATCCTACCTTTAAATGTAACTTCCCTTATGGACTAAAACACATTAAATTACTATAAAAGAAGTAGGGTCCTATTAATTGTCACTTGTTTTTAAATAGTTTTAAGTCTTTAATTTTTGCAACACAGACATCATAGTATTTACACACGTGTCAAGTTTTAAGGCATCCGAGGTGGTAACACAAAATGTACAGTTATTTCAACTTTTTAACTACTTAAAACTAGACATAGCCCTCTTTATAATTTGACGGAGCTATAAACTAGATAAATATGTCACATAAACAAGTCAGTAAATCGTTTTTCGTACACTAGGTTAGAGTCCCTGTATGTTGACATATTTGGATATATTAATATATATCCAAATATGTCAACATACAGGGACTCTACACCAGGTAAATAAAAAACAGCTGATTCATATTCCAGCACTGTTTTATGGGTGGCGTAAATAATAAGCCTTTGACCAGCAAAATCGAAAAGTTCACGAACGTTGCCGATATTTTACGTGTTTCCGTATGGTGTTATAGACAGAATCGGACAGAGAGGACAATGTCGACATCGCAAGGACAGAGACAAAATCTGGGCTTCGATTGGCGTTGACCAGAAAGCGCGAATTACTTGTCCAAACGAGGGCGATCCAAAAGATGCTCTAGTATAGATAATATATATAAATATATATTGATAAAAGGTACGTAGCCACCTCAAAATAAAGTATATAAACTACGCTGTCACTGCTTCGTCCCGGCGTTTAGTTTTAAGATATAAAATTTAGAGACATTTATCTAAATTAGAATGCTTTTTATTTTCTTTTTTTTTGCTAGAGTTATGCTAAAACTTTATACTTAAAGTTCTTTTATTTCTTGGTTTAACCTAATTTAGTTACTAAGATATGCCTTGCCTACAAAAAGGGTAAAAATTTGAATTTGCGCGGTGAATTATATGCTCAAGAATGCATTGACTTTACTTTATTATTTTTGCTTTTTTTTTCTACCTTGAGTATATCCATTTTCCATCCTTTTTTAATTTAAGTTTTCCCTAATTCTACACATACCTTTACTGCTATATTGCTGCATATAGCAGTGCTCCAAAGTCCGTCTTGCTATACGGATCTCATGCGAATATTTGGGGTACTCTCCGTACCAGTGATATATATTGATCGCCAAGTGAAATCACTTGCGTGTTTTTTAAGACCACGGTCGTGTATAAACATTTTATGGATTGCTTTGATGTGCTACTGCTACTACTTTGATTGGAATTATTTGGATTCGACTGTGCAGTTGTCCATGTACCAAGTTCCTTTCATCCAAGGGTAAGTCAAAGTGTTTTTGAGCTGCGTTTCTTTACATTTTTTACTTATTCCCTATGCTACTATTCCTAACTAAGAACACAAAAGTGTAACCTAAGAGTGGGAACTATTGGACTGGAGATCCCTATTGCTACAGTTCGGTTGGTTTGTTGACTTTTTCATGCGAAAGACGTCTCGACCGACCATTTTTTGGTCCTTCGAACCGGATTTCCCGTTCTGCGTAATAGGTGCTCTCAGAGTTGCATAATTGTGTTTGAAGTTAGGACTTTACTTTGCGTCTTTTTGAGACAAGGCATATCTTAGGTTTTACATATTATCTACGGTGTGTCTATTGTACGTTGCAAGTACCAACTTGCATTGCATTTTTTATTTGTGCAATATACAAATTGCATACAAATTTTGAAAAATTAATTTTTTTTCAAAATTAAAATTTATTGCGCTGTCGATGTATGTAAGGCTTGCGTTTCCTTGCGTACCTACACAAATTTAGAAACACTTTTCAGTTGCTAAATTTTTTGTGCATATTTATTAGCATTTATACTTTTTGCTAAAAACTTGCTGTTCTTTACTCAATATTTGCTAAAAGCCGCTGGCCTTTTAATATTGCTTTGAATCTTGGTTTACGAGGGAATTTGAAAAGTAGTACGATATATTTTTTAAATTTGCTTCCCTTGTTAACTATTGCTCTACTTTGCACTTTAACCTTTTAAAATGGTAAACGATACCGAAAAAAAGGTAAGCTCGGCTAACGCCTTGCGTCAAACTGCAACCAATCAGTTGAGTGTGCTTGAACACTATGCCAATCAGGCGAAAACAAATCCAGCTGCTCACACAAGGTTTAAAGTTAACTTTAAAAAACTTTCTTCTTGTTGTAAGAGCTTTGAAAAGCATCATAATGCTTTACTGATCTTGATTTCAGACGATTGTGACGCTCTGGAAGGTCAGAATAAAATACAAAAATATTTTTTGGATAGATGCGTAGAGGTTGAGGCTTTGCACTATGATTTATTTGAGGTGGAGGCTGAAGAAATAAATCGAAGCCACAATGAGGTAAATAATCAAACAATTATTTTTCCGGAACCAGAATTTTCTCTTCCCAAGTTAAATGTCCCTCCTTTTTCGGGCGATGTTGAGGAGTTTCCAAGCTTTATTGAGATTTACAATGCGGTTGTACATACGCGTAAGAGCTCGGACATTGAGAAGTTTAAATATTTACGTACGATTTTAAGAGGCCCTGCTTTAAATTTAATTAAAAATATACCTCTTGAAGGAAATAATTATTTACTTTGCTACGATACGCTGATTTCCAGATATGACAATAAGCGCTTGCGTGCGGTTTCTTACTGGAAATCTATCGAAAACTCACCTCGGCTATCCAATGATGACGTTTTAGAATTGCGCTAAATGCTAGATACGTTCAAGGAAAACCTTGATTGCTTAAAAAATATGGGATATGCGACCCATAGTTGGTGCTTTATTACTGCGAACATGCTTTTGGATCGATTAGATCCGGGAACGCGTAAGTTATTTGAACAAAATCACGCTTCTAATTTAATGCCAAAATACGAAGATATTTACAAATTTTTAGAGCAACATTGCACGTCTCTTGAATCTTTATCTTTGTCTATGAAACAAAATAATGTTCAAAACTCACGACCAGGGAACTTCTCGAGATCCCCCCGTAATCCACGAAATAAAACAGTTTTACTTGCGAACAGACAGTCACAAAAAACTCCAAATTCCAAACAAAACACGTGTTTCTACTGCAAAGCAAAAAATACACATCTGATTTTTAGCTGTGAATCTTTTTTAACGAAACCAATTCAAGAACGCATTGATTTTATTAGAAATAATAAGGGATGTACCAACTGCATGGCTAGTTTTCATCAAGTAAACTCGTGCACTTCACAAAAAAGATGTAGATTTTGTTTTTTAAATCACCACAGTCTTTTATGCCTAAAAAATAACTCCCCGGCTTCGATGATTGCTTCTTCTTCTGTGACGTCTAGTGGATCACAAACTAACCCCGTAGAAAATCAGATTACTGAAAATAAATTTATTCACGCGGGTACTGTGCTTGGCGACTATGACACGTTGCTTTGCACTGCTTTGCTGCACATCCGTGATGTATACGGAAATTGGCACGAAATACGCGCCATCTTGGATAATGGCGCCATGTGCTCCTTTATAACGAAAACATGTGCGAATGCACTCGGACTTCCTAAATCCAACATTTCGCTTAATGTAAACGGTTTAGGAGATATGTCTACTACTGCGCGCCATGCGGTGCATTGTAAAATTGCTGCTGTCGATAATAAATCGAAAATTTTTAGTCTAGAACCTGTATTAATCGACCAAGTTTGCGATAAAATGCCAAGTGTATCTTTTAACCAAAATTCTTTGCACTACTTAACTGGTCTAAAATTAGCTGATCCCAGTTGGTATAATCAAGCTGGCATTCAGCTTCTTATTGGCGCGGACCTTTATGGATCACTTTTAGAAGAAGGTAGACTTTATTTCGGTCCGGACACCCCCTCTTGTATTAATACAGTCTTCGGATGGACTTTGCTCGGAAAAATGCCTCTGCAAAATGCTGCCTTTGCATCAAAAAATATTTCTACTTTTATGGCAACTATTTCCACTCCTGATTTAAATAATCCTTTGCAAAAATTCTGGGAATTGGAAGAGGTTCCTACGGTGGAGAAAAATTCACCTTCAGATATTTTTTGCGAAAAATATTTTGAAAAAACTACTATACGCGATGTGGACGGTAGATACACCGTTTCGTTACCTTTTAAAATCAATCCCGTTGATTTCGGCGATACCCGAACCCTTGCTTTGCGTCGGTTGTACTCGCTTGAAAAACGTTTGCTAAATGATAAAAAATTATTTACTTCTTACTCACAAGTAATGCAAGAATACTTGGATATGGGTCACATGCGTGCAGTTTCACCCCCTAATAACTCAGAAATGCATGAATATTTTTATATTGCTCACCATGCGGTTATAAAAGAAAGCTCGAGTAGCACGCCTGTTCGTCCTGTCTTTGACGCATCGAGTCATTCTTTAAATAAGCCTAGCCTAAATCAAGCCCTTCACACGGGTCCTAAACTACAAGGAGATTTAGTTAAAATTTTGCTTAATTTTCGGCTACATAAATATTGTTTTGTTAGCGATATTTCTAAAATGTACAGAATGATAAATGTGGAGGAAAATCAACATAAATACCAACGAATTTTATGGCGTTTTAATTCTGAAGAATCGGTGCAAGATTACGAATTAAAAACTTTGACTTTCGGGGTAAACTGTTCTCCATATTTAGCAATTCGAACCTTGCTTAAATTAGCCGATGATTATCAAGACTTACCGTTGGCTTCTGCGATTTTAAAGGACAGCGTCTATATAGACGACTGCGTAGTAAGTTGCAATGATTTTGATCAAATCATGCTTATGAAAAATCAATTAATTGAGTTATTAGGGCGAGGCGGATTTGAACTGAAAAAATGGGCATCAAACGAACCCTAATTCCTTGCAGACTTGCCTGCAACCCACATACAAACCAAAGACTTCTCTTTGGATCGAGAGGATACAAACTCTCTAAAAATTTTAGGCTTGAGGTGGAACCCTCAAAGTGATAACTTTTTTTATTCTTTTAATTATAATACAAAAATTTGCACTAAGTGTAATTTGCTTAGTACCCTTGCGAAATGCTTTGACCCTTTAGGTTTTCTTACACCGGTTACGTTTTTTGCAAAAAATTTAATCCAGTACTTATGGTTTATAAAGTTAGATTGGGATCAGTTAGCACACCCGGAAATAATTTCCAAGTGGAAAAAATTCGAAGAAGAACTCAAATTATTTTCTGATTTTTATACCCCAAGAATGATTGATCTCTCTAATTTTCAATTTTGTCAAATTGTTGGATTTAGCGATGCATCCGAGCGCGGTATGTGTGCGGCGGTTTATTTTCGTATTGTTCATCAAAACGGAGATATTAAAACGTATTTTGTGTGCGCAAAATCGAAAGTCGCTCCCATAAAAAGAATCAGTATTCCCCGTTTGGAGCTCTGTGCGGCAGTTTTGCTAGCTAAACTCATTCAATTTATTCAAAATACTTTTGCTAATAAAATTGCTTTTCAAAATACTATTGCTTTTACGGATAGTATGGTGGCGCTCTCTTGGATCAAAGGATCACCACATGCGTGGCGCACTTTTGTATCCAACCGAGTCACATACATACAAGAAAAAATTCAGCCTTGCGATTGGAACCATGTTCCTTCTGAATTAAATGCCGTGGACCCCGGGTCACGTGGTCTATTGCCTGCAGATTTAATTAATTGTTCCCTTTGGTGGCAAGGACCCGAGTTCCTTTGTAAGCCACAAGAGACATGGGATTTTACTAAAAATAATATTACTACACCCAAAGAAGCTCTCGAAGAGGAGCGAAAATTGGTGTTTGCTGCAACAATTGAACCAAATTTTTTGGATTGTCTGCTTAACAAATTTTCAAATTTTTTGCGTTTAATTAGACTTGTTGCTTTTATACTACGTTTTATTCACAATCTTCGCGCGCGTAAATTTAATAATGAGAAAATTATTATTAATTCTACGTGGTTAATACAATATGAGTTACAAAATGCAATATTTGTGCTTATAAAACACGTGCAAAATAAATATTTTCAAAACGAGATTTCTTTACTTGTCGATAATAAACCGTTGCCAAAGGTTTTTAGAAAATTGAATCCGTTTTTGGATCAAAATAATATTTTACGCATTGGCGGAAGATTATGCAATTCGGAATTAGATTATGACAAAAAAATTTCCTATACTTTTACCCGGTGATTCTCAATTTACAAAGTTATTGATTGCGCATACTCACGAGAAACATATGCATACCGGCATAAATACGACTTTATTTTTACTTTTTCAAAATTATTGGATTTTTGCATTAAAAGGCATATAAGAAAAATAATTTCGCGTTGTTCTACATGCTGGCGCACGCGCCCCAATAATTTTCAACCCCCTGTTGGAGATCTGCCAAAGTTTCGCGTTTCACAAGCAAAGGCTTTTCAACACGTTGGCGTTGATCTTACGGGAAGTTTTGCTATTACAATGAGCCGCATGCGCGGTGCAAAACGACTTAAGGATTATGTCGTTCTATTTATTTGCGGTTGTACGAAGGCGGTACACTTAGAAATTGTGTCAGACTTATCGGCAGACGCTTTTATGGCAGCATTCCGACGTTTTATGGCCAGAAGAGGACGCGTGGAAGTAGTCTACTCGGATAACGCGTCAAATTTTACGCTTTCTGCTAAAATGCTTAACGAGATGTTTGCTGAAGTTGCTAATCGCGAATCAATTCGTTGGCACTTCAAACCTCCATCCGCACCCCACATGGGCGGTTTGTGGGAAAGTAACATCAAAAGTGCAAAGTCTCATTTACTACGAGTAATTGGAGAACAGGTGCTTACTTTTGAGGAGCTTTATACTGTGGTTACTCAAGTAGAAGCTATTCTCAACTCTAGGCCTTTGTGTCCAGTCAGCACAGATCCAAATGATTTGACTGCACTGACGCCCGGTCATTTTCTTAGCCTGGAACCACTTACGACTGTTCCAGACCTCGATTTTGACCAAGTGCCTTTAAATAGGCTTTCTCGGTGGCAGTTGCTGCAAAAACTACATCGCGATTTTTGGCGTAGATGGCACAGAGATTACTTACATACAATGCAACAGCACGCTAAAGTGAATCAAGACAAAATTGATCCCATTGCGATTGATACGATGGTTTTGATCAAAGATGATCAAACCACTCCCTTAAATTGGGTATTGGGACGAGTAGTAGGATTGCACCCTGGTACTGATAATGTAGTAAGAGTTGCTACAGTTAAAACCTCCAAAGGTTTATTCAAGAGGCCTTTGGTGAAATTGTGCCCTCTCCCTAATGCTTAGTTCAGAAAATACCATACCCTGGGTATTTTCAGGGGGGCCGGAATGCTTCGTCCCGGCGTTTAGTTTTAAGATATAAAATTTAGAGACATTTATCTAAATTAGAATGCTTTTTATTTTCTTTTTTTTTTTGCTAGAGTTATGCTAAAACTTTATACTTAAAGTTCTTTTATTTCTTGGTTTAACCTAATTTAGTTACTAAGATATGCCTTGCCTACAAAAAGGGTAAAAATTTGAATTTGCTCGGTGAATTATATGCTCAAGAATGCATTGACTTTACTTTATTATTTTTGCTTTTTTTTTCTACCTTCAGTATATCCATTTTCCATCCTTTTTTAATTTAAGTTTTCCCTAATTCTACACATACCTTTACTGCTATATTGCTGCATATAGCAGTGCTCCAAAGTCCGTCTTGCTATACGGATCTCATGCGAATATTTGGGGTACTCTCCATACCAGTGATATATATTGATCGCCAAGTGAAATCACATGCGTGTTTTTTAAGACCACGGTCGTGTATAAACATTTTATGGATTGCTTTGATGTGCTACTGCTACTACTTTGATTGGAATTATTTGGATTCGACTGCGCAGTTGTCCATGTACCAAGTTCCTTTCATCCAAGGGTAAGTCAAAGTGTTTTTGAGCTGCGTTTCTTTACATTTTTTACTTATTCCCTATGCTACTATTCCTAACTAAGAACACAAAAGTGTAACCTAAGAGTGGGAACTATTGGACTGGAGATCCCTATTGCTACAGTTCGGTTGGTTTGTTGACTTTTTCATGCGAAAGACGTCTCGACCGACCAGTCACCTCATATATAACGTTGTCACCTCACTTTTTTGAGGTGTCAACGTTTTTCAATAAAAATTTCAGGGATGACTCCTGACACACTCAGCATGCTGTGTGCAAAATTTTGTTCTGAGGTCACAAAATGGTATATATTGCTACTTTTTGGCCGTGTAGTTCACGTATCTACCGGTGGCGCTAGCGGCGCTTTTACTAAAACTAAACGGTCTACTAAGTCACCTCGGTGGTATAAAAGGTATTTTGCGTGTTAAGACCGCGTCGCAGCGACCTCAGAAATTTGGCAACCTTGTGGTTTAGATTTTAGAGACGGGTTTCTTTGTTGTATGTAATTTCAGATATTACCTGCTTTTTACCCTTGGAATGTTTAATCGAATTCTCGGAAATGTCTCGGGTCTGATATTTTAGAAGGGACTTTGTAGACGATTATTATTCTATTAGCTCACACATATACTATACTATAGAAGTGTGAGCTATGGTGATCCTAATTTTTTCGAGAAAAAAAAAGTTGCTCCGATTTCAAAATTTTTTATATATCTTTGCGTTTCAGATGATTTTGAAACTTTTTTGTTGCGCCGTCTGTCTGTCTGTCTGTCTGTCTGTCTGTCTGTCTGTCTGTCTGTCTGTCTGTCTGTCTGTCTGTCTGTCTGTCTGTCTGTCTGTCTGTCTGTCTGTCTGTCTGTCTGTCTGTCTGTCTGTCTGTCTGTCTGTCTGTCTGTCTGTCTGTCTGTCTGTCTGTCTGTCTGTCTGTCTGTCTGTCTGTCTGTCTGTCTGTCTGTCTGTCTGTCTGTCTGTCTGTCTGTCTGTCTGTCTGTCTGTCTGTCTGTCTGTCTGTCTGTCTGTCTGTCTGTCTGTCTGTCTGTCTGTCTGTCTGTCTGTCTGTCTGTCTGTCTGTCTGTCTGTCTGTCTGTCTGTCTGTCTGTCTGTCTGTCTGTCTGTCTGTCTGTCTGTCTGTCTGTCTGTCTGTCTGTCTGTCTGTCTGTCTGTCTGTCTGTCTGTCTGTCTGTCTGTCTGTCTGTCTGTCTGTCTGTCTGTCTGTCTGTCTGTCTGTCTGTCTGTCTGTCTGTCTGTCTGTCTGTCTGTCTGTCTGTCTGTCTGTCTGTCTGTCTGTCTGTCTGTCTGTCTGTCTGTCTGTCTGTCTGTCTGTCTGTCTGTCTGTCTGTCTGTCTGTCTGTCTGTCTGTCTGTCTGTCTGTCTGTCTGTCTGTCTGTCTGTCTGTCTGTCTGTCTGTCTGTCTGTCTGTCTGTCTGTCTGTCTGTCTGTCTGTCTGTCTGTCTGTCTGTCTGTCTGTCTGTCTGTCTGTCTGTCTGTCTGTCTGTCTGTCTGTCTGTCTGTCTGTCTGTCTGTCTGTCTGTCTGTCTGTCTGTCTGTCTGTCTGTCTGTCTGTCTGTCTGTCTGTCTGTCTGTCTGTCTGTCTGTCTGTCTGTCTGTCTGTCTGTCTGTCTGTCTGTCTGTCTGTCTGTCTGTCTGTCTGTCTGTCTGTCTGTCTGTCTGTCTGTCTGTCTGTCTGTCTGTCTGTCTGTCTGTCTGTCTGTCTGTCTGTCTGTCTGTCTGTCTGTCTGTCTGTCTGTCTGTCTGTCTGTCTGTCTGTCTGTCTGTCTGTCTGTCTGTCTGTCTGTCTGTCTGTCTGTCTGTCTGTCTGTCTGTCTGTCTGTCTGTCTGTCTGTCTGTCTGTCTGTCTGTCTGTCTGTCTGTCTGTCTGTCTGTCTGTCTGTCTGTCTGTCTGTCTGTCTGTCTGTCTGTCTGTCTGTCTGTCTGTCTGTCTGTCTGTCTGTCTGTCTGTCTGTCTGTCTGTCTGTCTGTCTGTCTGTCTGTCTGTCTGTCTGTCTGTCTGTCTGTCTGTCTGTCTGTCTGTCTGTCTGTCTGTCTGTCTGTCTGTCTGTCTGTCTGTCTGTCTGTCTGTCTGTCTGTCTGTCTGTCTGTCTGTCTGTCTGTCTGTCTGTCTGTCTGTCTGTCTGTCTGTCTGTCTGTCTGTCTGTCTGTCTGTCTGTCTGTCTGTCTGTCTGTCTGTCTGTCTGTCTGTCTGTCTGTCTGTCTGTCTGTCTGTCTGTCTGTCTGTCTGTCTGTCTGTCTGTCTGTCTGTCTGTCTGTCTGTCTGTCTGTCTGTCTGTCTGTCTGTCTGTCTGTCTGTCTGTCTGTCTGTCTGTCTGTCTGTCTGTCTGTCTGTCTGTCTGTCTGTCTGTCTGTCTGTCTGTCTGTCTGTCTGTCTGTCTGTCTGTCTGTCTGTCTGTCTGTCTGTCTGTCTGTCTGTCTGTCTGTCTGTCTGTCTGTCTGTCTGTCTGTCTGTCTGTCTGTCTGTCTGTCTGTCTGTCTGTCTGTCTGTCTGTCTGTCTGTCTGTCTGTCTGTCTGTCTGTCTGTCTGTCTGTCTGTCTGTCTGTCTGTCTGTCTGTCTGTCTGTCTGTCTGTCTGTCTGTCTGTCTGTCTGTCTGTCTGTCTGTCTGTATGTCTGTCTGTCTGTCTGTCTGTCTGTCTGTCTGTCTGTCTGTCTGTCTGTCTGTCTGTCTGTCTGTCTGTCTGTCTGTCTCAATAAAACCGGCAACAGTGCCTGAGGTGGCAGGACATAGCACATATCCAAAGGTTGTATATTGGCCTGAGGTCCGAACGTATTCCACGTATTTATCAAATATTAAAAAAAAAATCTTTACCCCTCTTTTGAAATTCTGGTAAAGGAAGTTCCCCTCATCTCATATATGTACCTAAATATGTGGTAACACGACTAGAAATAGGTGAGGTCAGGTCGTTATATCCTTAACGCTGAGGTGACAACGGCGCGTGCATCTATATATATATATATATATATATATATATATATATATATATATATATATATATATATATATATATATATATATTGATAAAGGGTACGTAGCCACCTCAAAATAAAGTATATAAACTACGCTGTCACCTCATATATAACGTTGTCACCTCACTTTTTTGAGGTGTCAACGTTTTTCAATAAAAATTTCAGGGATGACTCCTGACACATTCAGCAAGCTGTGTTCTGAGGTCACAAAATGATATATATATATATATATATAGCTACTTTTTGGCCGTGTAGTTCACATATCTAATGGTGGCGCTAGCGGCGCTTTTACTGAAACTAAACGGTCTACTAAGTCACCTCGGTGGTATAAAAGGTATTTTGCGTGTTAAGACCTCGTCGCAGCGACCTCAGAAATTTGGCAACCTTGTGGAGAGACGGGTTTCTTCGTTGTATGTAATTTCAGATATTACCTGCTTTTTACCCTTGCAATGTTTAATCGAATTCTCGGAAACGTCTCGGGTCTGATATTTTAGAAGGGGCTTTGTAGACGATTATTATTGTATTTTTTATCTATTGAAATTATTGAAGTAAATTTGTTAGTCTTCTTACATTTCTTTGATTATTCTGGTAGTTTTCGACGGTTGATTGATTGCTTTTGTAATAAATTAAATATTTGCGACAGCTATTCAACCCTGTGCTATGGGCTTTAGACTTAAAATTAGGTAAGTAGTTTAATCATTAGAGACATAAAATGCGGTTTTGGTGCAGAATGTCCGATACTTGGCACAATTATAGGGTTGACTGTCCATAATATTCAAGGAAGTTTTTTTTTTTTTAAAATGGCGCACAAATTCTGTTTTTTACTAAAATCCCTTGGTGTTTGTAAAAGAGTTTGAAACTAAATTTTATACGAAAATGCTAAAAAGTGTTTTTGTTAGAGTAATAGTTTTTGAGGTATGATATCAACCACTTGGTCGTCATTTTTGAATTTGCACAATTTCCTTCTTTTGGTGGCCTTTAACTTAAAAACGGCTCATTTTTGAGAATGATTGTAATGACATTAAACAAAGATTGATAGATATCCTACAAAAAGTATTAATTAGTTGCATGTGTAATATTCTTGCTAGGATACAAACCACAATGTGTTAAAGATATTCCCTCCATATATTTCTTTCTATATCATAAGCAAAATAAACTGAAATAATTAGGTTTTATCCAATTTTCTAAATACTAAGTACTTTCGAGAAAATGCATAATAAAGTTTATTGTAGAAAACTCCATTGACGTCCCAATTATGGGGCTATTTTTAAAGATCACAAAAAAAAAATCCCTATTATTTTATGTTTTATTTAAACCTATGCCATACACAAAGGATGTTTATTTTGCTTGGGGCAAAGATTTATAATGAATTTCCTAAAGCAATAAAGATGCTATGTTTTAAATAATTTGTCAAAAAATCAAAAGAGTTTGTATTTTCCGATTTTAATCTTTCTATTTTTTCAAAACCCTTTATTATGCCTACTTATACAGTGTGTCCGTAAAGTGTAGAATCACGAATTTTTTAAAAAAGTTGCAAGCTTTTTAGAAAAAAGCTTGGATATCAAACAAAGATTTAAAATACAAGTTAGAAAAGGCTATGGTTAATTATACAGGACGTTCCAGAAAAAAGCTATGACATAAACTTATGTTTCTTTAAATAGGACACCCAGTATATTTTTTCACATTTGGCTTTGATAGGTCATTACAAATGTGGTACATTTTTGTTAAGGTATCTCCATACCTAAACACTTAATAAAAGACATTTGTATGAAATAAGTTTTTTTTAGCACCCTGATTGGTCAAATAGAGTTAAAAGTAATCATGAAGTACGTCATTTGTTTAATAACAAACATGTCATCCAATCAACGGTCTCTAAATCAGCAATAATGGGTGATTCCAGACTTTACGGACCTACTGTACATAAGAATCTATTATATAATTAAACCACTGTCCACTAGTTATCAAAGTAATTTGACCTGTACCTATACCTATAGCATATGGGTTTATGTGAATGCATGTGTGTGTGTGTGTATGTCTGTAAAAAATAATAAAGATTTATTTCTTTATTTATAGTATATGTAAAGAGTTTGTTTTTGACAGGAAAAGTTTAGTATTCTAATTAAAATTATTAGTTTAAAAATTAAGTAATAAACAGTAGTTACTTAGTCAATGTTCTTAAAGTTTTTAAAATTTTAATAAGCTATTTTTAGTTACTTAATTTTTTTCTTGTATTCTATCTTTTGTTTGTAGGTAAAAGCACTATAGGATTAAATTTTTCGCTTTCAGCACTAATAAAAGAATTAAAAAATTTATTATAAAAATGTTAGAATTTCTGTATTTGCATTTAAAATGTGTGGAATAAATCTTGAAACTTGAATCATATATAAGAAATTTGATGAAGAATATAAAAAGTTACGGTTTGTGAGATAAACGCAGAAAATCGTCGTGAAGTTCAGTTTGGTGAGGAGGTTAATCCTAGGGTAGAAGAAGTCTCCTTAAGGGCACCTATCGTAAATGCAAGCTTTACAGGAAGCAAAGACTGACATTGATTTTATATTTTTTGGTTATTATTTTTGACATTTTTTCCTCGGTTTTGCACCTTAAGTTTCCTACTAGGAGTTCACAAACAAAATGTCACATCCTTATAAATTTGTTCATCTAGTCGTCATTTTTACGCCTAATTTGCTTCGACTATAAAATACGATGTCCAAAAAAAGTGTTATAAATAAAAGAAAATTGAAGCCAACATTTACCGTTGTGTAGGTATGAAGAGCAGCAATTTATAAGTAATTCTTTTTGTGGTGGCAAAGAACTTTTTATAGATATGTGTGTCAATTTAAAAACTTTTAAAAACGCCTCGGGTTTTAAAAAAGTTTTATTAAGAAAATCCGGTTTTTAATAATGATAAATCTTTGACTAACTTACTTAGCCAATTTTAAATTAAAAAAATGAGTCAAGAAACATGTTAAAAAGATACTTTACTATTTCCAGTTTTTTACTTAAAAATACCTATTTAAAATATTGATAATGCCAGGAAAAAGAATTAACGTTAAATTAATCGGACAAAAATGCGCGTTTTTAGTGTTTTTAACCTGGTCAGGCTAGCATAAACAAAAAAAATTACTTTGATTTAATTTGCGATGTTTTGTCACGCGCTATTTAGCTTTTTCCTTCAATAAGAAGAACCACTATAGCAGCTACGTCCCTGGCCGTAACTCATATTCAGTGTCTTTGGAGGAATTCAGCTATTTCAAGAGAAGAAAAAAACTTACTCCTACTAAGCTTTGCTTTTTAAGCGACAAAACAACAGTGAAAGTCGCAGCAAAGTTGTTTTGAAAATAGATTTTTTTTTAGAAAAAAAAGTTGAGATAACGCCGAAACTGCGTTATTTGGGTGTGTTTGAAGCTATCTAAGCAATATCCTTGTGACGTCTGTCTGCGTGTATCTCTGTCCGTAACACGATAGCTCCTAAACCGCTGAACCCATTTTCATAAAATGTTTAGGTGAAATAGTGTTTGACATTGTAACGAGCTGAATAGATTTCGGTCCAAATCCACTAATGCTTGATAGGTTTTTGACAATTAATTTTTTTTTTAAATGCGAACTTTTTAACGGAGCATCTTAACAATATGCGGCTTTGGAAATTTAATGGAGCACTTTTATCTTAATAATTTGTGTAATACCTTGAAACTTCATAAAAGCCTTCGTTTCTGAGATATGTACAAAAAAACTAAAAACGAGAAGTGTTTTAATAGGCTAGCTAAAAAGGTATCAGATCCGTCATGGATCCGTTTATTTTATTTCAGAAAGTTGCATTTAAATACAGTCAATTTTTATGTTTCCGTGGCATTTTTCAGGGGATAATGTAAAGTTGCATAATATTTTTCATATTATCTTTTGAACTATTGGTCGTTTTTGAGTTATATTGGTTTTAAATTCCTGTTGGAGTGCACTAATAATACGAGTTGAACCAGGATTACGTATAAGTAATCCTGGGCCAACTCGGAAATTATTAGTATACTTAAATAGGAATTTAATACTTTGGTACAAATTTAAATAACCTAAAACGAACTCAGAGAAATTCGTTTTGAAAAAATATGTAACTTCAAATACTATAAACTGAAGAAAGTTGCTGTCAAGATTTGGCAATTTTGCAAAGCAGGATAATAGGAAACTATGCAAATTTTTCATTACATTAACCTCTCACAAGGTGCAGGAAAATATTAATATTAAGCTGTATATACAGGGTGATGCATTTGCAATATAGCGAATAAAAATTATAATTTTATTATGACTTTCTTGGAAATTAAATGATAAAGAATGTAATTTGCAAATTCTGACATCACGTGACATTTGAGCCTTTTGGTTGCTGGTGGTTATTACTAGATTTATAATATGCGCGTTGGGCTGTGGCGTGGGCAAACACAATATCCTGCATATGTTTTTTTTCTGTTTTAAACGGCTTAACTAACTATTACAACTCCTTTTTTATTCAATTTACTTTCACGGATAAATTAAAAAAATATTCAAAATTCTGTCAAACAAATTAATATAAACTATTAAATTTATTAGCATTCCAAAAACTGTATTTTTGACACTTCCCTTTTATTTGTTTATCGGATCTTTGTGTAGAATTTTTGACAGTAAGTTAACCATTTCCCAACAAAAATTGTATTTAGGACTTTCAAGCTTTGCAACATTTCTGAGATCACAAGCCTCAAAATGAGTATTTCAAAAAAAATAACAGCCCGTTTTTCTATAATTAAAGTATAAAGGTACGGTTTTTTATATAAAGACAGAACGTTGCCACCATTAATCTTGTCTTACAAACTTTTGCAACGTTTTAAAGTTGTAATATTTCCTATGTCTCTAAATAAAAGTAAAACGTTGTTACCTTGTATGTTATATATAAATTTAGTCAGATAAAGCTAATACGTTGCTTATAGGTTAGGGTAGATATACGCCATACGTTATCACCTCAATAAAACCGGCAACAGTGCCTGAGGTGGCACATATCCAAAGGTTGTATATTGGCCTGAGGTCCGAACGTATTCCACGTATTTATCAAATATTATATTTGAAAAAAAAATCTTTACCCCTCTTTTGAAATTCTGGTAAAGGAAGGTCCCCTCATCTCATATATGTACCTATATATGTGGTAACACCACTAGAATCAGGTCGTCATATCCTTAACGCTGCGGTGACTACGGCGCGTGCATCAATATATATATATATATATATATATATACAGTCGAACCTCTCTAACTCGAACCTCTATAACTCGAACCCCTCTATAACTCGAACCTTTTAAGCGGTCCCTGCACTTTTTACATGTATTTTAACCTATGTAACTCGAGTTTCTATAACTCGAACTCTCCATAACTCGAACTGTTTTGGTTGTCCCTTCAGGTTCGAGTTATAGAGGTTCGACTGTATATATATATATATATATATATATATATATATATATATATATATATATATATATATATATATATATATATATATATATATATATATATATATATATATTGATAAAGGGTACGTAGCCACCTCAAAATAAAGTATATAAACTACGCTGTCACCTCATATATAACGTTGTCACCTCACTTTTTTGAGGTGTCAACGTTTCGGTTCGGTTCGGTAAATTTAATCATTGATTATTAAATGCTTTATTAAGCTGCCACGAGCTTTGAACAACGAACGGGTATTCGCTATTGTGGACGTGAAAAAGGCATGATCGCGATTTGCAGTTCGAAGAATGCGGGCTTTGCGAATGGTACTAGCTTCCATACTAGCGAATAAATCCCGCTCGTTGCTCGAAACTCAAAGTTCGCTAATGAGTACCCGGCTTCAGAGACATTATTTTGGGAGGTCATTGAACAAAGGACACTTTGGAGGATATATGTTAGAATACTACTTAATAATTAACATAATTTGAAGTTCAAAGAAGTTTACAATTTTTTTATGCTCAAAAGAAGCAATAATGCACAATACCCGGTGCAAACTTAAACTTGGGAAGGATTGGGAATGATTAATTGACTGCAGTCAATCGCTACTACTGGCTAAACGGTTAAATTCGGTCAAAATTTTTCAAATTTATAAAATCGGACGATGAGAAGAATTTATAATTCTTCTTCCGGTAAATGACGAGGAATTTTGGTTTGTTTCTTATTAATGACAGTACTTATGAGAAATTTTCTAATCAAATCGAATACTACAGCTACCACTCTTTTACCATTGTCAACTTTAGTGCAGATGTTTAATACAATTAATAGTGGCTGTTTTGGTCTAAGGCTTGGTTCTAATATTGCGTTATCAACGACTTACATTTACACTAAAAAAAAGGAAAGGAACTTTCGTTTTAAAGGAAATTAAGGAAATTAAAACATATATTTGCATGGTTAAAAGCTTTGCTTTAGCCTTTTCTTATCTTTTTTTTAATTTCGAAGTCTTGATTTTCTTTTTTTCTCCACTTAATCAGGAAAAAAAATATTATCTAGCCACAGTTTGTTAAACGTGCACATAACCATATTTTATTTTATTTATTTATGAAGCATTAAAAGGCTGAATCAATTAAAGAATGATCAGTTATTCCTAAAAATAAACGAAGTATTTAACAAAATAAAAAACAGGAGCAAACAAAAATTTGGCAACAATATATTTTTCACAACTTAGGCGTCATATTTGCTTTTTGTTTGTATGCTACAATAAGTACAATGGTTTAAAACTAGAGCATGGGAATATAAACTCAAATACTCTCAATGGGGAAATATCTGAATTTTCAGACATTCAGCAGTAATATCCGAGAAGAGCAAACACGTAATATCCCTAATTCTCTCTGACCACTTTTTATCCAGAATGTAAAGAAATGACTGGTTCCCAGTAAGTAGCCTGGATGATTCGGCGTATCAAATAAGGAGACGACTAACACACAAACACAGATCCTATCCAGTGATAATATTACTTATTAATAATATGCGTTTTGTGTCGGCATGCCAATAAAATTAACATGTTCGTCGAACCTAGAGTGCAACAGCCAGACGTCGAAAAAACGGACCAAAAAAAGTGACTAACCCGTGCCGAGGAGGGAAATTTCTGGGAAAAGCGGTCTAGCCGTGTTTTCATAGCTCGTCAAAAGTGATTAAATGAGAAGAGGCTATTTTATTTCGGTCGAACGTCGCGGCGCGTCCCATCCAGACACAGCTCAATAAAAATTGTGGTAAATAACTGTAGAGCCAATAATTTATTTTAGCCTAGACAGAATCAAATAAATAGCAATACGGCAATTGGCTCAACGTTGAAAATCGCGCGATAACTTTGCGTCTAAACTTTGACTTTGAGTCAAGCTCGACCCTGTTTAAATCCAATTTTGTGGACGAATTTTTGGTTGGGTACGTTTTGGTCGTGAGGGTAGTGTCGTAATGCAAACTAATTTAGTAAAAATTAAACAAGTATTTGTAATCCTTTCAAGAACTTATGCAATACATACTTTAAATGGATATTAAAAGGTGTTTTACCAACAAAATTTATGAACACCCTACACTTTACTCTTAAATATAGTGCAGGCGCTGTAGGTAGTTGAATATGCAAAATATGAGGACCGCTGTTTGACAATGGATTCTGGCTGACAAAAGGTCACATATTAACAATCTGGATGTTGCCAAGCCAGGTTTTGTTCCAATTTTTTTTATCCCCCATTCTCTTATACTCGTGTTTGAATTTCTGAAAATTTAACTAAGTTGACGCCTTAAAGCCACAATGACAGAGAAATTAATCAAAAATGTGTAAAATCCAACCTAAATATAAAATTTTATTATTTTGTTAGATGTTAGATGCAAAAACCCCCAAAAACCCCCCAGACCTCCCAAAATCTGAGATTTTGTGGTTTTCTTAAAATGTTCTCAAAAACTAAGCTTCTTAGGGAAAATATGTATTATAGACAATAACATTTTCATTTTAGCGATGTATTAGTCAATGGGGTACGACCAGTGACAAACTCTTCAGCGGCGTCCGTTTATTGAGGTGATGTAAAAAAATGAAAAAAATAAAAAAGAAACATGTTTATTACATGATTTACCCGGTTTTCTTGAAAACTAAGCTCTTTATCAAAAATTGTGTTTTATAGGCAATTATAGACAATGAAGTTTTCTTTAAAATGATGTATAACTTATAAACTTACCAATTTTTTTACAAGTTTTCTCCAATTTTCTCAAAAACTAAGCTTTTTGGGAAAAAAATATTTTAAACATTATTGTAGAAAATTAAATTATCTTTTTAGTAATGTATAAGCTAGTGCGGTCAGACTAATACCAAACTTTCCAGCGGCGTCCGTTTATGGAGAAAACTTAAAAAGATTAAAAAACTATATGTTTGCCCCATGTTTTACCCGATTATCTTAAATACCAAGCTTTCTATCAAAAATCATCTTCCATAGTCGATTGTAGACGATGAAATTTGTGTTTTAGTGCTAGATCACAAGATAAGATTTAGCTTTCAATTAAAACTTCACAGGCGTCCGTAAGTTAATAAAATCAATTTTTACATATCACCAAACAAATTAATTTTTTTACAGGTTTTACCTAATTTCCTGACCAACTAAGCCCAACTGGTAAAAATGCGTTCTAAACATTATTGTAGAAAATAAAATTCCCTTTTTACCGATATACAAGTCAGTTACGTTTGGTTAATGACAAACTCTCCAGCGACGTTCGTATATAAAAGTCATATAAAAAAAAACATTTTTGTCACACGTTTCACCCGATTTTCCATATCCCTTATAGCTAATTTTCTTTTAAATAAAGTATAACTTGAGAAGATAAATTTTATTTTTAAAACTTCAGGGGCGTCCGTATATAAAATATATTTTTTTAAAATTACCAAATAAAGCACTACACTATAGCCGCCATCTGCATTGATAGTCTCCCTTGAAAAAAAAAAGATGAAACTCCCCCCAAAAAAAGATTCTCTAGCAGCAAAAGTGATCCCCCCTACTCACCCTTTCTCCACATCCTGCGCCATAATTTTGTAGGTACGATTAGATGGGTGAGGGGGGGATAGACTACTACCGCCACTAATTCAAATTTTAAGGATCTTAAAAAAAATCGAACGAAAATTTATTTGTTTGGTCATTTTTAAACATTGATTTAATTTACGGTCGTTTTCAAAGTTTTAAAAATTAAACTTTTCTTACCTTGTTATACATCGTTTAAAAGGAAATTTTATTTTCTACAATCAAGTATAAGATACATTTTATGATAAAAAGTATGGTTTTTTGGAAAATCGGGTGAAACATGTGACAAAAATGTTTTTATTTATTTATTTTTTAAATGACCCCCATTTACGGACGTCGCTGAAAAGTTTGTCATAAATCAAACCCTACTAGCTTATACATCGTTAGAAAGCTAATTTTATCTTCTACAATAAAGTTAAGCACCCTTTTGTTTTATTGAGCTTGGTTTCTACGAAAATTGGATAAAACTTGTAACAAAATTAATTTGTTTGGTGATTTGTAAAAATTGATTTTATCTACGGACGCCTTTGAAGTTTTATTCTGAAGATAAATCTTACCTTGTGATACAGCGTGTAAAAGGAATTTTTATTGTCTATAATCGACCATGACACACTTTTTGATAGAGGGCTTGGTTTTTAAGATATTCGGGCAAAACTAGTGACAAACGTTTTTTTAATTTTCTTACATTTTATCAAAAAACGATCGCCGCTAGAGAGTTTGCTGTTAGTCTGATTGCACTAACTTATATACTGTTAAAAAAAGAATTTCGTTTTCTACAATAAAGTGTAGAATAATTTTTTTCCTAAAATACTTAGTTTTTGAGAAAATTGTATAAAACTTGGAAAAAAATTGGTAAGTTTAGTGATTTTTCAAAATGGATGTAATTTACGGAGGCCCCTAAATTGTTATAAATAAAACTAATCCTGCCTTGTTACATACCGTTTAAAAGAAAATTTTATGGTCTACAACTGACTATGGAACACAATTTTTGATAGAGAGCTTGGTTTTCAAGAAAATCGGCGAAAACAGGTAATATGCATGTTTCTTTTTTTAATTTTTTTGCATTACCTCAATAAACGGACTCCGCTGGAGAGTTTGTGTTTGGTCGTACCCCACTGACTTATATATCGTTAATTGTTTCTCTAAGAGGCTTAGTTTTAAGAAAATTTGAAGAAAACCTTAAAAATTTAGGTTTTGGGGGGTCTGGTGGGTTTTTGGGGGTTTTACCAGCTAAAATTCAAAAAACTAATAAAATTTTATTCTTTAGTTTAGGTTAGTTAGGTCTTACACATTTTTGATTCATTTCTGTCATTGTGGCTTTAGGGCATCAACATAGTTAAATTTTTAGAAATTTGAACACGACTATAAGAGGAGAGGGGATAAAAAAAAATTGGACCAAAAACTGTAAACTACATTTTAATTTTGTCTGCCATCGTGGATTATGACATGGCGGACAAAAAAGTATATTTAGTAAAAACTTTGATTAATTCTTTGCCACGTGTAGTTTGTCGCATTAAAATCGATTGCATAGTTCAAAAGTTATAATGAAAAAAAATTGGCCGGTTTTTTTGGCTTACCCAGTATACAGCTTAGGTGCTTTTAAACTGCGTAAAAACAACATTTAAATATGTCAAAGATATTCACCAAAAAATTGAAAATAAATGTTAGGCTTCGCTTCCTATTGAGGTTGCTCAACTAAGTATCCTTAGACATACTACCTATATTCGGCTACAAACCCCTTTGCCTGTCTGTCGTTTCCTGCGATTATCACTTCATTCATTCACTGTTATAGCGTAAAACTCTACCTGGAAAATTGTTGCATTGGATCACAGCGAGTGGTTTCTTTCATTCCTTTCCATATATCCTCCTGCAAATTTTAATATGTTGTATATCTATACTTTCTAATTAAAAAGTCTTATGGGCCGATCGTACTAATGGTTTTCGAATTGCAGGGTAGATTTTGTAAAAGAAGGTCTTTATTTCTTCTTCCGTGATCTTTTAGGCCGTAATCCCTGCAAGACCAAGAGTGTCATAAATATATCTTAAGCATGTCTAATCCAAAATATAACATGTCGTATTTACTAAAATATATCTGGAAAACATTCTAAGGAAGTTCTACTGTTGTAATTGTGTTACTAGGCCCTACTAGACCTGCATTCAACTAGACGTTTTATTGTTCCATTGTAAACACATACTCAATGAGTTTGATTAAAGTGTCATAGTTTTTTTTAAATCTGGACAATATTTGAACCACGTAAGATATGCTGATGATATCGCTTTAATAACAGATAAGAAGAAGAACTGATAAAAATGCCGGAAGAACTGGATACAGCTGCTAAAAATATAGGCTTGAGTATGAACTGCACTAAAACTAAAATCATAACAAACACAGATGAGGATATCACGATCAGAATAAACCAAGAGAAACTAGAACAAGTAGAGGAATTTATATATACCTGGGAAAAATTATTAAACTAAAAAAAAGAAAACCAAACGGCTGAAATCAAGAGACGAGTAAGATTGGGCTGAGGAGCATTCGGTAAATTAAGCATATTAAAAAATAAAAAATATCCTCAGTACCTCAAAACAAAAGTGTATAACCAATGTATCCTTCCTGTACTTACCTATGGATCACAGTTATGGACACTTACAAAATCAAACATGGATAAGTAACAAAAGCCCAAAGATGAATGAAAAGACAAATGGTACATGTAAAGCTGACAGATAGAAAAAGGTATGAATGGATAAGAAATACTACAAAAGTAAGGGATGTCGGAGGAAAAGTAGCAAAATTAAAATGGAAGTTTGCCGATCATAATATCAGACAGAAAGACGATCGATGGAACAAATATATTATAAACTGGAGACCTTGGGAAAGTAAAAGAAGTAGGGGAAGACCACAAATGAGATGAGCAGACGATTTGAACAAACATGCGGGAGCTAGATGGATGAACATGGCGACAGACAAAGAAGAGTGGAAGATATTGGGGGAGGCCTATGTCCAAAGATGGATCGAAGATCGCTAAATAGATAGAAAGAATTTATAGTTTTTTTATTACCCAGTAAAAAAAAAACTCTGCAGTGCAGGCTACAACAAAAAATATTTTGATTTAACACTTTGACTTAAAGATATACAACTAAAAGTCTAAATTATTAGCCATTATCCGAGGAAGTAAATATGCATCTTTTAGACATTACAACATCCTAACTGTTAAAATGTTCAATAATGTAAACTATGTCCGATGGCTTCTACTATGGGCTGCACAAATTCAAGTGGATCCTAATTATTATGTACTTTTCATAGTCACTACATATTGTATATGGTGAATTCTTATATCAGTACTTCCTTCGAAAAGTATTAAATGAAATAGACACTTATAGTGGATACGCACATCGAATCGCGTATTCGTTTTCGTGGCGAGGTGAATGTCGAAATTTGATTGGTCAGGCGGGCTGACATTCGTACGGGTGACACGACACCAAACCTGTGCGAAGTGCAGCGACATAGTGAGCTGTCAAAACGGAGTACTGACAAATAGGATAACAGCGTTTTCCAGTTAGAGCAACAACTACGCATTGCAAAGTGCGTATCAACTTTAAGTGTCTAATAATGTCAGAACATGGCGGTTGTAATCGCTTTAAGATTTATTCCAGTTCCGTTATGAAACCGTCCGAAAAATCCTATTCGCGGTCCAGTTATATCCTATTTGCTGTTGCTGTTGCAGACTGCACTGATTTACTACCAGTCCGATAGCCAGTTGGAACGCCGCTATAACTAGTCCGGTGGCCAGTTGGAACTCTTCCTCACACGCGGTACTTTTATCTTCTTGGATGAAAGTGGTTTCGGCGTATTTGCTTGAATTTCAATAGGCTGGAAAGGGCTGCATAAATAAATAACAGACCACTAAAGATTTCGATACCTTAAATAAGTTTTATTTCCTTGTCACAAAACAAATAAAATTTGTAACATTGAGTGTGACTTTTTTATCTCTTGAACTTTTCACAGAAAAAATACCATTGTTAAGTTAAAAAAAATTGGTTACATTTACGAAAAATTATAGTTCTATATACACAAACGAATGGTTTGTTAAAGTTAACAATATCGTAACATGAACTAGAGCTTGATGAATATTGTTGCACTAACGAAACATTATATAATCCTGGCATGCTGATTCGACTAACCTTATTAGACACTTATTGGAATAAAACCTAACCTTATTTAAAAATTGACCCTATGGTGACAGATTTACATATAAAAAGCAGCTGCTCTGCTTCAAAATTCGGCCTTTGTCTATTTAAAAACCGAATTTATTAGTGTCGGTATTTATTAAATGAAAGTTAGCGTCTTTATTATTAAATTTAGCTTTGGTATGTCAATTTTGAGAGGGCAGCTGTTAGTTTTCTGTGTAAATGTGTCAAAATAAAGTCGACTCTAAAATAAAGTAAGGTTTTATTCCAACAAGTCCTTATTTGTTAATTTAATAAGCTGTATTTTTAAAATTATTTAAATTTTTTATTTTTTTTTCGAGGAAAATTTCCACAGAAAAAAATCTTGCAAATCTACTGTTGGTGCAAGAATTATTTGCCAGCTTTTGGCTACCTTTATATTTTAATATTATTTTTCATTTCAAATTTCGCGGGGTATATGCATATGACTTATCCCCGCACCGAGACACGCGCGAGTCTGCGCGAGGGGTCGCCATCGGGAAACCGACAAGAAGCACAAGAAACGCCGTGAGTGCTACAATTTTCCCGTTTTTCCTATCTTCCAAGCGACCAAAACGACTGCAACTAGATGAAAACTAAGGTAGGTGCACTTTAGATATTTTATATGCATCGTTTTTACTGATTTCCTTTCAATAAACTTTACAATTAGGTTTTTCAATTTCTTATCTCAAAAATTGGGTATTTCTCGAATGAGTTGTGTAAGTGGTGAACCAGCCAACCTAAACTCAACCCAACTTACGTTTGCACCCTCATTGGATGGTCCTAACCGGTTCCTTTCAATTTACATTTTCAGCAGTTATCCTGTAACATAGCAGAATGAAGGTTGACCTTGCTGTACTAACAGAAACGAAGAAGAAAGGAAAAGGATCTGAAAACCTAGGACAGTATGACAATTTCTATAGCGGAGTGGCAAAAGAAAAACATGCTCAACAAGGAGTATCTATTTTGGTCAACAAAAGATTTAGAAAATATATCACCAACTGGGAAGCAGTAAATGAACGGCTAATAAGAATGAATATAACAATAACAGGAATGAGACTTACGATTTTTGGAATCTATGCGTATAATGACGATGCAAATGTAGCCGTGAAAGACAATTTTTTTGAAGAAATCCACAATGAAATATCAGCAGTAAGTACATCTAGAGAAATTGTAATATTGGGAGATTTAAATAGTAGAACAGGTAACAGAGTAAATGATCTGACAGTTGGCCAATATGAAGAAGATGTTATTAATGACAATGGAAACCGGCTTATCACAGTATGTGAGCAATTAGACCTAAAAATCCAAAACGGTTTTTTCCAACATAAGAAAATACACAAATATACCTGGACCAAACCCTCACAAAACCTGAAATCCGTCATTGATTATCTTATCACTAAACAAAAGACAAAACTAAAAATTCAAGATGTCAGAACAAAGCGTGGATCAACATGCGGAAGTGATCACTATTTTCTGGAGACCAAAATTCTCTTCCCTTATCAAGGCCGAAGCCTCCATCAACAAAATCTTGATGATACAGTGAATGAGGAAATTGATCACTGTCAATATAATCTACTAAGCCTAGAACATGACAGCGTAAAAAACTTATACAAAAAGAGACTGAACGAAAAAGTTAATTCAAGTTCAGGTGAAACCCCAGATGAGGAATACGAATGTATCTCATTAAGCATTCATCAAGCTGCAAAAGAAGCACTAGGATTAGTGGAAGAAACTCCTAAAAGAACAAAACCATACTGGTGGGATGCTGAGATTGAAAGTGAAATAGAGGAAAAAAGGAAATTATATCACACGTACTTATCCCAAAAGACAGATAGAAGCAGAGAAGAATACAAAATCGCGCAATCAAAGGTGAGAAGAATGATCAGTGATAAGAAGAATCAATCATGGATGCAAAAGTGCCAGAAAATAGATTCTTACTTAGGAGGTAGGAGAAGTACCGAAAGCTGGAAAACTATAAGATCGATCAAAAAAGAAACATGTAGAGACATTATTTCACCAATACCAGACAAAGAATGGGATGAGCATTTTAAAAAACTTTTAACTGAAGATAGAGCAGAATTCAAGGAAGACGAAAGAGACAATATCATTAGAACGATGGGATTTCCAGTACCCCTCACAATATATGAGGTCAAAAACGTGTGCAAAACCTTAAAAAGCGGTAAATCTGCCGGACCCGGAAATATCCCAGCTGAACTTATTATATCTTATAATCTTTTCCAAAGATATTTAAATGGAGCTGTAGTACCAACTGAGTGGAAAACGTCATATATATCCACAATACACAAAAAAGGAAGGAAAGATATATGTGACAATTATAGAGGTATATCGGTAACTAGTACGCTAAGCAGAATATATGGCAAAATAATAAGAAATAAAGTGGAGAGCGAATATAAAGATATGGACGCAGAAGAACAAGCTGGTTTCAGGGCGGGTAGATCGACTTCAGATCATCTCTTTTGTATAACCCAAGTTATTGAAAAGAAAATGGCATACGGACAAGAGCTGCATCTGCTTTACGTAGATTTGCAGAAGGCATATGATAGTATACCACTAAATCTACGTTGGAAAGCGTTGGAAAAGACAAACGTAAGCTACAACTAATTAAGGCCATCAAAGAGTTATACCGCAATAGTAAGGCAAAAGTTAAAATAAAAGCAAAACTAACCAAAGGCTTTCAAGTAAATAAAGGTCTTAAACAAGGTTGCTGTATTTCGCCTACGCTCTTCAAGATATACTTGGAACAAGTCCTTAAAGTCTGGAAGAGAAAATGCCAAAACATGGGAATTCCGTTGAATGAAACCACCTTGTATACTTTATGTTTCGCCGATGATCAGATAGTGGTGGCTCAGGATTATGACGACCTCGAATATATGACACGAAAACTAATAGAAGAGTACAATAAGTGGGGACTAGAGGTTAATATCAATAAGACAGAGTATATGTGTATTGGTGGAACGAAACAGGATCTAATCTTAAATACTGGGCAGCGAATTCAGTCCTGTGATGAGTATAAATACTTGGGTCTAAAAATTACAGCTGACGGAACACTAGACAAAGCTATAAAAGATAGAAACGTACAAGGAAGAAAAGCAATAACTTTATTAAATGGAATAATTTGGGACCAAAGTATAGCAAAACATAACAAAAAGCTTATATATAACACCATTGTAAAAAGTATTATTACATACGGCTCAGAGGTATGGCCAATCAAAGATAGAACAGAAAAAATGCTTTCCGCTACGGAGATGGACTATTGGAGAAGAGCAGCAGGGAAATCAAAAAGAGAAAGAGTTACCAATCAAAGAATAAGAGAAATTATGACAGTGGGTGAACGTACTCTAGTGGATGATATAAGAACAAAACAACTGGTGTGGTACGGACATGTACAAAGAATGGATGATGGAAGACTACCTAAACAAATATTACAATGGAAACCAACTGGCCGAAGAAAACGAGGAAGACCAAGGAGAAGCTGGAGAGAAGGAATAGATAGTGAAATAAGAATAAGAGGCCTCGATGATGAATTATGGGCAAACAGAAACGAGTGGAGATTGGGTATCGGAAGACGTAGAACGTTGTGAAACCGATAAATATATATATATCCTGTAACGTTTCAAACTTACAAATTTCCAAAATTTTCCCTTTTCGGCGAGATTTTTCGTATTTGCTTAAGTCACGTGTGTTAAAAATATCAACTCGTGTGAGTTTTATATCGAATATCGAATATACCTATGGAATTAAAAGGTATAGTCGACCAATACAGTATTGTAAGCCACGCGCGTGCTGTTTGAATTACTTGACTTGGCTTACACTGCCGGCATTGGCATTGGTCGACATACTTGATCGCGGACTCCGGTAATTTTGAAAACAGCCCGTATAGCATAGGGTATATAGCGCTCGACTCGTGATCCGCAGGGCATGGGATCGAGACTCTTTCAACACACAACTTTTTTTCTTTACTAGTTTGGTAATTGGTAATATCAGAGGATAGTTAGTACAATCAACCTTAATTAAAATTTACTAATTACTAATTAATTAATAATTAAAATAAATTAAAAATTCTTTAATTTAATGAAATTTTTATTAATTATTTTTTCTTTCATTTTATGAACTAAAATTGGATATTTAAAGCGTTTTAGAAGTTTTAACAAATTTTTGGTTATTAAAAGAAGGTAATTTTCAAAATCAAAATGTCAAACCAAAAAAGTCATTATTGCTAGACAAGCGTGCTATTTGTGTAAATCAAATAACCGAATCGAATGAGGTCGCCAAACAGGTGAAGGCAGACTCTTCGTTCCAGTTCCTCTTCAAATCTAGGTACGAGGATAATGATGAATGTCATCAAAAGTTTTACGCGTCTCATAACCAAATCAACGGATCCCTCGAGGAGTTGGGACTCGATTTTGATGAACAGGACAACATAAGAAAAAGATTCGATTTACTTTTTTATGAATGTCGTGGCATTTATTATGATTTTTTTCGAGCCAGCAATACTAATTTCGTTTCACTAAATACTTCTGCCAATAGCCCTAGGTCAAATTCTAGATCTTGTTCTTTACCCAAGTTGGCTAGTTTCGATGGCAACTATAAGAATTGGCAACATTGGTTTGACCTCTATAATGTCATGATTCATGATAGCGACTTGATTGATATACAAAAGTTTCAGCACTTACGTAGTTCAGTGACTAACGAAGCACTTAGTCTGGTAAAAACAATTCCGTTATCTGACAGCAATTATCATATTGCATATGAGAGTCAAGAGATATCAAAATAAGCGTCTCATAGCTACGACTGCTTTAAATGCTATGAATTCCGTTTCGGTGAAAACCAGTTCTGCGAAAGAGCTCCGTTTTATGTTAGACACCTTTTCCGAGAACTTAGCCATTTTGACGGAACTCGGTTTTCCTACGACAGAGTGAGACCTTCTTACATTTAATCAATTGCTTTCCAAGTTGGACGTTAAGCTACGCACAGAGTTTGAGCTATATTATAGCAGAGAGAAAAGCCAAGTTGACATTCCTTCTTACACTGACTTGTACAGCTTTATCGAAAATCACTGTATAGCCTTGGAGTCTGTCCAACATATGCAGTCAATTAGTAAGCCGTCCTCTAGTTCAAATCATGCTAAGCCCCTGACTAATAATCAGCGGAACTTTAGTCACAATAATTATCCTAAAAATACATCAACTTCATCTTTCAATACTACAGTTTCAAACAATCCGATTCAACCAAATAAACCGTTCAATTCAAATGTCAAATGACATTTGTGCCAGTCCAATCATGTCCTAGCCAGATGTCCCGATTTCCTAAATAAAAATTCAGAAGAAAGACTTTCCTATGTAAGACAAATTAACTTATGTGAAAATTGCATGCATTTTTCTCATCAAACAAGGAATTGTTCTACTTCTTATAGCTGCAGACGCTGTGGCCTTAAACACCACAGTTTACTGTGCCCCCACCCCCGTCAGAATAATACACGTGCTCAGCAGGGTACAAATACTAGTACTCAGGAAAATCCACACTTTCTTTCTGTTTCACAAGGTACTTCCTCAACAAATTCTCACGCCACAACTATTCCCAATCAATCTACTTTTCTACTTTCAACAGTGGTAGCTGACATTTTGGATTCTAGAGGAAATTACCAACCCGTGCGGGTTTTGCTAGATTCAGCATCTGAAGCCAATTTCATTTCGGAAAAATGCCTTAATAGACTAGGTCTCCCCAGACAACAATTTTCACTTTCCATTCAAGGTCTAAATCAAAAGGCATCTTCGACTACCAAAGGCAAAACTAATTGCATTATTCGACCGCAGGGAAGAATAGATCCTACCATTCAGTTTGAGGCTTTAGTCTTGCCTCAATTATGTTCCAATATTCCCTCTGTTTCTATAGATTCCAGTCAATGGGATCATATTCGGAACATTAAACTTTCAGACCAAACTTTCAACATACCTAGCCCCATAGATATTTTACTCGGTTGTGAATTATTTCCTCAGATTTTAAGAAATGGAGTCATCCATGGTCAAAAAGGGCAAGCTAGCGCTTTTAACAGTGTTTTCGGTTACGTCTTGATAGGTAAGGTTGTAACAAAGTTACTAGTTTTCTCATTAGTTAGATTGTGTTAATTAGTTTTAAGTTATTTTGTATTTTCATAGAGCATTGGCAGTTTATATTTTTTATGTCGAGACTTTCGGTATCTATCGCCAGTCCCCGGTAAGCTTCGGTCCCCCCTACTAAACATCGAGTATAACCGACCGAACTACATTTAAGCATGCTGCATTGTTCGATGCGAGACAATTCAGACCGGCAATTAATTTTGAGACCGTTAATCCGTTGTGAGCGACACAAGATTGAAACCGGCACTTCGCGTTCAAAGTGTGTGTGTGTAATACCGAGTATAACCGCTGTTTGTTGGTAAGTACGCAGGCTATAGCATAAAATATTTGATTCAGTTTTCCGTCGCATTCTAAGCCGTACATATTATTATTATTTGCATAATCCTTCCGTATGTACTGTGGTGAATTGCAGTAACTTCTTAAACCCAATTTATTCCCGAACCACCTATTTCCCGGACGCATGTCTTCGGTAGCCAAACAGGCAGGCACGCGTTCTTAAGGGTTGGTTCCACCGTTGGTAGCTCACAACACTCTGATTCCCGGACCCCTGTTTTTGGTAGCCAAACAGGCAGGCACGCGCCTTACAGAGTTGGTTTAACGTATTCCCGGTTAAAAGAATAGGCAACTTCCCGACGTTGTGAGTGCTTAAATGTTATATAATAAAAGGGAAAATTGCAGATTCTTTATGTAACCCGTTTTTCTGTTAATTGGATCGCCCTTAGCCCCGGACCCCTGCCTTTGGTAGCCAAACAGGCAGGCCCGCGTTCTTAAGGGCTGATCTTACAATTTGTAAATTCCCGAATCATCCAGACCTCCCGGACTCCTGTCTTTGGTAGCCAAACAGGCAGGCGCGCGTCTTTCTGGAATGATTCCCCATAGAAACTCTAAATTACCCTAATTCCCGGACCCCTGTCTTTAGTAGCCAAACAGGCAGGCACGCGTCACGTAGGGTGATTTTAACTTATTCCCGGTTTGAAGGATTTCGCAATTCACCATGATGTTCTAAAGGGACCGCGTTTTTAGACTGTCACAAACCGTTACTGCCACAATTTCCTGAACCTGCTCTTTAGTCCCGAACCACCCTTATTCCCGGACCCCTGTCTTTGGTAGCCAAACAGGCAGGCACGCGTTCTTAAGGCTTGGTTCCACCGTTGGTAGCTCACACCACTCTGATTCCCGGACCCCTGTCTTTGGTAGCCAAACAGGCAGGCACGCGCCTTACAGAGTTGGTTTAACGTATTCCCGGTTAAAAGAATAGGTAATTTCCCGACATTGTGAGAGTTTAAATCCCGTGTAATAAAAGAGAAAATTGCAGATTCTTTATGTAACCCGTTTTCTTTCCATTGGATCGCCCTTAGCCCGGACCCCTGTCATTGGTAGCCAAACAGACAGGCACGCGTTCTTAAGGGCTGATCCCCGAACTGGTAAATTCCCGAATCATCCAGACCTCCCGGACCCCTCTCTTTGGTTGCCAAACAGACAGGCACGCGTCTTTCTGGATTGATTCCCCATAGGATCCCCAAATCACCCTAATTCCCGGACCCCTGTCTTTGGTAGCCAAACAGGCAGGAGCGCGTCACGTAGGGTGGTTTTAACTTCTTCCCGGTTCAAGGGATTGATGGCACCGCGTCTTGAACTGTTGTTAGACTTTATTTAATTCTATATAGCCCACGGACTTGTCAAAACCGTATTTTAGCCGTTTTTGCGAAAAGGGCCAAACTAAATAGGTAACACCGAATTTTGCCGGATTCCGTAATAGAAATTATCGAATAAACTGAGAAAACCGTATATAAATAACATTGTGTCAGATTAGTAGAATAATAAGCTGCCTATGCTTTGATTAAAGTGATTATTGGGTTAATTTGTAAATAGCTACGATTTTTGTTAGATTGGGGGCAATTCTTTAAAATTTGAAATAATTTGAAATAATCTGAAAAAATTTGACGCCTCAAATTTTAGCCCTAAATCATGGCAACATCGTAAATTTCAGTTTATTGTACAGCGTCTAAAACCGAAAAATGAGGAAAAATATAATCTAAAACCTACCTTTAAACTCGATTGCTGATAATTTAATATTTTTCCGGGATTGTTGATGATGCACAGGTTCTTAAAAAATTGTATTTTTTCGGAAAAAAACAATAACAAAACCATGAGACGTTTTTCTGACTTCGTTAAAGTTGGATTCAAATAACACGAACATAACATGCAAAGTGAACCAAACCGAATGGCTAAGTACAGCCGACCACAAAATCAAACGTAATATTATTTTAACTTTAAAGGAAGTTCACGAGGTATAAAGTCTTAACAAAAAAGTTTCACGGGCAAGACCTTAGAGGTAAAGGTAGCTACGGGGACGCGTTTCTGCCTCATTAGGCTTCATTCAGCCCGAGCATAACCATAAAATAAAAGGAGATGAATCTAATTATTTTAACGAAATCAAATGAATTTTAGGAGAAAACTATTAGGCTTGATAAGTTATGATATGAAAAAAAAATAATTTTCGGATTTATTGCAACCCGTGGCCCAAAAAATAACCTTTGAATATATAAATATCAAACTTGTTATTATTATTATCATATAATTAAAAATAATGTTTGTCTAATATTTCTTATGATCAGGTATGAGAAGAGATAGAAAAAAAGTCTCCCAAACCCAGGTTATAAAGATTAGGTTCAGGTCTGCTACTGGGTGACCTTAAAGTCTATTATAGATATGTTTAGAAATTCCAGTTCTCTACTTAACAATAAAAAGGTGAAAATAGCTCAAAAAGTTAAACTATGTATTAACGGATTATTTCAAATTAGGTTCAGGGGGTGAGTTACAGGGTGATATCAAAAATAGTTGTACAATTTACATTGTTAAAAACAACTTTGTCAGGAGTTTTACTTAGCAAACAAGAGTTAGAAATATCTTAAAAAATCATATCACTAACTTATTGTATTACCTTTAGAGCCAGCAAATGAGCTACTGGGTGACATCGAAATTACTAGTGTATTTTTCTAAAAATCACATTTTTAGAAAAAAATGTTGTCAAGAGCTTTCGTTTTCAAAAAATGCTTAGAAGAAGAACACGTTAAAAAATCATAACATTAACTGACTGTATTACCTTTAGGTCCTTGGAGTAAGGTACAGGGTGATATCAAAATTAGTAAAACACTTTTGTAAAAATCACAATTTTAAAAATCAACTTTATCAGGAGTCTTGGTGAGCAAAAAATGGTTAGGGATATGTAAACAAACCACACCATTCACTAACTGCGTTACATTTAGGTCCAGTAGGTAAGATACTAGTAGTAAATTTTTTTATAAATCATATTTTTAAAAATAACTTTTGGCCTCACCTTACTGTTTACAAACCAAGAACATATAAGTTAGGGTTTCTTGAGCGATCTATTAAAAGAATATTACGTTAATTACTTTTCCGCACAATTTTACTTTTTCGCATCATTTTTACTTTCCCGTCCACAATCGTTTTCAAATGAAAACCCGTCCTCCTACACACAAGTTTCATTTTCAAGAAGTGCTGCTGAACCGATGCTACCAGAAGCACCGAATGAAGAATCCTGTAATGTGTTACAGCCTGTACAGACCAATATACCTTCCTCCATTCACTACAGTATTAATTCTAAGCAGCAAACTGATCAAGGCATTTCTGTAGTGGGCCAAACACCAACCAATCAAATTCTAATAAGAAACGACGTTATTCAAGATGTTGCGGCATCTGATGTATATTAAAGCATGCAACAAATAGAAAGTGCACTTTCAATTTCAATATCTACCATCGTTAACTTTTTCGTTATTGTTAATTAAATGTTCTTTACATAAAGTTTCTATTTAATATATCATAATAAAAAAATCCTGTTTTATTATCTTTCCGTACATAAAAAAATCAAGTAAAAATAAAAGTTAAAAAAACGTACGGAATAGTAACTTTTCCGCACTAGTGCTGAAAAATTTCTTTTTTACACGATTTGTGATTTGTTAAAAATGAAGATATTTAGGACTCATTAAATGATTTATGTAACTATTCTATCTTACGTATCATTTTCTAGCATTATTATAAAATCTTTGCGAATTAAAACATGTTTTTTGATAAAGAAGATGGACAAAAACACTCGTAGGAAAAACATTGTACC
Source organism: Aspidapion aeneum (assembly GCA_963576565.1). Taxonomy (NCBI): domain Eukaryota; kingdom Metazoa; phylum Arthropoda; class Insecta; order Coleoptera; family Brentidae; genus Aspidapion; species Aspidapion aeneum. The sequence goes on from OY755046.1 coordinate 24,936,303, forward strand.
TAATTCTTGCGGAAACTATCTTTTCCATCCTTGACGGCTTGCCCGAACTTCGCTCCGCGTCGTTTGTGCAAGTGCCGTCGCGTGCGGAAAAGTACCTCTTTCCGCACTTGTTAGGTAAATAACTATTGTACAAACAAATAAAAGCCTAAACGATACAAAAACATATTTATGTAAAAGATATTTAAAATTTAAAGATAAAAGACCTTAAGTGGGATGAAACTACTGCTTTTGTTGATTTGGAGTTTTCAGTAAAAATAGCTAAAGAAGTAAAGAAATATATCCCTTTATCAGACAACCAAATAGCTATGTAGCGGTACATGTATTAACAGATTTTTTGAAAGAAATGCAAAATATTGAGTCGCTTCACTTTGGAAGAAGTCTATATACAAGTAATTAAATAAAACTAAGAACGACGTACGGGACAAAAATATTTGTGTGCAGGTTGTTGTTTGTCAATGTAAATAAATGTAATATTTATTATGTGTATTTGTACATTTTTATATTGAGCAAGCCTAATAATTATAAGGATTTGATTTGGCTCGGTTTGGTTATGTTAAATAGATAACTTGGGTGTCAAATTGTTGCCTAAAAAACATGCAAATTTGTGAAATAACAATGAGGACAGTTTTTTCCTGTAAATTAATGTGCAGATTTTTATATTTATCGTGTATGTTTGTAAATGTTTACATTAGGCAAGCCTAGTGAAGGCTTTCGTTTTGTTACATTAAATATATATTTTAGGGCCAAGATTCTAAAATATCTTGTAAATTTGTTAATTAACAAATCAAACAAATGTAAAATATTTGTAAAAAATTTTTGATTTACTATTTGTATTTGTTTAATTTTATATTGACCAACTGGTTCGGTTTGATTCTATTAATTGTATATTTTGTATGAAAAATTTTTGTCAAATAAGCATGTAAATTTGTGAATTAACAACGAAGGCAAGCAGGTTTTTCTGTAAATATTTATTGTACATTTTTATATTGACCAACCTTATTTATATGGGTTTGGTTCGGTTTGGTTATACTTGATATGTATTATAAAGCAATGATTTTTTCAAACTAACTTGTGAATTTGTAAAAGAACAACGAACCAAGATGTGGTGGGTGTGCTTTCGGGCTGTTCGGCCGTCGTCGTTGGAAATTCGTTCTCGACGTTTCGCCATCTCGAGTGGATGGCGTCTTCAAGAGATGTTGACTGTTTGTCGGCTTCTCGAAGACTGGTGTTGTTACGTAAATAAATGTAGGGATTTTTGGATTTCTTATGTGTATTTGTAAACTTTTATTTTGACCAAGATTAGTTAGGGGCTTAGGTTGATTTGGTTATATTAACTAATAAGTTTTAATGTCAAAATTTTATCATGTTAACTTGTAAATTTGTCAAATAAATAGTAAAAGTTTTTCACGTAAATATATGTGAATATTTTTGGATTTATTTATTCATTTCACACTATAGCCCACCTCCCTTGTTTTTTAAAAACGTGATTTTTCAAAATCTTTAATGCTATTTAGATATCACCCTGCAGCTTACCTACTGGAAGTAAATTAAATTTAGTAAGTGGTATGATTGCTTAACGTGTTCCTAACTATTTTTTGCTAACAAACGCTCCTGACAACGTTGTTTTTTAAAAACGTGATTTTTACGAAATGTTATTACTAATTTCGATATCACCCTGTACCTTACTTACTGGACCTAACGGTGATACAGTCAGTTAATGGTATGATTGTTTAACGTATTCCTAACTATACTTTGCTAACAAAAGCTCCGGACAACCTTGCTTTTTAAAAATGTGATTTTTAGAAAATTTACACACACCAATAATTTCTATATCACCATGTAGCTCAATTCCTGGACCTGAAGGTGATAAAATCTGATAATGGTATGATTGTGTAACGTGTTTCAAATAATTTTTTGCTAACGAAAGCTCTTGAAAACATTGTTTTTTAAAAATGTGTTTTTTAGAACATTACGCTTCTAATTTCGATATCACCCTGTAGGTCTCTCACTTCCTGGATCTAAAAATAATACAATAAATTCATGATACATTTTTTAATGTATTTCTTACTCTTATTTGCTAACTAAAACTCCTGACAGAGTTGTTTTTTAAAAATGTGATTTTTATTAAGATTTACTGCTATTTTCGATATCACCCTGTAACCCACCTCCTGAACCATAATTTGATCTAATCCGTAAATAGTAGTTTTTTATTGCTAAGTAGAAAATTATATTTTTTTAACAAATCTATAATATTAGGCACCCAAGAAATTTTACATAATTATACAAACATTATTTTTAATTATACGAATTTATAGAAAGTTTGAAATTTATGTTTTAAAGGTTTGTTTCTTGGGTCCGGTCAGGGGTGCAATAAAACCAAAAAATATTTTGAAATCTATTTTCAGGTCGGCTGTACGCAGTTGTCTGCCTATATGTGCGGCTCCCTCTAGGGAGCGTGTCGCAAACTTAAGTTTTCCTTGCCCAATGTGACCACGTTGTTGTGGCACCCCTGAAAACTTCCGCCTTCGACTTATTTTCCTCAGGTGGCGACTGTCGCAAATATTCTTAGGGTCACTGCATCCTGAAAGCCAGGCGTCTCCCAACGAGCGGATAGTTCACAACTTGCATTCCATTTGCTATTGGTTGACATAGTCAGGCGGGATTTTTAAAATTAAAACTCTCCTGTCCTCGTTTTGGGAGGTTGAAATCGGTGTTAAACCAAACTGAAACAAAACCTACCGTGGTCAATTTATGGGAAACGTATCCTAACCGGGGCGTGTCTGGACAGGTTAGGATACGTTGTTGAATAATTTATCAGGGATAGGTTAACACCGATTTCGACAAGAAAACAGGATAGGGAAGCTAATTTAAAAAAAATATAATATGTTTTTAAAAAACAATAAAAAAAACTCATCGGCATGGATTTATTTAAATTCAATAGGTATGTACTGCACAAACCACTACACTTTTTAATCACTTACAACTAGTAAAGTATTTTACGCCGAAAGCTGTAAACATAAAATTTGTTAAAGCTTGACTGGTGGCACCATCTCTTAATATAATATAATAATAATCTTAAACGGCAACGTTCAACATCAAAAAGTCAGCTGACTATTTCGACCAATAGCAAACGGAATGCAAGTTGTGAACTAGCCGCTCATGTCTCCCAGGGGTAGCGACACCAAACATAACCTCATTTACGAAAAACGCAAATCTGACACTGTCAGGAGTGTAGCTTTTTTTATGTTTAAAAAAATTAAATGGTTTACAAATGTTACGTAAAGAACTGTCCGTCACATCCAGAATATAAATTTTACTGTCCAAATAAACAAACCTAAAAAAACTAAGTTTTTTATGATTTCAAATTTATTAGGACCCTGTGTTGGGACCCACACAACCAAAATATAGTTTGCATGTTTTATATATATTCTAAAATATAGAAAACTATTATGTTGGGTTTTGTATCATTTAATAAATTTTTTATGCTCTCTACGGAATAAAGGTGTACGTTTAATCCCTTTTTTCATGGGCTAAGGTAGTATTTCTTGTCCCCAGTGATTGAAAGTAATTTCTTTAAAACCATAAAGGCAAAATATAGGTTTTTGGATTATTTTATTTTATCATAATACAAACAACAAAAAGGAATCAAGATATATACACGATACCGATTATTTTGTTCCAGCTTGCCTTAAGCTTACTGTACTTTGCCGATGGCTTGGTTCGTTTTGATCGTTATTGTATCCTTAGGCATAGAATATTGCTTCCATATAAACGAAGCATTTAACTTTCTAGACTTCTCCAGGCTGTAAACCAGGAAACTGTGAAATTTTCGATATTGCATCATTTCCATGCCCAACTCAAAGTAAGAATATGCTTTATTTTCCATCTTCGAGAAATGTAATTCGAACTTTTTCTCGACTAAACTTAATTAGTTTGTTATGAAATAAATAATATTTTTTCCACATTGTTTGTTGTAAGGTCACTCATCGTCAAGCAAGCTTTACCTTGCTTGACGATGAGTGACCTTAGTTTGTTAGCATCTGACTGACTTTTGTTTAATGTAATGACTTTTGTTTAATGTAATGACTTTTGTTTAATTAATGCCATGACAACTATCACTGCCCACTGTTTTTTTGTATACGGAGGGTTGACATGCTAAAACTACAGTACGGTAAGTGGTTTAATACCTATTTATTTAGTTTATGATTATTATTTTTAGTATATAAAATAAACCTTGGCATTAAAGTCCCTTTTAGTCACTTAGCAAATTATAGCCCTTCTTCCGGTCGAGCATGAAAATTTCCGCCGTGGTATTAAAAGTAAACACTGCACGCCCCAGGTTTATAATATACCTACTATTATTTTTATTAGTGTTCAAAAAAAAGCGGGCGGCGAAGAAAAGGTCGAAAATACAAAAAGTCGAAAATACAAAAGTTCGAAAGTACAAAAGATTGAAAAACAAAAGGTTCAAACGAAGATCGAAAGTAGCTACACTGTAATGATTGCAAAACAAAGTAGAATTAAGAGACACATAGGTTCACACACACATAGAAAAGTTTTAAAAAAATCAACATCCAATAAAAACTCAAGGTAGCAACACGACGGTTCGCAGAACTTTGTTCGAAAACATTTTCTTCGAACGGAAATTTTTATGAAAACAATTTCTTCTAATGGAAATTTGTTCGAAAACATTTTTTTTAAACGGAAATTTATTCGAACACCATTTCTTTGAACGGAAATTTGTTTTTGAACGGAAATTTGTTCGTAAGTAATAGTTGTTCAAAACATTTTCTTCGAATAGAAATCATTTTCTTCGAAAGCAAGTTTTTCGATAAAAGATGCTCTAGACCTGGATTTCCAAACCTAACACAATTCATATAGTTTGTCTACGGCAAGGTATTTTTAACATATTTTTTCAAAAAAACCTTGACTTCTTTCCCGGGATCGTAAACATTCTGAAAATTTGTCTACTTTCCTCCTTTTGGAAGGTCGAAATTGGTATTTTTCTAAACTTTGTCAATTGATCGCAAACGTATCCGAACCGGTCCAAATACCTCCTGATGTGCTCATTTAAGAAAGGTTCGAGTAACACCGATTTTAACCTTCCAAAATGAGGACCGGAAAGCTAATTTAGGGAAATCATTTTTCGACAATAGGTTTCGGTTAGTTCGGTTTGGTTTCACACCCTCTAGGATCCCGGGAAAGAAGTCAGAGAAGTTTTTATTTCCAAAAATTGTCAGAAAAAAACCCCATTAGTCGAACTATATGAGTTGTGTTAAGTTTGGCAAGCCAGGTCAAATATTTTTTTTTAGAAAAATTTGTTTTCGAAAAAATGTTTTTGAACAAATTTACATTAAAAAACATATTTTCGAACCAATTTCCGTTCAAAGAAAATGTTTTTGAACACATTTCTGTTCGAAGAAAATGATTTCGAAAAATTTCTGTTTGAACAAAACGTTTTCGAACAATCTTTTGTTCGAAGAATATGTTTTAGAACAATTTTTGGTTTGAAGAAAATGATTTTTGAAGTTTATGCTTTCGAACAATAATATAATAAAAATATAAATATCTTATATTTATATGAAATGTACTATAAAATTATAAATAATTAAACCGAACCTTACGAAAACTCGAACTGTATTTGGGCATTTTTTGTCTTTTGATAAAATGTAAAATTCGGAATAAAAAGGTACTAGAAAAAACCACAATACCAAAAACACCCAAAAAAATGGGAAAAAAACTTGGAAAATAAATTAAACAGTGCGAAAAATAGCGTATAAACATCGTGATAAAAGTTTCATTTTATCCCTTGATATATACTATTAATAAACTTTTAACATAGAAATGTATTTCTGTCCTGTTTGTTTATTTATTACGTATTATTTTTATACAAAAACAGAAATAATATTGAATATTGAAAAGAAAATGATTTTTAACAACAAATATACCTACAATAAATATTCATAACCCAAAAACTCAAGGAACATATTTTTTGTTTCTTAAGCTGTATAAAAACGAGCTCTTTTTAAGTTTTATTAAAACATTTTTCTTTTCTCAGACTGTATGTTTTGACACTCGTGTCGCTACCCCTGGGAGACCCTAGTATTTCTAATTACCCTATCCAAAACTTCATGGGCGCAGCCTTCGTGTTAGTTTACGACAGAGACAATTTATTATTTTCTCTACGGTTTACGAAGGCTGTGACATGGGCCGTCACTGAAGAACAGCAGTTTCTATATGGGAGGACCCCCCAGAACGTGCCTAGCTTTTTTAAAAAGTAAAAAAATAATCACCACTTCAATAATTTTACCAGGATCCTCACTTAGTCAGATTTTTCTGGCAGATTTTAAAGAAATAATTTGACATTCCCTTAAAAATCCGTTCAAATATAACGGTGGCAACAGCGTAGAGCTAATTTTGTAGCGACCCTTCCACGACATGCAGTTAGTCCCTCTTTGTTAATTTTACCGTGAAAAACAAAGAAAGAAAGTAAACTTAGCTGACCTCATAAAGAAAACGAATAGGACTCATAAATTTGAAAGAAACGTGACGAAATGTGACGAAATCTGACATTTCAGTTTGTGTGGTTAATGGTTTTCTGCTTTGAATTTATTTTACCAAATAAAAGTGGTACATTTGGGTTATATTGCCTGGATTTTATTTCCCAACCAAAACTAGAACCTGTTTTTCTCGACTGTTTAAAAGCTAGCCATACTGGCCGGTGGAGACTCTAAGCTCCCTTATTTCTTAGAGTGGCGCCCAGATTTTTGTGCGAAAGGGTGAAATCACGAGTGCTAAACGTAAAAGACCAAAATTTGGCAACACCAAACTAGGTCTCCTTACAAGGTAGACGCTTCGATTCAATCCAAGCCAAGTACAGTCGTTAGCTGTTATACATCTTTATAACCGCCCTTAGAAGTTTGCTTAGAGAAATTTTGGGAAATAGAACAAGTCTCACATAAAGTTCACAGCTGCCCTGAAGATATTCTATGTGAAAAAATCTTTTCGGACACAGTATCTCGTAATAAATCAGGCAGATTCATAGTTTCATTACCTTTCATTAACTCCTACCTACTTTAGGTGATACTTATCCTATTGCTGTAAAAAGGTTTAAATCGCTCGAATTCCGACTTCTTAAAGACCCTGTGCATTATGAAGCATACAAAGACTTCATGAAGGAATACATATTATCAAATCACATGATTCCAGTCCCTACACCTAGTTTCAAAGAAATCTTAGACTGTTCATATTTCATTCCCCACCATAGTGTTTTCAATAGGGGAAAAATTCGCTGCGTTTTTAATGCTTCACAAAAGGGTCCTAGGGGTTTATCTTTAAATGATACACTATGTGCAGGTGCTAAACTTCAATCTGGTGTCCGCGAAATACTTTTGAAATTCCGATATCATGCTGTAGTGTTTACTGCAGATGTTGTTAAAATGTTTCGACAAATTCTTGTCACACCTGAGCACACACGATAGTAGAATATCTTATGGAGATTCTCTGAAACCGATCCCATTCAAACCTACTCTCTCAGAACTGTTGTCTATGGTCTTAAATCGTCATCCTACTTGGCTATACGTACTCTACAGGAATTGGCTAGATTAGAGTCTAAAAATTTTCCTAATGCTTCTAGAGTTCTGTTAAAAGACGTCTACGTCGATGACGTTTTAAGCGGCCACAATTCCGTAGTTTCGGCCATAGATCTACAGCAAGAACTCATTTCACTATTACGTCGTGGTGGTTTCGAGCTCAAAAAATGGGCAAGTAACAAACCAGAACTTATTTCTTCATTTCCAGAGGAACACACAAATGTCTATTTCTGTAACGTGTTATTTTTACGTTTAAGGCAAACGTTACATATTTGTTTTATTTCTGTAAATAACCAAAACTATCCGATTAATTTTTCTGTACACACATTAAGGGTAATTTATAGAGCTAGGTTTTGAGGTTATATATTGTCCAGAAATTTACCTTATAGAGGAGACATTCCATCATGTTGTTGTAAACACTGCACACGTCGCATTATCTGGGCATCGTAATTGGAACTTGAGATCACAGGTTTCGGGAAAAATCACATAAAAACTTTTGATTGTTTTGTTTATCTATAAAATTTCGTAATTTTCTTTGACGTTCATGAAAATAAACAGCTGTTCTGCTGGGGAATGGCGGCGTTGCCGCATCACAAATGTTTTCAGTAACAGGAAAAAAACATTTAGATGAACATTTCATTAGCTTATGTTTATTTTCGAGGATATTGGGACAATGATTCCTCTTCCGAACCTCATATCCTTCACGGATTAGCTAGTTTCGATAGCACGAAAACATATTTGGCCACGGTTCGACCAGGAACAACCGAGGCTCCGCCCACTTTGATACCTTTATTAATTTGATAAGGAGAAGAAAAAATAAATTCGAGTTATGCACTTTTGTAAATGGGAGATAAACGAGGAATAAAAACCAGGACTAAAAGAATAAACAAAATCGTATTTTTATATTATATAAATTTATATATAATCATAGTTAAATAAAGTTAATATCTAGCTCAGTTAGTCGGATTGAAGGGTTATGTAGGGCTAGCTAGTGGTGAGCAAACTGAACATCTGAGCACTCTTGTGCCGATTTTAAGCAGTAGTTCAATGTGTATTTTTAGGTTCAAGTTCAGAAACAACTTTATTAATGTAGAAATGTTTTACAAAAATGGCGTCAAACCATATGATTCTTAGAGAAAACATATATAAAGAGCAAAGGAAACTTTTGACTAAAACTGTAACTAAAATACAACTAAATTCTACACTTAGTATAGCTTTACTCATATGGGAATTGGATGAGTGTTCGAATATTCCTGGGTTTGATGCATGCTCTGATCTCCAGTAATTGATTTTACAATTGATGAGCTTCTTATAGTCTGGCTGGTTATTTTCCTCCTACTTGCTATGTTGGCGGGGGTCCAGTAGGCAAATGTTCGGTCTATGTATGGAGGGTGACTCGATGTCCTTGTTATAACAATTCCAATCCGTAGAAATAGATCTGACAACACCTCAATGCGTAAAGGACGCATTTTCGATATACCCTTGGTTAATGCTGGCCCTGTAGACCGGTATCGAAGTGTTAGTGTATTTCATCATTGGTTAGTTTGAAAACCGCGGTACTTTTTTTTTCCAGGCTCGCAAACCGCGGCTAGGGATTTTTTAGCGAGAGCGCTTTTATATAAATGGGTTTGCATCCTTATTTGAATTTAACCGGGAAAATTAGGTTGGTACTGTCCCCACCAAATTTAGGAACGATTTCCGGCAACTTCATTTTTTTTTGTGTTCTAGACAAAGTGTCATTTCTCTTTCCTAAAGAATTTTGGCTGGGCTGGTGGCCGTCTGTTGGTGTCGCCATTGTTTTTTTGTGGTTATTGGCACTGCAGTAGTTGCAGATTATACCAAAGACGGTATAACTGTGAGCCGTCGTTGTTTAGGCGAATCTTAGTGACACTCACATCCTCTGAGAGGGATTTAAGGCGGCCTACGCCATTTCTACGGGAAAGAAGCGTGCCCTGTCCAATCCATCACTGGGACGGTTGTGCTGGACGCTGGTGTGAGGCCGGTGGTAGCACTGATACAACCCTGGGAAAGGGTTTTTACGCTCGGGCAAGGATCCAGCAGTATATTTAAGACCATGTGCTGCCCTAGCGTGATGTGCTAGATAATCTACAGGGAGACGCGGACAGAACAGGGGACCTGGTGCACAGTAGCAAGGAGAATGTCAGAAAACCAACAACCCTTTCAGGTTTAAATAAAATACCAACAACTCATACAATAATCGAGATCCAAGGTAAGGAGTTTCTTCAATTTCACGCAAACAACCATTTTTTTTAGAATAATTTTTTTCCACATACATCTTCAATATAATTTAGACATAATTTTTTCTTATAAATTTTTAACATAATTTAGACGTAATCTTTCATATATAATTTTTCACAGTATAATTTCAACATTGCTTGTAAACGCAAGGTAACGGTATGACGTCATGACCACAATTTTGCGGCATATTTACTAAATTGACTTGTTTCCTTCATTCCATTTATTTAAGACAATTTCTCCTGTGAAATTTGGAGTGCCTTGCTATTTTGGCCCGAACTTGTTTCCTTCTTTTTTAAAAACATATTTCATGTTTCCAGTATTTTTTTTTCAGTAGTTTTACTAAAATAAACAAGATGAACTAAATTTTGTGTTATTTGTACAATCCAATGAACCAACTTTGCAGAGATAAAAGAGAGATGAGATTATATTTTTTTAGCGGTTTCCTTACATTGCTTTACCTCATGGGGTAGATCTCGGACTGGGTTGCTGTCTGTCTCATTCTATCCAACGTAGAATGATGACAGCAGATATTTGGTCCAGATCTCCCCTATGACGGAATGATTTTGTAAGTGTATATTTTTTTTGATCATTCATATAATGGAGTCTTACACTACTGACTCAAATGTAGGTACACTGTGACCTGTTGGAAATGTGCATCTACCTATAAAGAACTTTCTATTTGTGTCAATTTGATTCATTTAGGAATCTTTTAAAATTTTATTTTGACAATGAGTCAATTTCTTTTTAATTTTTCTTAATTACTCAAATACTCTGGAACCCTCGAAAGTAGGTAGAGTTTCATTGTTTGGCTACAACGCACAGTGGAACGTTTTGAAGATCTAGGTGGACAAGCCCTGAGCAACATTAACACTCTTTAATGCTTGATTTTTTTAGCATCAAAATAACATAAAATATTTAAAAGCATTTAGTATTTGCAATATTACCTACCTCTTATACAGGGTGATTCAGATTTTAACGATTTTAAGATTTGTAGTCATACTGTATGTTGGTGCAAGAATTATTTGCCAGCTTTTGGCTACTTTTATATTTTAATATTATTTTTCATTTCAAATTTCGCGGGGTATATGCATATGACTTATCCCCGCACCGAGACACGCGCGAGTCTGCGCGAGGAGTCGCAATCGGGAAACCGACAACAAGCACAAGAAACGCCATGAGTGCTACTATTTTCCCGTTTTTCCTATCTTCCAAGCGACCAAAACGACTGCAACTAGATGAATACTAAGGTAGGTGCACTTTAGATATTTTATATGCATCGTTTTTTCTGATTTCCTTTCAATGAACCTTAAAATTACGTTTTTCAATTTCTTATCTCAAAATATTGGGTATTTCTCGAATGAGTGGTGTAAGTGGTGAACCAGCCAACCTAAACTCAACCCAACTTACTTTGCACCCTCATTGGATGGTCCTTTTAAACGGTTCCTTTCAATTTACATTTTCAGCAGTTATCCTGTAACGTTTCAAACTTACAAATTTCCAAAATTTTCCGTTTTCGGCGAGATTTTTCGTATTTTCTTAAGTCACGTGTGTTAAAAATATCAACTCGGGTGAGTTATATATCGAATATCGAATATACCTATGGAATTAAAAGGTATAGTCGACCAAAACAGTATTGTATTCCACGCGCGCGCTGTTTGAATTACTTGACTTGGGTTACACTGCCGGCATAGGCATTGGTCGACATATATACGCGGACTCCCGTAAATTTGTTAGGAGCCCGTATATAGTGGTATATAGCGCTCGACTCGTGATCCGCAGGGCATGGGATCGAGACTCATTCAACACAAAACTTTTTTTCTTTACTAGTTTGGTAATTGGTAATATCAGAGGATAGTTAGTACAAACAACGTTAATTAAAATTTACTAATTACTAATTAATAAATAATTAAAATAAATTAAAAATTCTTTAATTTAGTGAAATTTTATTGATTATTTTTTCTTTCATTTTATGAACTAAAATTGGATATTTAAAGCGTTTTAGAAGTTTTAACAAATCTTTGGTTTTTAAAAAAAGGTCATTTTCAAAATCAAAATGTCAAAACCAAAAAAGACATTATTGCTAGACAAGCGTGCTATTTGTGTAAATCAAATAACCGAATCGAATGAGGTCGCGAAACAGGCGAAGGCAGACTCTTCGTTCCAGTTCCTCTTCAAATCTAGGTACGAGGATAATGACGAATGTCATCAAAAGTTTTACGAGTCTCATAACCAAATCATCGGATCTTTCGAGGAGTTGGGACTCGATTTTGATAAACAGGACAACATAAGAAAAAGATTCGATTTACTTTTTTATGAATGTCGTGGCATTTATTATGATATTTTTCGAGCCAGCAATACTAATTTCGTTTCACTAAATACTTCTGCCAATAGCCCTAGGTCAAATTCTAGACCTTTTCCTTTACCAAAGTTGGCTAGTTTCGATGGCAACTATAAGAATTGGCAACATTGGTTTGACCTTTATAAGGTCATGATTCATGATAGCGACTTGAGCGATATAGAAAAGTTTCAGCACTTACGTAGTTCAGTGACTAACGAAGCACTTGGTCTGGTAAAAACAATTCCGTTATCTGACAGCAATTATCATATTGCATATGAGGCTCTAGTCAAGAGATATCAAAATAAGCGTCTCATAGCTACGACTGCTTTAAATGCTATGAATTCCGTTTCGGTGAAAACCAGCTCTGCGAAAGAGCTCCGTTTTATGTTAGACACCTTTTCCGAGAACTTAGCCATTTTGACCGAACTCGGGTTTCCTACGACAGAGTGGAACTTTCTTTCATTTAATCAATTGCTTTCCAAGTTGGATGTTAAGCTACGCACAGAGTTTGAGCTATAATATAGCAGAGAGAAAAGCCAAGTCGACATTCCTTCTTACACTGACTTGTACAGCTTTATCGAAAATCACTGTATAGCCTTGAAATCTGTCCAACATATTCAGCCATTTATTAAGCCCCCCTCTAGTTCAAATCATGCTAAGCCCCTGAATAATAATCAGCGGAACTTTAGTCACAATAATTATCCTAAAAATACATCAACTTCATCTTTCAATACTACAGTTTCAAATAATCCAATTCAACCAAATAAACCGTTCAATTCAAATGTCAAATGTCATTTGTGCCAGTCCAATCATGTCCTAGCCAGATGTCCCGATTCCCTAAATAAAAATTCAGAAGAAAGACTTTCCTATGTAAGACAAATTAACTTATGTGAAAATTGCATGCATTTTTCTCATCAAACAAGGAATTGTTCTTCTTCTTATTGCTGCAGACGGTGTGGCTTTAAACACCACAGTTTACTGTGCCCCCACCCCCGTCAGAACAATACACGTGCTCAGCAGGGTACAAATACTAGTACTCAGGAAAATCCACACTTTCTTTCTGTTTCACAAGGTACTTCCTCAACAAATTGTCACGCCACAACTATTTCCAATCAATCTACTTTTCTACTTTCAACAGTGGTAGCTGACATTTTGGATTCTAGAGGAAATTACCAACCCGTGCGGATTTTGCTAGATTCAGCATCTGAAGCCAATTTCATTTCGGAAAAATGTCTTAATAGACTAGGTCTCCCCAGACAACAATTTTCAATTTCTATTCAAGGTCTAAATCAAAAGGCATCTTCGACTACCAAAGGCAAAACTAATTGCATTATTCGACCGCAGGGGAAAATAGATCCTACCTTTCAGTTTGAGGCTTTAGTATTGCCTCAATTATGTTCCAATATTCCCTCTGTTTCTATAGATTCCAGTCAATGGGATCATATTCGGAACATTAAACTTTCAGACCAAACTTTCAACATACCTAGCCCCATAGATATTTTACTCGGTTGTGAATTATTCTTTCAGATTTTAAGAAATGGAGTCATCCATGGTCAAAAAGGGCAAGCTAGCGCTTTTAACAGTGTTTTCGGTTACGTGTTGATTGGTAAGGTAGACGCTTCGATTCAATCCAAGCCAAGTACAGTCGTACTGTTATACATCTTTAGAACCGCCCTTAGAAGTGTGTTTAGAGAAATTTTGGGAAATAGAACAAGTCCCACATAAAGTTCACAGCAGTCCTGAAGATATTCTATGTGAAAAAATCTTTTCGGACACAGTATCTCGTAACGAATCAGGCAGATTCATAGTTTCATTACCTTTCGTTAACTCAGAGCCTACTTTAGGTGATACTTATCCTATTGGTGTAAAAATGTTTAAATCGCTCGAATTCCGACTTCTTAAAGACCCTGTGCATTATGAAGCATACAAAGACTTCATGAAGGAATACATATTATCAAATCACATGATTCCAGTCCCTACACCTAGTTCCAAAGAAATCTTAGACTGTTCATATTTCATTCCCCACCATAGTGTTTTCAATAGGGGAAAAATTCGCAGCGTTTTTGATGCTTCACAAAAGGGTCCTAGGGGTTTATCTTTAAATGATACATTGTGCGCAGGTGCTAAACTTCAATCTGATGTCCGCGAAATACTTCTGAAATTCCGATATCATGCTGTAGTGTTTACTGCAGATGTTGTTAAAATGTTTCGACAAATTCTTGTCACACCTGAGCACACACGATATCAGAATATCTTATGGAGATTCTCTGAAACCGATCCCCTTCAAACCTATTCTCTCAGAACTGTTGTCTATGGTCTTAAATCATCACCCTACTTGGCTATACGTACTCTACAGGAATTGGCTAGATTAGAGTCTAAAAACTTTCCTAATGCTTCTAGAGTTCTGTTAAAAGACGTCTACGTCGATGACGTTTTAAGCGGCCGCAATTCCGTAGTTTCGGCCATAGATCTACGGCAAGAACTCATTTCATTATTACGTCGTGGTGGTTTCGAGCTCAAAAAATGGGCAAGTAACAAACCAGAACTTATTTCATCATTTCCAGAGACGGACACACAAATGTCTATTTCTTTCGACAAAGCAGAGCCTAATTTTGTCAAGGCTTGGTCTCCAATGGATGGAATCCAGTGACTGATTCATTTACATATCTTGTTATACCTGACGATAACCCTTGCACTAAACGTGGAATCCTTTCTCAAATAATGAAAATATTTGACCCGTTAGGTTTCTGTTCTCCAGTGTCCTTACTGGCCAAGCATCTGATGCAAGATTTATGGAAGGAAAAGATAGAGTGGGACTCTCTTCCGCCCCTTCATATCATAAATACTTGGAATCAGTTTCGCATGGAGCTTCCCGAACTTTCTAATCTTCATTTACCTAGACGTCTTACAATAGACAAACCTACTCGCATAGAATTACACGGATTTTCCGATGCTTCGATGGTTGGTTATGCAGCCACAGTCTACCTTCGCATTGAAGCATCTTCTGGCGAGCTGTTTACTTTTCTTGTTATGGCAAAATCTAAAGTTGCACCTTTTAAAACGGTTAGTCTCCCAAGACTGAAACTCTTGGGCGCTACCCTACTGTGTGATCTTATCTCTTTCATTCAAACAAGTTACGCTGAAACTTTGGTGTTTAATGAAATTTGGGCGTGGTCTGACTCACAAGTGGTCTTGCGCTGGTTATCTGATTCTCCCCATAGATGGGTTACATTCGTCGCTAATCGTGTTTGCAAAATCCAAGAAACTTTACCCCCTCATGTATGGCACTATGTTCCGTCTGCTGAAAACCCAGCGGATTGTGCTTCTCGTGGACTCACCCCTAACCAACTTGTTCACCATGACATGTGGTGGAGAGGTCCACCCTTTCTAAGCCTTCCACGAGAGGAATGGTCTAATGGCTTTCATTGTCCAGATCTTTGCGACAGTGATGATTTGGAAGAACGCAAGACATTTCTTACGGTCATGTCAGACCCACATGAGATCGATGTTCTCTTGAATAAACATTCTTCTCTCACGAAAATACAACGAATCATTTCCTACACGCTTAGACCAATTTCGAAAATCTATTTCTCAGATCATTTGGTAATGGAAAAGGAACTGCAGAATTCCATGATTGTTCTTGTCCGCCATGTCCAACGTACAGTATTTTCAGATCTTCTTTCAAAAATTAAAACAAACAAGTTGCTTCCAAAACCCTTTCGTAAACTTTCATTATTCCTGGACGAACAAGATTGTCTCCGAGTAGGCGGTCGCATTAAGCATGCTTCTGAACTTTCTTATTCTGCTAAGCATCCGTTGCTCTTGCCACGTTCACACCGGCCTAATACAATAATTATCGAATATACACATTCAAAATACTTTCATCCAGGTCTCAAAACCCTACACTATCTGCTAAAGCAGCAATTTTGGGTGCTGTCTGCTCGATACGCTATTGAAAAGATAGTTTCTCATTGTATCTTATGCTTCAGACTTCATCCAAAGCCAGCTGTGCAATTTATGGGAGATTTACCTCCTCAAAGGATTTCCCAGTTAAAACCATTTTCCCGTGTTGCCTGGACTATTGCGGACCGTTTGTTATCTTAATGTCAAGACACCGAGGTGCCAAACTCTATAAAGGCTATATTCTTGTTTGCGTTTGTGCTGCAACCAAAGCAGTGCACTTAGAATTAACTTCCGATCTTTCAACATATACGTTTCTTGCGGCCTTTAAAAGGTTTGTCTCCAGACGTGGAAGGATATCACACGTTTATTCTGATAACGGTACCGCCTTTGTCGGTGCAGATAGGTTACTTTAAACCTACTCAAAGGAAGCATGTAAAAGCTTAAGCATTTCGTGGCATTTTTCTAGCCCTGGAAGTCCTCACTTAAACGGTTTAGCAGAGGCTGGAGTAAAATCCACCAAGGCTCACCTCAAACGTGTTGTAGGCGAGCAGCGCCTTACATATGAGGAATTTACTACCTTCTTGTTTCAAGTTGAGGCTTTACTCAATAGTAGACCTCTCTATGCTCAAAGTCTAGATCCAAAATGACCTCATTCCGCTGACACCAGGTCATTTTCTAACATTGGAGCCTTTAAATTCTATACCAGAACCTGATTTTTCCGACCTCAAGCTTAACGCTTTGTCTCGCTGGCAGCTTGTCCAAATACTTCAAGCTGACTTTTGGAAAAAGTGGCGTTTAGAATATTTAAACACACTTCAACAACGTGTTGAGTTGACTGAGAAATGCAATGACGTAAAAGTCAACACTTTAGTCGTTATTAAGAACGAGCAAAAACCACCTATGCAGTGGTCGCTCGGACGTGTTGTAGCGCTACATCCAGGTGCTGATGGGCTTACTCGCGTCGTGACAGTATAAACCGCTACTGGTACTTATCGAAGACCGGTGGTCAAGTTATGTGTCCTGCCCCTGCCGGAGGTAGAACACAAGTAAATTTTTCGAAATTTTGCTCAAAATTTTTTATTTTCTTTTCTTTATATATAATTTTTTTTTCTTTTTGTAATTTACTAGAATTAAGGTAAATTTTCGTGCATACTTGCCCGATTTGGATATTTAGATATAGTTTTTTTTTCGTATCCTTACTAAAAACACACGTGTTTTGGTGGCCGGAAAATGTTGGTGCAAGAATTATTTGCCAGCTTTTGGCTACTTTTATATTTTAATATTATTTTTTATTTCAAATTTCGCGGGGTATATGCATATGACTTATCCCCGCACCGAGACACGCGCGAGTCTGCGCGAGGAGTCGCAATCGGGAAACCAACAACAAGTACAAGAAACGCCGTGAGTGCTACTATTTTCCCGTTTTTCCTATCTTCCAAGCGACCAAAACGACTGCAACTAGATGAATACTAAGGTAGGTGCACTTGGGATATTTTATATGCATCGTTTTTTCTGATTTCCTTTCAATGAACCTTAAAATTACGTTTTTCAATTTCTTATCTCAAAATATTGGGTATTTCTCGAATGAGTGGTGTAAGTGGTGAACCAGCCAACCTAAACTCAACTCAACTTACGTTTGCACCCTCACTGTATATTTTTAATGAAAATTGTTTCAACAAATTTTATAACAATGAAGTAACGGTATATATTTTTTTTAGTTTTTGCAAGAATGAATTTAAATAAAACAGTTTTGCAATATACAAGGTGTTTCAGAAAAATTTAAATAAAGACGTTTTAGGCGGTAAGGGACGATCAGGAAAAAAATTCTGTTCTCATCTGTCACTATATGCCTGGGGTGAAACCAACCCCTAAAATTATAATGGGAAATGTTCATCGGATGGCATTATCTTTAAAGGGGTACTTAATGTGAGAAACTTTAAGAGATATGTGGATTTTAATTTTATATAACTAAGAAAGTTTTAAAAAATATTTATTAAATTGGAAAATTCCATTTTTATTTGAAAAATATCATTACTTAACAAACCAAATAATAGAATCACAAGTCCATTTTATTATTATCTTGCAAACTAAGCTGTGTTAACTAATTTCTCAATTTGACACAAAACAGACAAGAAAAATATATTATCATATTTCCGCATAATAATAACTCGCTCCGTTTAAAACTTAATTTTTTGGATTTTTTTAAGCTCAAAAAACTTTCCTTGGGGTTTGGTGCAGATGCATTTTTATTAAGCTTGGTTAAGCTTGTGACAGAGTGAAAAGTTACTGTTTACAAAAATTCGTGAAAGTCAAGAGTTTCAAAAACCCATCGTACAGGCATACATAGGGCATATTCTTAAATTACGTAACCCCTCCTCCCCCCTCCGTAATGCATTTTTAAGAAAAAATATATTCAAGGATCATGACAGTGTAACGCAAGGTTAATAACCCCCCTCCCCCCCTTGGGATAGGGTGTCTTAGATAAAAGTAACTACAAGGGGGTTTATGAGGATTTAGGAGACGGTAAGACATACCAATTTTGGTAAAAAAGTGGCGCTATTCCGAGCTGTATCAAAGAAAACATTTTTATGCGTTTTCAAAATATTGAGAAATAAATGGATCCATGAGAAATCTGATACCTTCCTAGCTAGCCTATTCGCACACTTCAAGTGAAGCCATGATAATATATCAGATTTGAAAAGATTTTGTATATATCTCAGAAACTGAAGCTCTTACGAAGTTTTTAGTTATAACACGAATTGAGTAAAATATAGTCTACTATATTACGAAAACTGTATATTGATACGATGCTCCGTTAAGAAAAAAGATTTTTTTTAAATTTTAATTGTCAAAAAACTGTCATTAGCATTAATAGATTTTGACAAAAATCTAATCAGCTCGTAAGAGTGTCGAGCACTATTCTATCTAAAAATTTTATGAAAATCGGTTCAGCGGTTTAGGAGCTATTGTGTTACGGACAGAAATAATATACACACACACACAGACAGACATCACGACGGATAGGTCAAAATACACCCAAACAACACATTTTCGGCGTTATCAAAAAAAAAATGTTTTTCGTCAAAAATAATACCTATTAATAATACCATTGCTATGCGGACTAGGAAGGCAAAAACTAAAAATTGTGACTTTTTGAAAAGAAAGTCCTAAAAAAATTAACGTCATTTTATTGGCTTAGTCATTTATATAGTTTTATTCAATTTGTTTAAAAGAAAGCAACAATATTTTAATTTTTCGATTAACACAATTTAAGTTTTTAAGCATTATTTTGAAACCCCCTGTAGATATTTTTAACTTCGACACTGCATCCGATTAAGCTCGCAATAGCGCCACTTTTTTTCTTTTGAACGAATATCGTAAGTGTTCGTTTCTAAAAATCCCACAAAGCCCTATGTACTTACTTTTATCTGGACACCTTGTAGACAAACAGACACATTGACTCATCGTGATATAGAAAAATGCACGAAGATTGACTAATTTAGGTTAGAAAATCCCCAAAGGGCACATTGGTGAAGGTATCAAAAAGAAAATGTCATTAAACACAAATAATACGTTTTCTATTTTTAGAGTTGCAGGCTAACAAAATAATTAGGTACAAGTTTACCGCAAAAAAAGGACAAAATTTCAATGCTGCGTCAGAAAGTAGAGATTTCGGTTAATTAGAAAATAATAAAACTAACATCAACAAATTCTAACAAACTAAAGTTCCTAACCAAAACACCAGCGAATTCAGAAAATCATAGCAGGTAAAACACTGCCACAATGACAGCCAAAATGCTTTCCTAGTCTTAAGGACATGTCACTCTAAAAATGCCTGGCACTTGTTTTACTCCAGCGCCTACTATGCGGGAAAAAACAATATTGTTTTAAAGCATTGCCCATACATAAGATTAAAATGTTTAAGTAGAAAATTTTTAAGATGCAACTTTCAAGGCAAATTTCTTGACAACCAGAGGGGATAAAAAAATAATAATATAATAGGTAGCTGAAATGTTAATTTATAGTACTTAACCATGTCCACCTAGATTAGTCAAACGTTCCACTGTGCAACGGTTGAGTCGAACTGTATTTTAATTAAGATCTTCTTTGTAAAACATTGGTATTAAAACACTGTGGCGCACTTAAAATTTTCTTATTTCTGAACACCCCCTTCTCCACTGTATAAAAGTTACCGGGCATATCAATGTTTTACCTAGCTGAAAAATACAGTTCTGCTTCCAGAAATTTGTTTAATTATTCAGTAATTTTTTTGTGTCACAAATTGGCACAGTGTTATTGTTCTATTTAGTTTGCCACAAATGTCACCCAACGCATTTTAATTGGCCACAAATGGCGCCCAACGTGAGTTTTTGGCTAGTTTTTTAACATCTGATGTATTATTAGCTCACACTACTACTATACTATAGTAGTGTGAGCTATGGTGATCCTAATTTTTTCGAGAAAAAAAAAGTTGCTCCGATTTCAAAAATTTTTATATATCTTTGCGTTTCAGATGATTTTGAAACTTTTTTGTTGCGCCGTCTGTCTGTCTGTCTGTCTGTATGTCTGTCTGTGTGTCTGTATGTCTGTCTGTAACGACCAACGCGCATAACTTAAAAACGGCTTGCCCGATTTTAATGAAATTTGGTACCCAGGCTGGGTTTTGGGTCGAGATGGTCCCACTTAAAAATGAAGAAAATCCACCGAACACAAGCCAAATAAAAGGGTGGGGGTAGATTTCAAAAATTAGAGTTTATGTAAAAATATAGCGTGTGTGATATCAAACGAAAGGTAATTGAGTCTGGAGTTAAACAAAATACATTTTAGTTTATTTAAAAAAAAGGGTGCGGGTAAATTTCAAAAATTAGTGTTTAAGTGGAAATATGGCGTGTGTGATATCAAACGAAAGGTAATTGAGTCTAGAGTTAAACAAAACACATTTTAGTTTTTAAAAAAAGGGTGGGGGTAGATTTAAAAAATTAGAGTTTAAGTCAAAACATGGCTTGTGTGGTATCAAACGAAAGGTAATTGAGTCTGGTGTTCAATATAATATATTTCAGTTTTTAGTTATATTAGCTTTCACGTAGATACACTATAACTATAGTATCCAGTGTGAGCTTAGGTGCCCATAGATTGGCAGAGTATTTTTTTTGTTTTTTTTTGAATTTGGAAAAAAAAGAAAAAAAAACTTTTTCTTTAAAATTTTTTTTGAATTTTTTTTACAGAAAATTTTTTCTGTGTTACAGCTAAAGCCTTTCAGTGGCTGTCGATGTTTTTGACACTCAATCATTTTTTAATAAAAAAACAAGATTTTCAATCATCGTTGGTTTTGATAACATTATTTAAACATTTTTTTTTTGGTAATATTTAAGCGGTTATTTGAAATTCGTTGTTGCTCTATTGATTCTCATAGTTTTTTATTAGCTTATCTTCACAAGTTTTTTTCTTGGAAAATAAAAAGATTCATTTTTATTTATTAAGGAAGAATAAGTAGATAGAGCCTCCAAATCATGTTCATATTTTTTTAAAAGTTTTTTTGTAGGAAAAACATGTTTTAATTTTTTTTAAAGAAAAATAAACACAGCAATGTAAATTTACTTTAATTTTTTGTTGATTTATAGGTGGATGGACCTCCAGACATGGTCTTTTTATGATTTAAATATATAACATAGGTAGTGTGTTTTTCTAATAAATTTTTTTTTGCAGGTTCATTTATTTATATGTTATTATTTCCTGCTTGTGATAAGATAGAAATTGTTTCATCGATTATTTTTTAATGCAGTCAATTTATTTAGGTCAACAAGTTATTTTTTTTTGGTGATTTTAATTTTTTGTGGGATATCACCACTTGGAAATTGGAATATTTTTACAGGGTTTCACACAAATTTTTCTTGGCTGGGTTGCTTTAAAATAAATATAGCCTAACAGCTGGTAATTTTATTTAGTTGAAAGTATAAATTAACGAAAATGAAAGAAAAGGAATATGAGTTTATTTTGCTTTGTCATTTTTTTTTCTTGTTTTTTTGGTGGTAACTGTGTTGATGCTTAACACCTTATGTCACTCAGTTACATCGGGTCAGAGGAGGGTACTGCTACATAGTGTTAGTTCGGAACTTTAGGGAAAACAGGGCTAAAATTCCTAGAGCAACACATTGGCTGAACATCAATGCCAAAAGTCCAGTTAACATTTTTTTGGGGTATTTTTTGGGGCAGTTTTTTAGGTCTTGATTTTTGTTGTCTAGTTGTGTTTTCGTGACTGGTCAAATTTTTTTGGTTGAAATACAGCGTTCGGCTTTCGAGTGCATTTTTTTTTTAAAAATGACCAACGGGTATTTCTATTAATTAAAGTTTTTCTGGTTTACAATTAATTTTTCTGTATTTTTTTTTCTGCGTTCAGGTCATAGCTTGGTCATGGCCAATGGAGGGCAAACATTTATGTTTGAGCCTTGAGAAGTTTTGCCTGCTCCGGATTGAATACAGAGAAAATGAATTTGAAGCCCAACTAGATATAATACCACAAAAGAAATGCTTAACTGAGACAGATATAGATATAAGTTTTTTTTTATTTTTTTTAGTATATTTGTAAAGTTCAGTAATTTTTTAAGTAATGTCATTTTGAGGCCGTGAAATTGGTCAGTGAATTTAAGAGAGACTTTCAACTAAATATAAATGCTAGGCGGGGGTAATTGGTAAAAATATTTCAAAATTTTACTTCTTTTTAAATAATTTAATTTTTCTTATAAAGATTATTTTTTTTCTGTAAACATAACTTCTCGAATTCTTGTTTTGATCAAAACGGTTTGTATAGTGGTCGTAGTTTTAAAGGGTGACCAGACGGGTTATATTTTTTTTAGGGGACCAAACGGGAACTTCTTGAGTTACAAAAGGGGAACTTTTTTTTGTCTGAATCTTTTACTTCCAAATCATAATTTTAAATAACAAGATTTATTGGTTAGGTGTTTGGGTCTTATAATAAAAAACGTTTTGTTTTTGAGGATAGTGGTATGATATGGAATTATTTTTATTTCATGCCAAATGTTGTTTGACGGCAGATATGCTAGTCTTCAGATTTTTTTTTTGATAGTCTACATTTCAGGACAGTGGCGTGTACTTAAAGGGGCCTGTCATCTGCGCCCATTGTAAAGCAACTTCCAACGTACTTGCTTAGCTTTTTCACTTCATCTTCGTTTTATTGCTTCTGAAATTAAAGCGTTATGTTGGATAACGATGGATGGTGTTAGACTAAGAAAGTACCTATTTAGGGATAAAAACTTGAAAGTTGTGGACAATTGGGAAATATTTTTTTTTTCATTTTTTTTTAAATTTTTTAATTTTAAAATAATTTCATTCTGGTGACCTCAAATAATGAAGCAAATTTTTAAATTACAATACACTGTTGTGGAATAAATGGGAAAGTGGTCAGGTTAAACAATAAATTTAAGATCATTGATTTTTAAAAAAGATTTCAACCTAAGAATAAATTTAAAAACAATAGGTTTTCTTTGATGCGACTAAACATTGATGAGGGCATCTATTTTTTTTAAAATCTGATAGTTGTACAGGGTGTAAAGGAGCTAGCTACCTTTTATATTGCAATAATTAGGGTTTTTTTCTCTCGCGAGCTGGGTGGAAATGGAATAAATGTTTGGTTCGGAGTGTAGAAATCGAGGAACGAGGACTACCTACTAATCTTTTTAGGATTTCGCAACTTCGGTTTTCGCTAAATTAAAATACATCCAAATTGGGCCGACAGGCTGAATTTCACATTTTCCAGGACCTTGCAGATTTGTGGAAAAAGACAAATTTTGTGATCTGTTTAGTTATGATAGGAATTAAAATAGTAACATGCACATGAGGGAACTAGATATATCTAGGTTGGAAATTAGTTAACACTGATCTGAACAATTTTCCATAATAGTGTCCTATTTCCACAGGGTGCTTTAAAATATTATCACCCTTTCTTTGATATAAGATATTGGTTCGCCTGTGGGCGTTTAACCGTTTAAAAAATATACAGGGTCCAGATGGGATTGGAATGGAAATCACAAGTTTTTGGGTTTATTGACATTATACTTAGGAAAAAGGGGAAATGTCTAATAAAAAGGTTTTTTGGTTTTAGGCCAAGTTTTGTTGATATAACAAAAGTTTATTTGGGGCCGGGAGGTTATTATGCTCTTTTAAAATTAATGTAATAGTTTTGGCTTCTTGATTTTTGTTGTCTGGTTTTTAGGCAGGAGTATTTCCAGCTGTTTCATTTCAAAATGTCATTTGTAGGGATAGGGTCTCATTTTTGCTTTAACTAATAGTTGTGGAAAGGGCCCAACTTAATTTTATATCTCGTGAACTCCAGGAATAAGGATCTGAGAATGCATTAGGCAGTAATTTTTTTTTTTATTGGATGTTGTGTGTATATAAACTCGAGTAGACAAAGTTAGTTTTATAACGGTCTTATAGTTGGACCTTGGAATTGTTTTCATAGTTGTTTTTCTGAAAGTACAGTAAATAAGTGCTAACGTTACTGATTCCCTAAAGTAATAATTTTAAACAAATATACCAACATCGCTTGTTTTTTTTTGGAACATAACTATTTCTTTTACTTTTCCTAAACTGATTGGTTTTTTTTTTGCAATGACGATTTTTTCTACTTTATGATTCTTAAGTAAATTTAATTTTCAATACTATTTTTTTTCTTATAGTAAATTAATTTTTCTAGTTCATTCACTTTTCACATTCACAGTTTTGGGAGAGGAAAGGATATCTACAACTGTTTTTTAAAGGAAAAGAACAAAAACTGTTGCATGATATAGCTCGAATAAGATTTTTCTAGTGCTAATTTTATTTTAATTCTTTTAAAATCGTTAATAGGAGCTGCAACCCCACTTAAACATTTTAAATTTTTTTTTGAAAATATTTTATTTAATATTTGTTTTAAAAGGGAAACTTGATTTTCTTGTTGGAAATTTTTTTTTGGTGCATAGTAGTACCCTGTAGTAACTAAAATATAATTTCATTTCGAACCCTCGCGTTTTAACAACCTATCATCATTTGTTTTAATTTTTTTCTCCCTACTCCAAACCACCTATTAGGGTAGAGTAATATTTTGAAAATTTTAGTGAGCCCCTAATTAATTTTTTATTATTGAACTACTGTGGTCGACACCAAAAAATTAAAAAATTTTTTTTTGGGCACCTTCCGGTACGATCCTAGGGTCTTCTTGACCATGGTTTGCATCAATTTATTTAAAATTTTGGGAATTTCATTTTAACGAGTTGCAGTTAACGAGTTGCAGTCCTACCAAGACGTTATTTGTATAAATTTTTTTAAAACCATCGGTAATTTTTTTTTAATTTTTTTTAAATTACACACAACATCGTTACTAGTCTGATTCAACGCAATTTTATCTAGCGGATTTTTATTTTATTTGAGCATATTTTACGATTTCTATAACACCTGTTCCGGTGTTTATTGCGTTCACCTATATATTAAGGGATGACGTTGCTTTAAGCAATGCATGATTCGTGTAATCTCAGAATAGGTAAGCAGGTTAAAGTGGGTTTTGATTTATTCTTTCGAGAAAAATCATTGTATACGGCGATTTGGGTTTTTTTTTTGGGAGATTAATAGTGGATCCGTTCTGCAATAGCAAGAGTATACCCTAGCGTTTACTGTGTACAACAGTTTTGGGATTTTTTTGTTATAGGTAGTCTGTTGTACGTTCCATTTAGGGATGAATTTACCTATTCGGTTGCTGAGGTAACCAAACATCACTTAACTTTAATTTTAATCCAGTGCAGCTAGGATAAGCGCAATTAATTTTTTTTGGTTTTACTCACGCTGGAGCGAAACATAAGACCTAAACACCGCCAAAACTCTTGTCTCTCTTTTATTTTTTTTCTAAACGTTTTTATGGCTACTTGTTAATTCTAATTTAGGATTTAAGTAGTTATTTCTCTCTGCAAGGTTGGACGTCATAGTTGGTTGTGCAAATAGTTAATATAAACTATGATTACATTTTTAAATGCAAATAAGTTTGATTTTCTTACTGCTCCGGTGTTTGTCGGTTTTGTTCGCGTCTGCCCGTATTTAAGTTTTATATTTTCTACATTTGTGAGAAAATTTATAGTGATTTTCACTAGTGAATTGAAAGTGAACTTTGTGTTTGTTATTACGTGGTTTAGTTTTTATAATTGGGAGGTATAATTAAGAGTTTTAAAGTTTAAAGTTTTAATACAAAAGGCACCATAGCTATTACTTTGAGTCGGCTGACGGACATAAGGTACATAGTCAAGGACGAGTTAATCTACGAATTAACATGGAGAGGCATAGCCATTGGATCGGTGGAAGAGATGAAGCAACAGCTCATGCTGATTAAGCAGAGAGAAAAGACTGATGGAAGTATGAGATACCCTCCGTATCCCTTTAAATTTGGCCAAGATGTTTTTAGCTGCATGAAGAAGCTAGATAGTCTGGTACCGCTGGTAGAGAAGTTCTCTGGTACGAGCAAAAGGGGAGAGTTTAGAAAAATCGCTGCTAACTTTGAAGAAAGTCAAGCGAAAGGCATATTGGTAGCGGAAACCTTGAGTTTGATTGGGAGGTTGCAGAGCCAAGCAACAGATCTACTAAGAGTTGGCGTTGCCTCAGATGATGATGAAGCATCTGAAACCCAATTAACGAGTCGAAGCTCAGATCACTCGACAAATGTTGGCAACACACCCAACCAGTCTCAACTCCCGCAACCACAGCACTCGAGCAAACAAAGAACAGCTCAACAGCCTACGAACCAACCTTCGGTCATTGCTCCAGTGCAAATGCTAGTGCTTACGAAACCAACTCAAGCACCAATACAGGCACCACCCCCAATGCTGATCCAGAATGACGGAGCATCAGCTTTTCATTATCAACAACCGTCCACCGTTCCTTTGAGTTTAGCTGCCCTCGAAAGTAGCATTGCACCGATTGCTCAGTCGCGACTATTTTCATGTTCGTCGCCAGTACCAATGTCAAGTGATCCTGGTACCTCATATCACGTTGCACCTGTACCTCCGCATAAGTGGAACTTAAAGTTTACAGGCGAGAGGGGTACGATTTCTGTCACCGCATTTTTTGAGAGAGTGGACGAGTTGAGTCAGGCTAGAGGAGTTAGCAAAAAGGTTCTACTGAACTCAGGCATTGATCTTTTTGAAAAGTCAGCCTATACTTTTTATAAAGATGTTCGTAGAGAAGTCCTTACATGGGAACAGCTGGAACAAAGGTTCATGGCAGAGTATCTTCCTTCTTCGTATGGCGAGAAGCTACTGAAGGAGATCCAAAAACGCAAACAAGGCCCTGGATAGTCTATAGGGACCTATATTGCTGTCATGAACACGTATTTCCAAAGACTTGGCTGTCCTGTTTCTGAAGAGGCGAAATTAGCTATCGTCTTCAGAAATATCGCGGACATTTATTAGAAATGGTTGATTGCTACTGAGGTCAATAGCCTATCACATTTAAAAGATTTGTGTCGTAGAATAGACCAGAGATATGGGTTAGAGGAGGAAAATTTTACTCCTAGAAGAAACCAATCTATTGAACCTGACTTGGCCTACGTTGACGTAGAGAGCGATATTGACGATTTTTCAACAGGGGTTGATGCAATTCAAATATCAAGTAGCGGGACATCGAGCCAACAGAATTTAAATCATCCTGTTAATAGATTCGACAGAGATAAGCGACAACCAACAAGCAGTTTCGCTGCTAGAACTGATAGAGAGAGGCAACAACCAGCTGGTGTAAATGACAGGGATAAACAACCACCACAAGGTGTTAGACCTGGTAGGGCGAATAGGGACGTGGTATGTTATAGAAGCAATCAAACAGGGCACATGGCGATCGGGTGCGCATTATCTAGAGGAAGCAGTGTTATTCGTGTGGTCAAGCAGGAGTAACAGTCAGAGAATGCCGTAATTGTCGTCGAGTCAGCCTGAACAAGCATCGACCGATAGGCTAACGAACGTCTTAGATTATGTGATAAGTCATGCTCGTAAAGATGAGAGACCTTATTTAGAAGTGGATGTGCTCGGAAATAAGTTATTAGGTTTGTTGGATTCCGGGGCTTCACGTACCTTTTTAGGGAATCATGGTTGGTCAATCATCGAGAGGTTTGGTTTTTCACTTGATACCACGAAGAAGACGAGTTGTATTGTGGCAAATGGTCAAAGCACGAGTAGTATTGGGACAGTGCAGCTTCCTATGCGAGTTCAGGATAAATTTAGGTTAATAGAGGTCGTCGTCGTTCCTGAGTTGCCGCACACTTTGATTTTGGGATTAGATTTTTGGATTTCGGTTGGTATAGTACCGAACTTAAGTACTAGCCAGTGGCATTTTGCCGATAATAAAAATGTGATTTGTTCGTTAGAAACATCAGACCAACAAACAACTCTTACACCTTATGACTCAGAACGACTAGAGGAATTGGTCATTAAATATAAGACTATTATGGGTGACTCACTGGGATGTACAAACAGAGTAGAACATAAGTACAACAGATGCAGCACCGATAAGACAACGTTCATATAAGGTCTCACCGGTTATACAAAAACTTATTGATGACGAAATCGACGAAATGCTGAAACTTGATGTAATAGAACGGAGTAGTAGTTTATGGGCTTCACCAGTGGTAATGGTACAAAAGAAAAACACAAAGAAATATTGTTTCTGCGTAGAGTACCGCAAATTAAACTCAGTGACGGCGCGTGATAGTTATCCTTTACCACTCGTATCCGAGACTTGACAAATTGAAAGATGCTAAGTACTTGTCAACTTTAGATATTAAGAGTGCTTACTGGCAAGTACCAATGGAAGAATCATCAAAGCCATTAACAGCATTTATCTGTCGACGAGGTCTTTTCCAATTTAAACGGTTACCTTTTGGACTTCATAATGCACCTGCAACTTGGCAGAGACTCATAGATAGCATCATAGGAAACGATTTAGACCCCTACGTGTACGTATATCTCGATGACCTCGTAATTGTCACACAGAGCTTTTCTGAACATCTTAGAATTCTTGAGGAAGTCCTACGAAGATTGCAGAATGCAAAGATAACGGTAAGTTGGGAAAAATGCCAACTGTGTAGGCCAGAAATGACTTATTTAGGTTTCGTAGTGGACCGTCGAGGCATCCGAGTTGACCCTAATAAGATTAAAGCCATGTTAGAGCTCCAGTGGCCAAGAACTGTCAGAGAAGTTCGTAGAGTTGTAGGTACAATATCCTGGTATAGACGTTTCATAGAGAATTTTTCAGCGATAATAGCTCCAATTACAGCTCTAACTAAGAAAAATCAAAAGTTCGATTGGACTCCAGACTGCGAAAAAGCATTTATTAAGATTAAGGAACTTTTAGTGACTGCACCGATTCTTATATGTCCAGATTACACCAAAAAATTTGTCATTCAAACAGACGCATCAGGATATGAAATAGGAACATGTTTAACGCAACCTTATCCTGAAGGAGACAAAGTAATATGCTATTTGAGTCGATCTTTGACTAAGCAAGAACGTGTTTACACGACCACCGAGCGAGAATGTTTGGCATTGGTTTGGGCGATAGAGAAGCTCCGGCCATATATTGAGGGGATCTCATTTAAGGTCATAACAGATCATTTTAGTTTAAAATGGCTTCATAGCTTGAAAGAGCCCAGTGGAAGGCTTGCTCGTTGGTCTGTAAAACTGCAGCAATATGACTTTCAAGTAATCCATCGGAAAGGGAAATATTTAGTTGTCCCGGACATGTTGTACCTATGATTGATACAATTTCGCAGCCCAGAGACGCTTCAACAGCAATTAAGGATCGATGGTACCAAAAGATGGTAAAAAGGGTCGTAGAATCACCGTTAAAATTTATGAATTGGAGATACACTGATAATAAGTTGTATAAATATGTCAAACAAGAATACCCTCAACTTTCACCATCTAACGAATATTGGAAGGAGGTAGTCCCCCAAGATCATAGGCATAGAATTATTGGAGAAGCTCACGATCCTCCTACCGCAGGACATATGGGTATATATAAAACCTTCCACAGACTGGCAGAAAAATATTATTGGCCAAAATTGCGCCAGGACGTGGCAACTTTTGTAAAGAAATGCTTTGTCTGTGCAACTCATAAGGGTGATACACAAGGTGTATCTGATCAGATGATATCTCACCCAAAACCAACTCGTATTTGGGAAATTATTTCGACGGATTTATGTGGACCTTTACCTCGTTCGACAAAGGGTAATTACTGGATTCTCGTCGTTACGGACTATTTAAGTAAGTTTTCTTTAGTTTTTCCAATGCGAACAGCCCCTACTCAAGCTGTTGTCAAGCATCTTGAGGAGCAAGTATTTATGGTCTTTGGAGAACTTCGTTTGCTACTTTGTGATAATGGTCCTCAGTACAAGAGTAATGAGTTTAAGCGTTTTGCTGAGAGTTATCATGTTAAAATTCAGTATACTCCGTATTATCACCCCAGAGCAAATCCAACAGAAAGGACGAATCGTACGTTAAAAACCATGTTATGTTATGTTAAAAACAACCACAGGAAGTGGGACGAACAAATACATAAACTTGCCTGCGCGATTCGTACTGCAACCCATGAGACAACCAGGATGTCTCCTTTCTTTGTTAATTTTGGTAGGAATATGTGTTTGTCAGGAAAAGATTACTCCAACCCAGTTTTGTTATCTGAAGAGAATGGTGTACAATCCGCAGCTGAAAGTAAGAACGAAGGTTTCCGGAAGCTCTATGCTGATGTTAAGAGAAGGCTAGAGGTGGCGGGAGAGAAAAACGTAATTCAGTATAATTTGCGTACAAGGGTACCCAACTTTGTTGTGGGTCAGCGTGTTTGGAAGAAGAATTATGTGTTGTCAGATGCTGCGAAGTTTTTCTCGAAGACGTTAGCACCGAAATTCGTTGGTCCTTATGTGATTAGGAATAAAATTTCTCCATGGATATTTGAGCTTCAGGAACCATCGGGTAAAGTACTTCCAGGGAGTTGGCATGCCAAAGACCTCAAGTCGGCAGCGGATCTCTCCGATTAACCATTTTAGGTTAATCGTCTTGAAGTTGGGGGGGGATTATGTAACGTGTAATTTTTACGTTTAAGGCAAACCTTACATATTTGTTTTATTTCTGTAAATAACCAAAACTATCCGATTCATTTTTCTGTACACACTGTGGCCTATTAAAATGCGTTGGGGACATTTGTGGCAGCTTAAAGACGTTGCCGCCATTTTGTGACACTATAATTAGAATAATAACAATTTGCCAATTTGTGTCACAAAAAACCCACTGAATAATTAAACAAATATCTGGAAGCAGAACTGTATTTTCCAGCTAGGTAAAACATTGATATGCCCGGTAACTTTTATACATTGGAAAAGGGGGGGTTCAGAAATAAGAAAATTTTACGTGCAATGTTTTACAAAGAAGATCTTAATTAAAATACAGTTCAACCCAAACGTTGTAGCCAAACAATGAAACTCTACTTACTTCCGAGGCTTCCAGAGTATTTATGTAATTAAGAATAACAAAAAAAAATAAACAGAATAAAATTCTAAAAGATTGAATTAAGATGACAAAACTAGAAGCACTTTACAGGTAGATGGACTCCTTTAACAGGTCATAGTGTACCTACATCTGAGTCAGTAGTGTGAGACTCGGTTATATAAATGATTGTTAAAAAAAATACACTTCCAAAATCGTTCCATCATAGGGGAGATCTGGACCAAATATCTGCTGTCATCATTCTACGTTGGGTAGAATGAGACAGACAGCAACCTAGTCCGAGATCCACCCCATGAGGTAAAACAGTGTAAAGAAACCGCTAAAACATATAATCTCATCTCTCTTTTGTCTCCGCAAAGTTGGTCATTGGGTTATACAAATAATACAAAAAAATTAGTTCATCTTGTTTAT
The DNA here is from genome assembly GCA_963576565.1 of Aspidapion aeneum. Taxonomy (NCBI): domain Eukaryota; kingdom Metazoa; phylum Arthropoda; class Insecta; order Coleoptera; family Brentidae; genus Aspidapion; species Aspidapion aeneum. The sequence continues at coordinate 24,968,333 of OY755046.1, forward strand.
TTTCATAGGAGGATGGAAATGAAATTGATCAAAATACAAAAAAAATATTGAAATCTGAGAATAATACTTGAATAAACATGAAATGTAAACTAATGAAAAAGGGAAACAAGTTAGAGTTAAGGGCGTTCAATTTCACAGAAAAATAATATAATTAAATATGCCGCAAAATCTTGGGTTATGACGTCATACCTTTATCTTGCGTTCACAAGAAGTGTTAAAACTATATTTAGAATTTATGGAAAAAAAATTATATCAAAAAAAATCTTTGCTTGTATGAAATTGAAGTAAACTCCTACCTTGGTCCTTGATTAATTTATGTGTGTTTTATTTTGTAAACCTGGTGTTGTTCTCTTCCTGCTACTTCGGGTCCCGTCCTATTCTGTCCGCGCCTCCCCTGCTGACTAACTAGCACATGGTACTAGGGCAGCACATGGTTTCGAAAAGTGTGCTGGATCTTTGCCCTAGCGTAAAACCCTGTGGAAAATGAAATGTTTCAGTTTCCTGGAATTCGTCTATTTTGCACGAAGTTCCCCTACACCGAGTAATTTAAATCGAGAACCCCATGTCGACTCAATAAAATAAAGTAGATTTAAACAGATGAACTAAAATAACCCTAACGTACCTTTCCCAGGGTTACAACTGGCTCGTCGATGGAACAGAACCTCGTTCCACCAGCGCAACTGTCCCGTCGATGGAATGGACGGTGCTGTAACCAAAGGAGAAAACAATATATAGTTTTTATCCAACACGTGGTTAAAAGAAAAATATAAAAACGCCATCAATTCCCCACGTCTTTTGTCAAAAAAAGTACATTTCACACGAAAAATAATTACAATTTGGGAGGTAAATATTGTCTTGAAGAACTCAAAAAAATAATAAAAAAAAATCGAACTTACCACTGCTCTTATTTCTAGTACAAATGGCGTAGGCCGACTTAAATCCCCCTCAAAAGGGTGCGAGCGTCACTCCAGGATTCGCCTAAACACGACGGACTCACTTCTACAGTTTCTGGGATATCTCCTGCAATCGCTGCAGTGCCAATAACCACAAACAAAGGCGATCCCAGAAACTGTTGTCGACCCAGCCAAAATTCGTTAGCAAGAGACAAAGCACTTTGTCGAGAACACAAAAAAAGTCGCCGGAAACCGTTTTGTAAATGTGGTGGGGGACAGTAAAACGCAATACCAACCTAATTTTCCCGGTTAGATTCAAATAAGGATGCAAACCTATTTATAAAAACACGCTCTCACAGAAAAGTCACTAAATGCGGTTTGCAACACTGGAGGAAAATACCCGCGGTTTTCAAGCTAACCAATGAGGAAATACATAAATAGTTTCGTACCGGTATATAGGGGGCAGCATCGACCAAGGGGACATTGAAAATATGTACAACGCGCATTGAGGTGTTGTCGGATCTATTTCCACGGTTGAAATTTTTATAACAAGGACGTCAAGACACCCTCCATACATAGACCGAATATTTGCCTACCGGACCCCTGCCAACATAGCAAGTAGGAGAAAAATAACCAGACGGACTATAAGAAGCTCAGCATTGAAACCATCAACTGTAAAATCAATTACTGGAGAACAGAGCTTGCATCAAACCTAGGAATATTCGACCACTCAACCAATTCCCATATGAGTAAAGCTATACTGAGTGTAGAATTTAGTTGTATTTTAGTTACAGTCTTAGTCAAAAGTTTCCTTTGCTCTTTATAAATGTTTTCTCTAAGATTCATATGGTTTGACGCCATTTTTGTAAAACATTTCTACATTAATAAAGTTGTTTCTGAACCTGAACCTAAAAATACACATTGAACTACTGCTCAAACTCGGCACAAGAGTGTTCAGATGTTAAGATTGCTCACCACTAGCCAGCCCTACAAATCCTTCAATCCGACTAACTGAGCTAGTTATTAACTTTACATAACTATGATTATATCTAAATGTATATAATATAAAAATACGATTTTGTTTACTCTTTTAGTCCTGGTTTTTATTCCTCGTTTATCTTCCATTTACGAAAGTGCTTAACTCGTATTTATTTTATCTTCTCCTTATCAAATTAATAAAGATATCAAAATGGGCGGAGCCTCGGTTGTTACTGGTCAAACCGTGGACCTAAATATGTTTTCGTGCTATCACAACTAGCTATGAGGTTCGGATTGTCCCAATATCCTCGAGAATAAACGTAAGGGAATGAAATGTTCATCTAAATGTTTCCTTCCTGTTACCGAAACCATTTGTGATGCGGCAACGCCGCCATTCCCCAGCAGATTAGCTGTTTATCTTCGTGAACGTCAAAGAAAATTATGAAATTTTACGGATAAACAAAACAACCAAAAGTTTTTATGTGATTTTTCCGAAACCTGTGATCCTAAATTCCAATTACGATGTCCAGATAATGCGATGTGCGTAGTGTCCACAGTAATTCGATGGAATGTCTCCTTTATAAGGTAACTTTTTGGACACTATATAACCTCCAAACCTAGCTCTATAAAATACCCTTAATTGGTGTACAGAAAGACGAGTCGAAGAGCCTTGATTATTTACCTGAATAAACAAATATGTAACGTTGCCCTAAACGTAAAAATGACACGTTACAACACATTAAGGGTAACTTATAGAGCTAGGTTTTAAGGTTATGTATTGTCCAGAAATTTACCTTATAGAGGAGACATTCCATCGTGTGTTTGTAAACACTGCACACGTCGCATTATCTGGGCATCGTAATTGGAACTTGAGATCAGAGGTTTCGGGAAAAATCACATAAAAACTTTTGATTGTTTTGTTTATCTGTAAAATTTCGTAATTTTCTTTGACGTTCATGAAAATAAACAGCTGTTCTGCTGGGGAATGGCGGCATTGCCGCATCACAAATGGTTTCAGTAACAGGAAGAAAACATTTAGATGAACATTTCATTCGCTTATGTTTATTTTCGAGGATATTGAGACAATGATTCCTCTTGCGAACCTCATATCCTTCACTGATTAGCTAGTTTCGATAGCACGAAAACATATTTGGGTCCATGGTTCGACCAGGAACAACCGAGGCTCCGCCCACTTTGATATCTTTATTAATTTGATAAGGAGAAGATAAAATAAATACGAGTTATGCACTTTTGTAAATGGGAGATAAACGAGGGATAAAAACCAGGACTAAAAGAATAAACAAAATCGTATTTTTATATTTTATAAATTTATATATAATCATAGTTAAATAAAGTTAATATCTAGCTCAGTTAGTCGGATTGAAGGGTTATGTAGGGTTAGCTAGTGGTGAGCAAACTTAACATCTGAGCATTCTTGTGCCGAGTTTAAGCAGTAGTTCAATGTGTATTCTTAGGTTCAAGTTTAGAAACAACTTTATTAATGTAGAAATGTTTTACAAAAATGGCGTCAAACCATATGAATCTTAGAGAAAACATATATAAAGAGCAAAGGAAACTTTTGACTAAAACTGTAACTAAAATACAACTAAATTCTACACTTAGTATAGCTTTAATCATATGGGAATTGGTTGAGTGTTCGAATATTCCTGGGTTTGATGCATGCTCTAATCTCCAGGAATTGATTTTACAGTTGATGAGCTTCTTATAGTCCGGCTGGTTATTTTCCTCCTACTTGCTATGTTGGCGGGGGTCCGGTAGGCAAATGTTCGGTCTATGTATGGAGGGTGCCTCGATGTCCTTGTTATAACAATTCCAATCCGTAGAAATAGATCTGACAACACCTCAATGCGTAAAGGACGTATTTTCGATATTCCCTTGGTTAATGCTGGCCCTATAGACCGGTATCGAATTGTTAGTGTATGTCATCATTGGTTAGTTTGAAAACCACGGTACTTTTTTTCCAGGCTAGCTAACCGCGGCTAGGGACTTTTTAGCGTGAGCGCTTTTTTATAAATGAGTTTGCATCCTTATTTGAATTTAACCGGGAAAATTAGGTTGGTACTGTCCCCACCAAATTTAGGAACAATTTCCGGAAATTTCATTTTTTTTTGTGTTCTTGACAAAGTGTCTTTTGTCTTTCCTAAAGAATTTTGGCTGGGCTGGTGGCCGTCGGTTGGTGTTGCCATTGTTTTTTGTGGTTATTGGCACTTATTGGCACTGCAGTAGTTGCAGATTATACCAAAGACGGTATAACTGTGAGCCGTCGTTGTTTAGGCGAATCTTAGTGACGCTCGCATCCTCTGAGAGGGATTTAAAGCGTGCCCTATCCAATCTATCACTGGGACGGTTGTGCTGGACGCTGGTGTGAAGACGGTGGTAGCACTGATAGAACCCTGGAAAAGGGTTTTTACGCTCGGGCAAGGATCCAGCAGTATATTTAAGACCATGTGTTGCCCTACCGTGATGTGGTAGATAATCTATAGGGAGACGCGGATAGAACAGGGGACCTGGTGCACAGTAGCAAGGAGAATGTCAGAAAACCAACAACCCTTTCAGGTTTAAATAAAACACCAACAACTCATAAAATAATTGAGAACCAAGGTAGGAGTTTCTTCAATTTCACGCAAACAACAATTTTTTTTTAGAATAATTTTTTTCCACATAAATCTTCAATATAATTTAGACATAATCTTTTCATATAAATTTTTAACATAATTTAGACGTAATCTTTCATATATAATTTTTCACAGTATAATTTCAACATTGCTTGTAAACGCAAGGTAACGGTATGACGTCATGACCACAATCTTGCGGCATATTTAATAAATTGACTTGTTTCCTTCATTCCATTTATTTAAGACAATTTCTCATGTGAAATTTGGAGTGCCTTGCTATTTTGGCCCGAACTTGTTTCCTTCTTTTTTAAAAACATATTTCATGTTTCCAGTATTTTTTTTCAGTAGTTTTATTAAAATAAACAAGATGAACTAAATTTTGTGTTATTTGTACAATCCAATGAACCAACTTTGCAGAGACAAAAGAGAGATGAGATTATATTTTTTTAGCGGTTTCCTTACATTGCTTTACCTCATGGGGTAGATCTCGGACTGGGTTGCTGTCTGTCTCATTCTATCCAACGTAGAATGATGACAGCAGATATTTGGTCCAGATCTCCCCTATGACGGAATGATTTTGTAAGTGTATATTTTTTTTGATCATTCATATAATGGAGTCTTACACTACTGACTCAAATGTAGGTACACTGTGACCTGTTGGAAATGTGCATCTACCTATAAAGAACTTTCTATTTGTGTCAATTTGATTCATTTAGGAATCTTTTAAAATTTTATTTTGACAATGAGTCAATTTCTTTTTGGTTTTTCTTAATTACTCAAATACTCTGGAAGCCTCGAAAGTAGGTAGAGTTTTATTGCTTGGCTACAACGGTTGAGTCGAACTGTATTTTAATTAAGATCTTCTTTGTAAAACATTGGTATTCAAAAACTGTGGCGCATTTAAAATTTTCTTATTTCTGAACCCCCCCTTCTCCACTGTATAAAAGTTACCGGGCATATCAATGTTTTACCTAGCTGAAAAATACAGTTCTGCTTCCAGATATTTGTTTAATTAATCAGTAATTTTTTTGTGTCACAAATTGGCACAGTGTTATTGTTCTATTTATTTTGCCACAAATGTCACCCAACGCATTTTAATTGGCCACATTTCTTTCGACAAAGCAGAGCCTAATTTTGTCAAGGTGCTTGGTCTCCAATGGAATCCAGTGACAGATTCATTTACATATCTTGTTATACCTGACGATAAGCCTTGCACTAAACGTGGAATCCTTTCTCAAATAATAAAAATATTTGACCCGTTAGGTTTCTGTTCTCCAGTGTCCTTACTGGCCAAGCATCTGATGCAAGATTTATGGAAGGAAAAGATAGAGTGGGACTCTCTTCCGCCCCTTCATATCATAAATACTTGGAATCAGTTTCGCATGGAGCTTCCCGAACTTTCTAATCTTCATTTACCTAGACGTCTTACAATAGACAAACCTACTCGCATAGAATTACACGGATTTTCCGACGCTTCAATGGTTGGTTATGCAGCCACAGTCTACCTTCGTATTGAAGCATCTTCTGGCGAGCTGTTTACTTTTCTTGTTATGGCAAATTCTAAAGTTGCACCACTTAAAACGGTTAGTCTCCCAAGACTGGAACTCTTGGGCGCTACCCTACTGTGTGATCTTATCTCTTTCATTCAAACAAGTTACGCTGAAACTTTGGTGTTTAATGAAATTTGGGCGTGGTCTGACTCACAAGTGGTCTTGCGCTGGTTATCTGATTCTCCCCATAGATGGGTTACATTCGTCGCTAATCGTGTTTGCAAAATCCAAGAAACTTTACCCCCTCATGTATGGCACTATCTGTCTGCTGAAAACCCAGCGGATTGTGCTTCTCGTGGACTTACACCTAACCAACTTGTTCACCATGACATGTGGTGGAAAGGTCCACCCTTTTTAAGCCTTCCACGAGAGGAATGGTCTAATGGCTTTCATTGTCCAGATCTTTGCGACAGTGATGATTTGGAAGAACGCAAGACATTTCTCACGGTCATGTCAGACCCACATGAGATCGATGTTCTCTTGAATAATCATTCTTCTCTCACGAAAATACAACGAATCATTTCCTACACGCTTAGACCAATTTCGAAAATCTATTACTCAGATCATTTGGTAACGGAAAAGGAACTGCAGAATTCCATGATTGTTCTTGTCCGCCATGTCCAACGTACAGTATTTTCAGATCTTATTTCAAAATTTAAATCAACGAGTTGCATCCAAAACCCTTTCGTAAACTTTCATTATTCCTGGACCAACAAGGCTGTCTCCGAGTAGGCGGTCGCATTAAGCATGCTTCTGAACTTTCTTATTCTGCTAAGCATCCGTTGCTCTTGCCACGTTCACACCGGCTTACTACAATAATTATCGAATATACACATTCAAAATACTTTCATCCAGGTCTCAAAACCCTACATTATCTGCTAAGGCAGCAATTTTGGGTGCTGTCTGCTCGATACGTTATTGAAAAGGTAGTTTCTCATTGTATCTTATGCTTCAGACTTCATCCAAAGCCAGCTGTGCAATTTATGGGAGATTTACCTCACCAAAGGATTTCCTAGTTAAAACCATTTTCCCATGTTGCCGTGGACTATTGCGGACCGTTTGATATCTTAATGTCAAGACACCGAGGTGCCAAACTCTATAAAGGCTATATTCTTGTTTGCTTTTGTGCTGCAACCAAAGCAGTGCATTTAGAATTAACTTCCGATCTTTCAACAGATACGTTTCTTGCGGCCTTTAAAAGGTTTGTCTCCAGACGTGGAAGGATATCACACGTTTATTCTGATAACGGTACCGCCTTTATCGGTGCAGATAGGTTACTTCAAACCTACTCAAAGGAAGCATGTGAAAGCTTAAGCATTTCGTGGCACTTTTCTAGCCCTGGAAGTCCTCACTTAAACGGTTTAGCCGAGGATGGAGTAAAATCCACCAAGGCTCACCTCAAACGTGTCGTAGGCGAGCAGCGCCTTACATATGAGGAATTTACTACCTTCTTGTTTCAAGTTGAGGCTTTACTCAATAGCAGACCTCTCTATGCTCAAAGTCTAGATCCAAATGACCTCATTCCGCTGACACCAGGTCATTTTCTAACATTGGAGCCTTTAAATTCTATACCAGAACCTGATTTTTTCAACGTCAAGCTTAACACTTTGTCTCGCTGGCAGCTTGTCCAAAGACTTCAAGCTGACTTTTGGAAAAAGTGGCGTTTAGAATATTTAAACACACTTCAACAACGTGTTAAGTGGACTGAGAAATGCAATGACATAAAAGTCAACACTTTAGCGTTATTAAGAACGAGCAAAAACCACCTATGCAGTGGTCGCTCGGACGTGTTGTAGCGCTACATCCAGATGCTGATGGGCTTACTCGCGTCGTGACAGTAAAAACCGCTACTGGTACTTATCGAAGACCGGAGGTCAAACAATGTGTCCTGCCCCTGCCTGAGGTAGAACACAAGTAAATTTTTCGAAATTTTGCTCAAAATTTTTTATTTTCTTTTCTTTATATATAATTTTTTTTCTTTTTGTAATTTACTAGAATTAGAAAAGGTAAATTTTCGTGCATACTTGCACGATTTGGATATTTAGATATAGTTTTTTTTTTCGTATCCTTATTAAAAACACACGTGTTTTGGTGGCTGGAAAATGTTGGTGCAAGAATTATTTGCCAGCTTTTGGCTACCTTTATATTTTAATATTATTTTTCATTTCAAATTTCGGGGGGTATATGCATATGACTTATCCCCGCACCGAGACACGCGCGAGTCTGCGCGAGGAGTCGCAATAGGGAAACCGACAAGAAGCACAAGAAACGCCGTGAGTGCTACAATTTTCCCGCATTTCCTATCTTCCAAGCTACCAAAACGACTGCACCTAGATGAAAACTAAGGTAGGTGCACTTTAGATATTTTATATGCATCGTTTTTACTGATTTCTTTTCAGTAAACTTTACAATTACGTTTTTCAATTTCTTATCTCAAAAATTGGGTATTTCTCGAATGAGTGGTGTAAGTGGTGAACCAGCCAACCTAAACTAAACCCAACTTACGTTTGCACCTTCATCTACTATTTCGAAAAAACAGTAGCTGCTTTCACTGCTATTTGAAAATACCGTACATCAGTTTTCCCCATTAAAAAACAGAATTCTCTACATGTGGAACTGGTAAAATGTGTGTCAAATGTCGTTGTGTGACGCCATCTATGCCTATATGGTAATAATAGATAATATAGGGTGTTTCAAAATTCAATAACATAATTTTTATGTTAAATTCCTTGAGTGATTTTAAGACCAAAAGGTTATATAAACATAGGTTCGCAAACGCTTAGTTTTCGAGATACAGGGTGTTAAAATTTTGTTTTTTTTATAGCTCCTGCAGTTTTTCGAATATTTAGCTTAAATTTGACATGTATATTTACTTATAGGCACTACAATATTAGGCATGCCAAAGAAGTTTTAATTAATTTGTTTATATAGGTAAATTTAGTGGGAATAAGGACACTGTTGTTCTGGTAAATATACGTTTTAATTCATCGGTAACGTTTCGACAATGGTTTTTGTCTTCATCAGACCTTCAGACTAGATCGTACATTGGAACAACAAAAAACAAGAATTCAAGCACATCAGGAAAACAAACAGCACAAAATTAAAAACGAAACCCGACATTAATCTGAACAAAAGAAAATATAAATAATTACCAGATTATTGTCGGGTTTCGTTTTTAATTTTGTGCCGTTTGTTTTCCTGATGTGCTTGAATTCTTGTTTTTTGTTGTTCCAATGTACGATCTAGTCTGAAGGTCTGATGAAGACAAAAACCATTGTCGAAACGTTACCGATGGATTAAAACGTATATTTACCAGAACAACAGTGTCCTTATTCCCACTAAATTTACCTATAGTTGCATTGCAAGGACGTGATAAGTTTACCAAATTAATTTGTTTATTTTAATATACTCGCAATACCACGCTGGAGCATTTTTTTATTTTATGATAGCAGCATTTGGTATAACAGCGATCTTCTCCATTACGGTTATAGTTGCAAAATACAAAAAAGTTTGCAAATAAAACAAGGATTTTATTTCTCGTTTTAAAATCTACCAGTGACTTACAACAAAAAAAAACCGGGAAGAAAGGCGACATGACTCCTCAAAAAGTATCGCCCTGTAAGTTTGTACTACTATTTCGCATGTCGAATAGCGTAGTGTCTATAGCTAAATAAACGTGCCAAATTTATGCCCAATATCTGAAAAATTGCATGAGCTATACACAAAAAACTAAACAAAAAACTAAACTTTAACACTCTGTATCTCGGAAACAAGGCGTTTGTGGACCTATGTTTATATAAAAGTTTTGCCTTGAAATTACTTAAGGAATTTAACACTAACTTTATGTTATTGAATTTTGAAACACCCGTATATACCAATGTAAGCCATTTGTATTATTGTATTGTATTGTTATTTTGAAAATATGGCTCAGTGCGCGTGCTCAACTTCACGGCAAACTAGACCGAAGCTGTCACTTTAATACCCAGGTAGATGGATGGGTAATCCACAGCCTTAGGACCACCGGGAGATTTTGTTCGGTTCGGTTGATTATTTTCATCTCTCCTATACCTACTTTTTGTTGGACCCTGTAAATTTACTAAAAATTAAAGGTTTAAAAACACAGCGTTTCTTACCAATTATTTATTAAATATAAAATAATTAGAAACCTTACTAAGTTGAAGTTGGGCTTATCAATCAGAACAAAAACACAAAAAAATATTTATTGGGTAATCATACAAGGGAAAAATTAAAAAGATGGTCACTAAAAAATACACAAACAAAAAACCCGACCTTTATTCAAAGGGTTGGGGCCGGGGCTTTCGCCCTGCGCGTCGCTGCCGAAAGCGGCCTTGATCTTTTGTCTAGGTTATATGACCCTGAAATACTATATGCCTAAATTTACAGATTTTTGCCCTGTCTGCACGCATTTTTAGTAGACAGTCGCTTTTCAGAAGAATTGCGGGGGAATAAACAGTAATTATGGAATTTATATGGGTTTATCATGCACGCACAAGCCAACGACTAGACAGAGAATAAATTGTATGCGATTAGCAACCTACGATTTCACCTAATTTGTGAGAATAATAGTAGTAGTACTGGTGGGGGGCATCGCGAAGGACTGGCACTCTCAGCCTTCCACTTGATCTCCAGGGGCACGGTTCATAAAGAAACGGTTGTCTGGTAACTCCCGGCCAATCAGAACTCGGCAGCCTATGACGCGGCATTTCAGCTGCTTCAAGATCAATAAAAAGAGACATATTATACATCACATTATGAGAGAAACAATGATAGATCTATTGAAAAGTCGGAAAAATTACAAAAATTTATTAAAAAATTAAATAATTTAAAAATTTATAATGAAAATTCCATGAATTATATAAATATTAAATTAACGACACCATTATAAATAATTTTCCTTACTTAAATAGACTCTCTTGTTCAATTCAATCAAATTTTTTTAGTCGATCTCTTTTTTATTTCTATTGACAAAAAAATTATTTGTTAGTGTTTGTTGTAGGTAAAGAATAAAATTAATGAGATCAAAGCGAAATAAATTAAAAATAAATTTTTAACTTTTTAGCTTTTTACCCACACGTTGCGTCAGTTAGATATATACATTAGCTCTATCAACCTATAATCATATACAATTTGTGTTTAACATATATAAAGCCCGTACAAAATTTTTGTTTCGACGTTAAACAAAAAAAATAAAAAAAAAATAGTAAAACCTGCCTCGCTGCCACCATCTAACACTTAATAAAAATGTTTCTATTTAAATAAATGATAAAAAAAAATCTTGATTTGAGCATTTGAGTGTTAAGCAGCGTATATACGGATGGCGACTTTGAATGAAGCGCTGCTTCCAGCAGTTTAACAATGGGCCCTTTAGAAGTAAAAAAACATATCAGCAAAAAGTTCTTGCTCGGACCCTTGGTTTACTCACATACGAAATTTTTGTACCCTACTTGTGATGATACCTCTTTGAAAGTTTATGACAAAATATTAAGAACTAAACGGTTTGGTTATATCAAAAAAATATATTGTTTTTCTTTTTTCATAAGCTTTTGAATGATGTACTGCAAGTTGGGTGATCCCCCCTGAACAAAATAGTTGTAGGTCAGCAGTAGACTGTTTGCCCGCAGTAAGAAAAACGATAACTGCAATGGAATATAATATATGTATATATTTTTATACGAAATCGCGAACAAACATAATAATTGATACGGAATCACGAAAATTAAGAGTCCATAGGAATATCGCTGTAAGCACACAACTGAAAGTCGAAAACAAGAGTACTCACCGATGTGCAGCCAGTTCTATGGTTTTTAGTCCACAAACCGAACACTTTCAAGTATAGAAAATTGTAAATTGGAGAAAGTAATTACCGTAAGGGAATCTCGCTCATTTTTGTTGTGCATGTCCCAAGCCCGGAAAAATGTACCTTGTTTTTACTCCAATTGTGTGGTTTTAAATTTTAAAAAGAACCGCGAAATTTAGCGCGAGCTAATATAACATAACTGGACTCCAAAGCACACATTTTAGAATATCAGCAGGATATGGATATAAGAATATAAAGTTTGTTCCAAGAGTCGATGATAGAAGAATCTGCGTCTTTGTCCCAGTCTGTTATCGATATACAGAACTGTTGCAAAATAAATTTATATTCATTATTGGATGAGGCATATAATAAAAAATAAGGCATAAGTACATTGCCATATTGCAAGTTAATAATTCAAATTAAATTTTTTATCTCTTTCTCCAATTTTAGGAAGGAGAGATAGACACAGCTCTATGGGATTATGATACAATGTAACCGCTGATTTCTTGGATAACTGTGACGTGGCACTGTCGTAACGACCGCCATGACACCCAAGTTACCAAAGACGTTTTCTTTGAACGAGTGTTTCAAAACAGGTTCAAAACAATAACGTCACATTGACGTCATTACTTGACAAATCGCTTTTGGCTGACTTCGCTCAGCCCGTCAGGGGTTCGATTCCCAACCATACACGATTGCAATAAAGCCAGGCTGTAATTGTGCCGGGCACTATTCTGACAGTTTCGCATTGAAAACTGACAGTTGATCTTGCAATTCAATCTACCAAAGTCGAATTTATTAATCCATTCATTTATTTTCCGTTAATAATGACCGCACTATATAACATTCCACTTTATATTGCGTTTATAGACTTCGATAGCATTGAGCACTGGGCAGTAAAAGCATCTTTAATTAATAGCCGAATAGATTACAGATATACTTAATTAATAGCCAATATATATAGCGAAGCAACATCATCAATCAAAATCCACGAAGGAACCTAGTCAATCCGCATAAGAAGAGGTGTCAGTCAGGGTGACATAATATCCCCTGAATTATTTAACCAGGCCCTAGAAGATGTTTTTAAAAGCTTAGATTGGAAAGAAATAGGCATCAAATAAACGGACAATTCTTGAACAAGCTAAGATATGCTGATGATATCGCCTTAATAATAGACAAGAAAGGAAAACTGATAAAAATTCTGGAAGAACTGGATATAGCAGCTAAAAATAAAGGCTTAAGTAGGAACTACACTAAAACTTAGTACCTCAAAACGAAAGTGTAAAACCAATGTATCCTTCCTGTACATACCTATGGACCCCAGACCTGGACACTTCACAAAATCAATCATGGATAAGGTAACAAAAGCCCAAAGATGGAAGAATGGAAAGATAAATGTTACATGTAAAGCTGACAGATAGAAAAACGTATGAATGGATAAGAAATAAAACAAAAATAAGGGATGTCAGAGGAGTAGCAAAATTAAAATGGAAATTTGCCGGTCATAAAATCAGACAGAAAGACGATCGATGGAACAAATGTATTGTAAACTGGAGACCTTGGGAAAATAAAAGAAGTAGGGGAAGACCCCAAATAAGATAAGCCGACGATTTGAAGAAACATGCGGGAACTAGATGGATGAACAGGGCGACAGACAGAGAACAGTGGAAGATATTGGGGAGGCCTCTGTCCAAAGATGGATCGAAGAAGGCTAATAAGATAGATAGATAGATCGTTTTACAAATGGTAAATTTAAAGGAAAGCTTAATTCTCGAAGACGGAACCAAAATTTTAGTATTAGAACCTTGGAACATATTAATATATATATTTGAAGGCACCACGCACCGGTTTAAAAGAGCGATATTTAAAACGGCGACATTTAAAACAGCGACTTTAAAAAAAGCGACGTCTCAAAACGGCGACATTCAAAAGGGCGACATTTAAAATAGCGACATTTAAAACAGCGACATATCAAAACAGCGATATTCAAAAGAGCGACATATCAAAACAGCGACATATCAAAACAGCGACATTTAAAACAGCGACAATTCAAAACTCAATATTAAGCAACACTTAAAAAAAGCGTCTTATGACTTGCCACACCCGGTATTTCAGTAAACCTTATAGTAACCACGATACACTAAGACAACATCAAAAATCGTCAAATTAAGCCACTGTCAGTCACTTTTAATCATCGTTAAAATGAAAAGTTCTTCGCAAAAGAACAAACCAATTCTATACCACGAGGGCTTATGTTCGGTTCGGTTTGGTTCGGTTCGGTTCGATTCGGTTCACACCCTCCAGGATCTCGGAAAAGAAGGCAGAAAAGTTTTTTTTTTGAAAAAATATGTTACGAAAGAGTCGAACTATTGCTATTTTTTAAAACGCTTTTTTAATGTCGCTGTTTTCATTAGATGTCGCTCTTTTGAATATCGCTGTTTTGATATGTCGTTGTTTTGATATGTCGCTGTTTTAAATGTCGCTATTTTAAATATCGCTGTTTTAATATGTCGCTCTTTTAATCTGTCGCCCTTTTGATATGTCGCTGTTTTAAATGTCGCTGTTTTAAATGTCGCTGTTTTAAATGTCGCTCGCCTCTTTTGAATGTCGCAGTTTAAAATATCGCTCTTTTCAACCGGAGCCATTTAAAAAAAGCTTCCTCTGACACAACTTAAGCTAGTTCTTTTGTTTCAATTCTTTTAACTGTAGTTGTAAGTATTTTTTAATAAGGCTTCATTTTTAATGCGGCAACATCTTTTTTCTTGACGCTTATTTTTCAATTGTAACAATCCTGGTTTGTATTTAAGTTTTTTAATAACAGAATATTTTAAATTATTATTAAATATTTAATTGAATTAACCTGTAAATCGCTGTGATACATGATAAAAAAATTTACTTTATAAAAACAAGACCAACTAGTTCTGTATAGTTATTCTACTGTCGGCTATTGAAAGCTAAATTTAACCCCTTTGCACTTTTCACAGAAAAGGTTGCGTTAATTGATTTTTTGATGTGAACAACATTCTGCCTTTTTACGTCAAACTCAAACACAAATGACTTTGTATTCCCTTTTCAATTAATTGTTTCACTTTCCATTTTAAACAGATATTTGTACGAGCAGGGAAAGGTAGGTATATGTTTTTGAAAGTCAACTAAATGGTGTGGTTTCGTTTCTTTCTGTTTACAGTTTTAGACAAAAATAAGAGTTTTAGTTTGCTTTGAGATTAAATATATTTTTTTAAGTACAACTACTTATTTTTTGTTTGAAACTCGTAGGGTATGATTGAGTAGAAATTAAATTTCGGACTTCCAGTGTCTTTATTTATTTTAAACACGACGTTTCGGTTAGTAAGTATGTCTAACCGTTTTCAAGTGTAAACTAAACAATCTAGTCTCTAGGCCACTACCAATGTTTAAGGTCTTGTAAACATTATAGATAGTATAAAAGACTACAGCTGTTGTCTTACAGTATGGCGTTGGCTCGTCAAAGGCTAGAGGAGAAAAACCTTGATAAAAAATCCTGGTCCTCCAAGTAGGGGGTTGAGGTATTAGACTGGTTCTCTAATACTTGTAAAACAAAGCAGTTCCCAAAAAGCCTAAACAAAGCCTCGGAGCAATGGATGGAAACTCTCGAAGACGAAAAAAGCAAAGACAATGGACTATAAATATAGCTAGACTGAATTAAAAGTTGGACATTATTGCAACCGAAGTGCAGAATTGTAAGATCGATATTAATGCAGTGTCGGGAATTTTATCCAAATATTCACTGGAGTCCCAAAAGAAAGAAGAACAGCCAGAGGGGTATGCTCGTTAATAAAGAAAAATCTAAGGAATAAAATTACAGACTACGATTGCATTAGTGAAAACATACTTCGAGTGAACATGAAGATGCTTGGACATAATATAAGCATAATAGCAGTCTACGCACCATCAGATGACGAAAGAGTAGCTACAAAACAAATGTTCTTTGATCAACTTTATGAGACTATCACAAAAATCGGTAATACCAGAGAAATAATTATGCTTGGCGATTTTAACAGCCGAACTGGTAGGCAAACCCAGAGCAAAGTGATAGGATCATTTGGAGAGGAAGTAACAAATGATAATGACTGATGCAATTGTGTGAAACCCACAACCTAAAAACAAATAATGGTTTTTTAAAAATAAGGATATTCATCGTTATACCTGGATTCAGCCGACAATAAATCTTAAATCAATCAACACTCGCAATTAAAGTGGTATGATGTGCGAGCACTTCGTGGTGTTAGCTGTGGATCTGACCACCATCTGGTAAAAGCAAAAATATTATTCCCTTTAAGAAAAACAAATAAGGACGAAAGTATTAGAGAAAATGAAAACCTAGAATGCATCGAAGACAATCAAAAATACAACTTTAGAAGTCTAGAAATCGAGAGTACTCAAAGATTGTATCAGAACCGATTAGATGAAAAATTAATAAACACAAATCACTCATTTGAAGAGATATATACATACATAATAAAAAGCTTGAAGGAAGCAAGCAACGAAGCTGTTGGATACCAAGATAATAGAAATACCAGGAAAATGTGGTGGACGGACAAAATACAGGAAATGGTCAAAGAGAAAAAACGCACATACTTAAAATGACTCAGTACTAAAGAGCAAAGAGACCTAGAAATCTACAGGGCAACTACAAGACAGCTAAGAAATTTGATACGCACAGAAAAAATTAAATGTTCGAGCGCAAGTGCCACGACGTAAATACACACGTAGGGGATAGGCAGAGTTCTAAAGTATGGAAATTCATTTGTACAGTAAAAAACCCAACAAAAGAAAAAGCAAACATCCAGATAATCAAACCAGAACAATGGACAGAACACTACAAGGGATTGCTGCAGGAGACGAGACCCGAATATCTGGCAGCCTCTCCGAGAAAAGACATAGAAGTACATAGAGAGGCAGTAATCATCGAAAAAGAAATGATAAAGAATAATATTAAAAAGCTTAAATCCGGAAAAGCTAGCGGACCTAGGGGAATATATGCTGAAATGCTCAAATATGGATCAGGAAAACTACTCGAAAATCTCACATATATTATTAATCAACGCATAAACGGACATCCTGTACCTAATGATTGGAAAATTGCATTCATATCCTCAATACATAAAAAAGGAAACAAGCTGAATTGCAACAATTACAGAGAAATTTCAGTAACCAGTACTCTAAGCAGATTGTACGGTAGGATTCTTAGAGATTTAATAGAGAATGATTTTCATGAACAAGAAGAAGAAGAGCAAAGTGAGTTTAGCGCAGGCAGATCTTGTAGTGATAAGGTTTTTTGTCTTAAACAAGTAATTGAGAAAAGGAGCGCCAGAAACATAGAGACTCATGTTACCTTTGTGGACCTACAAAAAGCATATAATACCGTTCCAGTAGAAAAATTATGGACAGTGTTAGAGCAAACTAATATCAATCATATATACCTAAAAGCTATAAAATAACTATACAAAGGGTCAAAATCTAAAATTAAAATTGGAAATCGACTTTCAAAAGAATTCCTGGTAACAAAAGTCTTAAGACAGGGATGTTGTATCTCTCCAACTTTTTTTAAAATATATATTGCAGTAGCTCCAAAAAACTGGAAACGTAAAGTGCACGGCATGGGAATACAACTTAACGACCGATTTACCATATACACACTACAGTTTGCTGACGACCATGTAATTGTGGCTAATGATAAAGAAGACATGGAGTATATGATGAGAAAGTTAACAGAAGAATACCAAAAGTGTGGATTAACAGTGAACGTGGACAAGACACAGTACTTATATATTGGAAACGAATCCAGTGAGTTACTACTAAAAAATGGACAAACAATATTTATTGCAATAAGTATGTATACTTGGGTGTCACATTTGATAAGACAGGAACAGACTGTAGAGAATTGGAAAAAAGAATAGTAAAAGCAAAAAAAGTTATTGGGTGTCTTAACAGTATTTTATGGAGCAGAGAGACAAAAAAGAATGTAAAATTTAAAATATACGAAACAATGGTCAAAAACACGCCGTTGTATGGAATAGAGACTTGTCGCGTAACAGAAAAATATAAATCAAAAATGGAAAGTGTCGAAATGGATGCAATAAGAAGATCAATGAGAATATCTAGAATAGATCACATAAGAAATGAGATTATAAAAGAAAGAATGGGAATCGAGGGAAGCATAACGGATGACATCACTAAAAGGCAACTGATATGGTACGCCCATATACAACGGATGAACGACGAAAGATTACCAAAGCAGGTCCTAGAATGGCAACCAATTGGGCGCAGAAAAAGAGGGCGTCCTAAACTAGAATGGCAACAGTCAATCCAAAGATCAATGAGTCAAAAAAATCTGACAGAGGATAATTGTCAGGATCGAAGGAGGTGGAGAATAGGCGTCGGACCACGTAGAAAAATGTACCGACATAGTAGTAGTAGTATAATTTTTTAAAAATAGTGCCGGAGTTTTTGTGCCAAACATGCTTAAAAATAGCACTTTTAAAAAAATTGTCGAAATTTCCAAAAACACAACATTTACCTTAAAAATCGTTTGACATTGGGATTGGCAAGAAATAGGCATTAAAGTAAATTACGATATCGCCTTAATAACAAATAAGAAAGAACTCATAAAAATGCTGGAAGAAGGCTTGAGTATGAACTACACTAAAACTAAAATCATAACAAACACAGCAGCATCCTTGTCACGCATAACAAGGTATGAATCAGCAAAATCGGTTCGGTGGTTCTGAAAAAAAAATATTTTTGTTTTTACCATTGTTTTGAATATTATACGATTGCCTTGCCAATCATCTCTGCATTTATTTCCTTATAAATTCATTATTACTAAACCGATTTTGATTAAATAAAAAATATCCTGGTGAGAATTGATTACTTTTTAAAGATCATGACCAAAATTTATTAACATCTTAAAATTTACAATGGTGGACAGAATCATAATTAATTCTTCAAAAAATGGCGTGTTTAGTTTTATTTTCTGAAAATGTTTTAGCTTTTTTTTAATTTATAGAAAAGCACTACTTTTCCCCCGCGCAACAAGGTCTAAATTAGTAAAATCGGTTTGGTGCTTCTCAAAAAATCTTTTTGTTTCAGCGATTGTTTTACAGATTATACGATTGCATTGCCAATCCTGTCTGGATTCATTTCTTTATAAACTCATTATTACTGAACCGATCTTAATGAAATAAAAAAAAATCATGGTGCAAATTGATTGTTCTTTAAAGTTTGCAATCAAAATTTTCCGCCGAAGTTAGGATGTCGGAAATAGTCATACTTGTCCCTTCAAAGAGGCACGTTTTTTTTAATTTATAGAAAAGCACTTAATTAATTTTTATCCCTTTATACGAGAGAAAAGTAATGTTTTTTCTATAAATTAAAAAGAAAAACTAAAACATTTTCGGAAAACACATCTTAAATTCTAAGATGGCGGCAAATTTCGATTATAATCTTTAAAGAGCAATCAATTCTCAACATGTTTTTTTTTAAAGAAAGAAAAATAAGAAAAAAGTTTTTCTGCTTTGGCCGGGACTCGAACCCGCGATCTCTTGCCTTGTACGCATCTATACAGGCTGCGGTATCTCAATACAAGAACGAGAGACTCTCAGGGTATTAACTCGACCATGTCATCAAACTGATTTCTATAATTCTTCCTTCCCACTGTCAAAGGTATGAAAACTCAAAAATTAGACGTAAACTATCAACGTCTGAAAACATGAGATCACCTTTTCGTGTGTTAAAATTCTGATCGCAATGGGCGATTGCCAATATATTTCTCAAATACCAAATTGCAAATAATGCAAGGACCTAAAACTATAAACAACAAGTGAAATTAAAGAAAGAAAAATAGGAAATGCAATGCAATCGTATAATCTATAAAACCATGGCTGAAACAAAAATAGATTTTTTGAGAACCATTACACCGATTTTACTAGCTGGCACCTCGTTGAGTGGCGGAAAAGTAGTGGTTTTCTATAAATTAAAAAACAACTAAAACATTTCCGGAAACTAAAACACATCATTTTGAAGAATCAAGTATGATTCTGTCCCCCATCTTAAATTTTAATAATAATAAAATTTGATTGATGATGATCTTTAAAAAGAAATCATTTCTCACCAATTCAATTGTTTTTTATTTCATTAAAATCGGTTCACTAGTAATGAATTTATATGGAAATAAATGCAGACATGTTCGGCAAGGCAATCGTATATTATGCAAAACAATGGTTGAACCAAAAATATTTTTTTAGAACCACTGAACCGATTTTGCTAATTCGTACCTGTTGTGCGTGGTAAGAATGCAGCTTTTTTATTAATTTAAAAAAATAATTAAGACATGTTCGTAACACGAGAATCAACGAGTATTTTTGAAGGGTACATTTTAATTTCGTCCGCCATCTTGGATTTTGAGATTGTGGACAAAAAAATACATTCAGTCAAAACTCTGATTAATTCTCTACCAATTGCGGTTTGTCCCATTAAAATCGATTCTATAGATCAAAATTTATAAGGAAAAAAAATTATCCGGTTTTTTTGGCCCACCCATATCTGGGACAAATTATTAAACTAAAAAAAGAAAACCAAACGGCTGAAATCAAGGGAGAGTAAGATTGGCCTGGGCAGCATTCGGTAAATTAAGCTACATATTAAAAAATAAAAGTGTATAACCAATATATTCTTTGTTTGAAACTCGTAGACAATGATTGTGTAGAAATAAAATTTCGGACTTCCATTGTCTTTATTTATTTTAAAACACGACGTTTCGGTTAGTAAGTATCTCTAATATATTCTTCCTGTGCTCACATATGGATACCAGACCTGGACGCTTACAAAATCAAACATGGATAAGGTAACAAAAGCCCAAAGATCAATGGAGAGACAAATGTTACATGTAAAGCTAACAGATAGAAAAAGGAATGAACGCCATCTTGACTGGATGGCATCTTCAGGAGATGTTGACTGTTTGTCGGCTTCTCGAAGACTCGTGGTTAGTCTGTCGCGGGCGCAGGTTATATACGCTCTGCTGGGTGTGGCGTATTTCAGAGCTGGTCGGTGATTGGTCAATTTCCCGTGATTCAGTTTTGTAGTTGTAAGCGAGCCGTTTAGTGTTTTTAAGAACCGGTACCCGTGTTCTGTTAAGGGCTTCTTTAGATCTGTTGAAGGTCTGCTGGTGTTTATGAATTTCGATTGCTTTTCTATAGAGTCTTGGATAGTATAAAGAGGTGGAGCAGAGAACCTGTGTCTTCGAATTTTATTCGGTGGTCTTCATTGTTTAGTGTGTAGTCTGCAACTGCGGATTTTGCCGTGTGTCCGAGTCGACAGTTGGCTTTGTGTTCAAATCAAATCAAATCAAATCAAATCAAATCAAATCAAATCAAATCAAAATATGCTTTATTGTCATGATAATAATTGATTACATTGACAAAGCGGTAACTTAATTCAAAATAAACAACAACTATGAACAATGATTTAAGTAGTTAATAACTTACTAAATATTGAATACATATCAATTATTTGGCCATCCTAATTTTACTGATTGATGAATGTAGAATATCTAAATGTTTTAGTCTATATAAAATATCAAATCTATCAAATTTTGTATTCACCTTTAAATCGACAAAGGAGTTAATTTTATAAAAACCTAACGCATGGTTACAAAGAATAAATCAAACAATAATAGTTTTATGCTATGCGTATTTTTACCAAACTAAATTTAAATATTACTTGTTAGTATAAAAAATAGTTTTCGTTAGGGCAGCTTAAAAAACATAATAACATAAAAATAATTTAAATAAAAGATGCCAGGCATTAATTATTGGAATCCGTGTACGTACAATTGGTTAAAATCAAGCAGTTGTCTAAAATAAAGTGACACACTAAAATGACATTCAACAATTAAGTGCGTTTTAGTAAGAAGCTCGCTAAAATTATTAAAATTAAGTTAAAATAACATTAAAATATATATATATATTACTACTTACTAATAACAAGTTTACTAGTAAGTAGTTTAGTTCAATTATGGTACGAAATTGTTGTTTGTGCAAAAAAACAGGAAAAATCGATGAGAAAACAACATTTCATGAGTAAGTCGTCTTGACGTATAGTTTTTGGTAAATATCGACAAAGTTCAGTAACGTTACGATAGATAGTTTTTTATAGGATTTTACCCTCACTCATTTTAATTCAGAAAGTTTCACTTTCCCGCAATCATAAAGATTATTTTTTAATAATTTTTTCATAAGTCCTGTAATGTAGTAGTGTCTGTTATGTGGCACGGTGTATGTAGTAGCATTTAAAGTTTTGTATATAATATCTCAAAACAAAACATTTTTCTTAAAAATCATTATATATATATATATATATATATATATATATATATATATATATATATATATATATATATATATATATATAATGATAACACTTTTCTTAAAAATCATTATATATTAGTAAAATCGGTGTAATGGTTCTCAAAAAATCTATTTTTGTTTCAGCCATGGTTTTATAGATTATACGATTGCATTGCATTTCCTATTTTTCTTTCTTTAATTTCACTTGTTGTTTATAGTTTTAGGTCCTTGCATTATTTGCAATTTGGTATTTGAGAAATATATTGGCAATCGCCCATTGCGATCAGAATTTTAACACACGAAAAGGTGATCTCATGTTTTCAGACGTTGATAGTTTACGTCTAATTTTTGAGTTTTCATACCTTTGACAGTGGGAAGGAAGAATTATAGAAATCAGTTTGATGACATGGTCGAGTTAATACCCTGAGAGTCTCTCGTTCTTGTATTGAGATACCGCAGCCTGTATAGATGCGTACAAGGCAAGAGATCGCGGGTTCGAGTCCCGGCCAAAGCAGAAAAACTTTTTTCTTATTTTTCTTTCTTTTAAAAAAAACATGTTGAGAATTGATTGCTCTTTAAAGATTATAATCGAAATTATATATATATATATATTATTGTTCCTAATTTGATTCCATTGGGTTAAACTGTTATATATATATATATATATAATGATTTTTAAGAAAAGTGTTATCATTATATATATATATATATATAATGATTTTTAAGAAAAATGTTTTGTTTTGAGATATTATATACAAAACTTTAAATGCTACTACATACACCGTGCCACATAACAGACACTACTACATTACAGGACTTATGAAAAAATTATTAAAAAATAATCTTTATGATTGCGGGAAAGTGAAACTTTCTGAATTAAAATGAGTGAGGGTAAAATCCTATAAAAAACTATCTATCGTAACGTTACTGAACTTTGTCGATATTTACCAAAAACTATACGTCAAGACGACTTATTTATGAAATGTTGTTTTCTCATCGATTTTTCCTGTTTTTTTGCACAAACAACAATTTCGTACCATAATTGAACTAAACTACTTACTAATAAACTTGTTTTTAAAAGCTTTTAAGACTTTTTTTGAAAAATAACGCACAAAAATCGAAAAAACTCCATTACGTACATTATCAACTTTGCACATCACAAAACATCAATTTTTCCTGTCAAAATCGACAAGCAGGTTGAATCACTTAAAATACCGCAGGTAGATTAAAATTAGCAAGCTGCTTCTCTTTCGAAGTTATGCTGACAATGTGAAAGAGATAAAAGTACCCATATATTATCTAGGGTGGTATTAGTACGTAAGAATCAGTCTATCTTTGTCAGTTTCATAAGTTTAATAGTTTCTGTCTAATTTTTATTGTATAAGAAATACCTGGACATTGCAACTAAATTAGACAGAGTCAATAAAAAATGCCTTGTCTTTCCGTCTCTAAAGGCCCTTTCAGGGCCTTTATACAACTCAATGGTACACACTTTTCAAATATTTTGTCAAAAATACAATAAAGAATATTTAAAGCTGCATTAGAATCAGGACAAGATTGAAGAATATCCCAATTTTGAGATTTGAAAAGGTGAGACGTCCGGTAAAAATCTGCTTTGTTAAAATTATACTTTGTAGTTAATACAAGGTTACAAAACTGCGTTGGAGGTTTAGTTATAAAAGAAATACTGACACAAGGATGTTGTCTGTCAAGTGGTACCAATTGCTCATCTATTTCATCCACATGTATATTATCGAAGGATGATATTGCAAGGTCAAGAATCACGTTATTATTGTTCCTAATTTGATTCCATTGGGTTAAACTGTTAAATGCCAAGAATGATTTAAGAGTGTCTAAATTTAAACATGAAGAAAGAGGGTTAACGTAAATTGGAATATTGAAATCTCCTATAATTACTAATTCAGTATTCTCATTTGCTTTTTCCACAAGATTGGATTCAATTTTTTCAAAGAACTGTTCATAGGTAGAACTTGGACTGTTTGGGACGAAATACACTAAAACGACATACAGAAATGAATTATTACTAAGTTTTATTTTGACGCATAAAATTTCTTGATCATCATTAAATCGCTGACATTCAGTTACGTTAAATGAGTCCCTAATAGCAAGTAAAGTACCTTGTGTTTTGTTTGTAATTATTCTATTTCTATCTTTTCTAAAACAAATCCTACACCCACCAATAAACTCCGCAGAAGCCACTGAATCATTAAGCCAAGTTTCAGTTAAGGCAATAATGTCATGTTCGTTATTCAAAATACTAAGTTTGAGATTTTCGAGCTTGGTTTTAAGCCCTCTACAGTTTTGATAAATAATGGAAACATTATTATTTAAGTATTTAATACTACTTTTTCTGGCACTCGAAAATTTAATTCAGAATCAATAGACATCGAAGAGTTAAACAAGTTATTTTTTGAGGAGTTGATCAAGTTATTTATTGGAATAACAGAATCTGGAGTAACTTCATTTATGGAAGCACCCGAAGCCTCTGCACCAGTAGAAAGACAATTTTTAATATTAATGGAGAGTGGATTAGTTTGTTCATGATCATTAAAAAATTTGTTAATAGTATCGCATATATTCCTGGCCATTGTAGTTAACCCTAGTTTATTAAGAAACGGAGATTTTTTTTTAAAACATCTCGGTGTTAAAGTAACATTTGAGGTCCAAAACCTAATACTTTTGTTAAATCTAGGCAAATTTAACATAATATCATACAATAACTTACTATTACTTGAAGAAAAATAATAACTAATAACAGGACAAGAGCAAATAATTAAATTTGTTAAGCTACACTTGTTGGATAAAATATCTATCTGCTTTTTATTGAAGTTTTTTATGTCAGGACCTACTAAAATTACAACAAAATCATTTTTTGTAAAATCTTTAAAATAACAGTCAGAACTCTCTACAATAGAGTCAAAAGAGGCATTTTGCTTGCAAACGCTCTGAACGGAATAATCGGAATTTAACTTACGTCGAAGGTAGTCATGTATATATTTACCGTAACCATCCGTCAGAAGAACAACCTTTTTGTACTCACATGATTCCTTACTAGGTGCATGGTTATTGTCAGTATCCAATTTGCTATTAAGTTGGGAGTTAGCTTTACCTGGAATCGCTGACAGTCCTTTAGTTTTCAAATTGTAATGTTCATCTGCATAGACTCTGTTATCATTCTCAAGCATTCTTGAAGTGGACAACATATCATCCTTGATTTTTCTTAACTCGAGAAGAATCTGTGTTTAGTTTATCTATGGTTGAAATATAATTTTGTGTTTTTTCAAGAAGGTCCTTGTTAACGACCTCAAGCTCCTGTATTTTTATCAACATTTCATCTTTTACGCTACCATCTGAAGATGATTGAAAAATTATGTCTGCATCTATCGGATAACTTACAACAGTCTCAATAGTCATGTCTTTGAAGCAATTGACACAGGACAAATCTGTTTGAGTAGCCATTGTTTTAGACTCCACAGCTAGTTTGACATGAGGCTCCCTTGACAATAGGTAGCACCTGAACAGCTTTAGATGACGCCTCTTTGTTGTGATTGTTAATAACCTTTTGTTGTTCTTCGATGCGTTTTTCCAGTGCAACAATTCTAAGATTCTTCTCAGCAATCCCCTTAAGAAGGTCATCCTCACATTGAGAAGCGTCATTCACCAAAGACATAGAATTACGTTTTAGCCTTTCAATATAAGAGTCTTTGTTTCTGAATTCAACTTTTAAATCATTGATAATGGCCTGTAGAATGTCAAATGTCTCAGGATCCTGGTCGGTTGCTACTTCCTTGCAGTTATTAGAACATATTATAAAACTGTCTTTTAGGATTGTAAATTGCTTGTTAGTTCTATTCCAACAGCCTCTATGAAAAGCATTTTTGCACACCAAACACAAAAACATGTCGATTCTCTGGACTTGCAGCATTTAAAAGTTGACATTTTTTACAAACGAAAGAATGTACATAAACTGATTAAATAGAATAATATAGTTTAAACGATTGCACATAAACTGTTTGAATAGAATATTAATTTTATTTTTCAACTACAATTTTTTTATCAATATTTTGTTGCTTATCACTGCTCACTGCGGTTTTATAAAAATAATAAATCTTTATTTATTTGCACATAATTATAAGAAAACTGACCAATAAAAATTCAAAAAGAAAAAAATGATATTTAATCTTTAAAACTTCACCAAGATTTAGACTAAGGATGTAGAGAAAAATTTGCACTTTGTTTTAATACTAATTACGAAATTTTTGGTACAATTTCACCATTACTAAAGCTAGATTTTCTGGAGCCGTTTTATTTAACAATTGTCGTGTTGTCGCGTACGATACTGCCATTATTCAAGAAAAGTTATTTTTATAAACTCCAATTTTTATCTTAGACCAACCAATAACACCAGTTAAACGAATGTGTAAATACGAAGCTAATGGTCAATTGCTTCTACTACTATGTCGGTTTAGAACATTTTTCTACGTTGTCCGACGCCTATTCTCCACCTCCTTCGATCCTGACAATCATCTTCTGTCGGGTTTTTTGACTCATTGATCTTTGGATTGAATGTTGCAATTCCAGTTTAGGACGCCCTCTTTTATGCGTCTTATTGGTGGCTATTCTAGGACCTGCTTTGGTATTTTTTCGTCATTTATCCATTGTACATGGCCGTACCATATCAGTTGTCTTTTAGTGATGTCATGTGTTATGCTTCCCTCGATTCCCATTCTTTCTTTTATGGTCTTATTTCTTATATGAGCTGTTCTAGATATTCTCATTGATATTTTTCAAATCAAACAAGTTTCGTGGGTAATCGGGCAAAAAGGAGTTTTTGTTTCACTCATATTTTTCCATGGGTAGCCTGAAAGCTTAACCTCACGGGGGTCCAAGATCTAATGGACACCTAATAAGTGTTGACAGTTAACTGTTTCGTCCTTATGGGACTCCTCAGAACAAGAAGAAATATTTTTATTGCATCAATCTCGACACTTCCCATTTTTATTTTGTCTTATTTTGTTACGCGATAAGTCTCTATTGATGACGACGTAACCGAAGTCACCTGGGTGAGATCAATCCGATTTATCCCATTTTCCTTTCACTCCTGCTTAGTGATTCAATACTGATCGGTTGAGTTCAGTAAATAGACAGATAAGATACCAATAAAGCAATATTTGTATTGATTTTTTAATACATGTGATTTACTTTTTTTTTCATTAGGACCTCTGAAGAGGAGATTAAACATTTAATTCAACAACGGGGTAGATATAAAACAAAATTAACATTATTTGATAGATACCTGGATGTTTTTAAAGCGGAGATTAGTAGTCGGTTAGAGGTTATTGAGCTTACTCAAAAAGTTGAAAAAATTGAGGGAGTCATTGACGAATTTGACGCTACACAATGCGAACTCGAATGCGCAGCAGAGGGCACTGAGCTTGACAAACAAATCACAGAACGCGAAAAATTTGAAAATAAATATTATGCATTAATTGGAAGAGCGAAAATGTTGCTTAAAAAATTCGAAACAGCTGATGATGCAAACTCCTTAGCGTCCGCTGCTAGCAAGGGTACTAAAAATTTGCAGGTATCTGGGCAAATTACGCAAAATTCAACTGGTAAAATACAGGGGGAAAATAGACAATGTCAACAGTCAATCATAATACAAATACAAATTTTATTTTTCCAAAGATACAATTAAATGTAAATGGGCATCGTCAAATTCTTATCTAGACATACAAAGGTGTATACAAAAAAGATTTAGGCTATATAAAATAAACTAAACTATTCCAAAAAACTGTTTATACTACAAAAACACTTTTCAATTAGGTAAGTCTTAACCAAATGTTTAAAAGAATTTATATTTTGAATATCTTATATTTCCTGGGGAAGTTTATTAAACATTTTAGGACCAAGATTTGTCACAAACATTGTTGTTTTGGTAAGCCTATTTTTTGGAATTAAAAATTGATTTTGAGAACGCGTATTATACGTGTGGAATTCATTATTTCATGAAAATAGATTCTTATTACTAAACACAAAAAGACAAATTTTGTAGATCACTATAGACGGGACAGTTAAAATTGTATATTTCTTAAAGAGAGGAACACAAGATGCTTTATTTGATACACCTGCCATGCATCGCACAACACGCTTTTGTGATTTAAAAACACTTTGAGCGTGCGGCGAGACCCCCCAGAATTCAACCCCATACAGGATGCGTGAATGGACAGTAGCGTAGTAAACATTTACTAGCTGCTGCGTATCAAGAACTGACTTTAAATTACGAACTGCAAAACAAAGGCTACTTATCTTTGATGATAAAACTCTGCAGTGCTATGTCCATGACAATGGATGACATAACCACCTTATCGAACACTCGTGGCCAAAAATCGTTTTGGAATTGCATCCGAACACTAAACAACTTTACTATCCAATACAACTTACCAAAAAGCAAATGGGAAGATTTTCTAACTGCAAATTACACTCCTCGGTTGATAAATGAGTTATTGTTTTTCGGAGCGTCTCATCCTCTCTTAGACTGTGAAATTACAACAAACGAACTAACCTCAGTTCTTGCAACTTGTAAAAATAACATCACCAGGTCCGATTTAATCCATTACGAATGTTTGAAAAATCTCCCACAAAATTGGAAACTGTACTTGTGTGCCCTTTACAACAAAATTCTTACATCACAAGTTATACCTTCCTCTTGGGGAACAGTATATTTTTCAATGCTCTACAAAAAAGGGACTATAGAGGATCCTGATAATTATAGATCCATCGCCCTCCTGAACTACACCCTCAAACTTTTCACAAAAACACTACTTAATAGACTTATGATTTACTGCGGAGAGACTTATTACCTGAAATGCAGTCTGGGTTTAGGGACAAATGTTTATACCCTGACTTTTCACATTCAGTTGCAACTTAAAAAACGCAAAATCTTTGCAGCCTTTATTGATTTCAGGCGCGCGTTTGATAAAATTGATCACGGCTTACTGTGGCAAAGCTCTATACTTGTGGTATTAGCGCATCTCTAATAAATCTACTACAATACATTTACTTTAATTTAAAAGTGCAAATCAAAGCCGCTGACGGTTTAACCTCGGCATGTCATATTACTCGGGGCGTCCTTTAAGGCGAATCTTTATCACCAATGCTTTTTCTAATTTTTTATTGCTGACATTGAACTTTTTCTAGGAGCTGTGCTGCTAAAGGAATAAGTCTTGATGGATTAACAGAATTGCTTTTACTTCTATTTGCAGATGACTTGGTAATCCTCGCTGATTCAGAAATTGACTTGCAACGCAAACTCGACATTCTTGAGCTGTATACTACTCAAAACAAACTAAAATTATAAAATTAACCAGAGGAAATAGCCCTAAGTCAAACTTTCCATTTAAACTAAACAAAAACCCTGTTGAAGTTGTCTCGAAGTACACGTACTTAGGAGTTACGTTCTCATCATCTTCTTTATTCGGAAATATGGCGGAGGTTTCTGTAACAAAAGCGAACCAAACTACGGGGGGGCTACTGTCTACTTTTGCCAAATCCAAGGTTGTGTCATGGGGCGCTGGACAAAAACTCTTTGAATCTTGCATTATCCAGGCCTTATCTGGGTGTATTGCTGTCTGGGGCCCCAGATACCAGGATATATTAGAACAATCCCAAACGAATTTCTACAAAAAACTATCCTTGCCGCGGTATTTGTCATCAGCCCCTGGGTCGACTCACCTATCTTTTAACATATTCAAAATGATCCTAAACTTTTTAGTCAAACTACAGACCATGGAAGACTCCCGTCTGCCAAAATTTGCTTTAAACATCAATTACAACTTCTCGAAATGACAGACCTAAAATTCAATTGGCTGCGTCAAATAAAGACTTTTTTCGATGTCATTAACGCTACAGATATTTGGAGCAACTTACATAACATATCTATTTCAAAGCAAAAAACGAAATTGCTGGAAAAGTATAAAAGGTACCTATTTGACTGTGACCTAGCCACGGCCTAAAATTCAAACTACACTTCTTCTATTCCAAATTCGACCATCGGGTCTCCCGTCCTGCAAAATACCTTAATTTTCAAACAAATTTTTCTGTCATTTTACCTTCATCAAGTTAATGTATAAGTTTAACGAACTTAAGAACTCTGTACTGTCTGCAATAATTTTGAACTAGAGACTCTAGATCATATTCTATTTTCTTGTCCACTCTACAGCTGCCTGAGAACCACAAATTTCCAAAATAAAGATGCATTCCAAAACCTCATAGGCAACAGCATAATTCCAAAATTGGCAAAAGAAATAACCCACCTTTACCAGTATCCTCAAGCTAGGCTCTTTCCTGCGAAATGAATAAGATCAAGTTCAAAAGTCATTTTTACAGATTATTTTATAGTTCTAAAATTTTTAAACATCATCATTGTTCTCGCTCTGCTGTAAGCAAACTTTATTTTATAGTTTTTATAACCTTTATTTTATTTTTTTTTAAGGAAATGCTGGGTCAGGAATAGTTTAAGTTCAACAATTGTCTAGTTAGTCATACATAGCAGAATTCTTGCTAACGAAAAATAATGTAATTTTTTCTAGAAGCAATAAATAATAAAAAAAAGTATCAGTTACTTCAAAGGCTATACGAGAATTTCTGGCAAAGATGGAGTAATAAATATACGTCAAGAACGATGCAATTGGAAGAAAAATCAAGGCAACGAACTAGAACTTCAGCAATTAGTTCTAATAAAAGATGACAAACTTCCACCATCCAGATCGCGTCTTGGAAGAATCCTCAGCTTCGTTTATGGAAAGGACGGCTTAGCACGATTAGCCTCTATCAAAACACGTACAATTGTTCGACCATGTTCACTTCCATGTCCAGTTCCTGCCAAGGCTAGGAGGATGTTCAGACCTCGTTATTATAATGGTCAA
Organism: Aspidapion aeneum; assembly: GCA_963576565.1. Classification (NCBI taxonomy): domain Eukaryota; kingdom Metazoa; phylum Arthropoda; class Insecta; order Coleoptera; family Brentidae; genus Aspidapion; species Aspidapion aeneum. The sequence continues at coordinate 24,999,541 of OY755046.1, forward strand.
CCCCTGCACTATACAGCCTGTATATCCTTAGTTGTAACGCTCAACTTTTAGACTATAAGCACCAGTCAATGCAGTAAGAAAAAGTTATCATGTGGACTGAGAAGAGCCACCTATGAGAAGCGAAAAAACCCTTAGGCACCTTTGATCTATTGAAGCAAAAGTTCGTGACCTTGTAATAAAACCATCTGCGGCGTTAGCTCGAACACACACACTGAGAAAAAGTGTGTGATTCGCTAAATATTCCATTAGACCCTGTTAAGAAAAAAAATAGAAAACAAAGGTAATTTGTAATTAAAAATAGACTTTTACAATTATAAAAACTGTCAATAGTTTAAAAGTACCTAATTATTATAAACAAGCATTTTGTTAGAGTTGTTTTGTATGTCTGTGTATATGGTACATACCTACACATTTTTAAAGTTAAATTTGACTAACTTCTAAGTATCAGATCAACTTCAAATTTGGCACGCTTTTAGAGTTGCCATGACAGAAGAAAAGAAAATTCCCTTATTGGTCAATAAGGTTAGGAAAAGCAAGTAGCTCTTCAGTGGCCTACGTAAATTGGGATTATTTAGAAAAAATATGTTTATTATAGGTTTTTCAAAATTTTTTCAAAAACTACACTTTTTAGGAAAAAATATGTACCTAGTATACTTTATTGTAGAACATAAAATTTTCTTTTAAAAACTTTATTAAAATGTCGGGTTGTTGCCATATTTAAGGCTTCAGGGGAGTACAAATATAAACCTATTTTCAAAAATAACTGAAATAATCAGTTTCTCTTGCATATTTAAATATCTTTCCTAAGATTTTCAGAAAAATATGTGCCTTTATTCTTTATTGAGGATAAGACAATTTCTTTTTAAATGATATATTACAAAGTAAGGTTAATGTTATGATAAATACTTCAAAAAGGTTCGTAATTTATACCTACTAAAATAAAATGTTTCAAAATTAAAATAAACTGGTTTTTGATTAGATTAGATATTTTGATTTATCCAAATAAGTTCTTGAAAGCAAAAAAAAACACCGGTGGTTATAAGGGGAGGGGGCATAGGCCATGGCCCCCCCTAAGCAATATTTTTGTGCAGAAAGTAACAGTAGTAACTTTGACACAGGTGTTTTTGGTTATTTTTTTAAGCATATATAAAATAAAAATAAAGTAGTAAATCTTATGCAACGGTTTGGGGGGGGGGGGGCATAATCATAATTAGGTACTCATTGGGATCAACAACTAACCTGTCAACCGGTTAGGAAGAGTTTGATATTTTTTTGCCTTATACTTATGCAATTTACGGACGCCCCTGGAGAGTTTTCTATACTATGGGTCACATTTTGTGACACACTGGTTAAAAGGACATTTATTATCGGGCCTGCCGCCGAAGTCATAAAAGGTCGATAGTACGAAAGGTCGAAAAAAAATCGACAAAACAAAATATTAAAAATACAAATTTACCGTATCAAGTCGAATTGACCTGTCCAGTCGATGTGGACCCGCGGCCGTACTTTCGATCTTTTGTACTTTCGATCTTTTGTACTTTCGACCTTTTGTACTTTCGACCTTTTGAACTTTCGACCTCTTGTTTTTTGATCTTTTGTACTTTCGACCTTTTATCCGCCGCTCTTTATTATCCACCGAAAAGACACAAAATTGATTAGTTTGGATTGATCTTAAATAATTTCTTTAAATTAAGAACATCACTGGAGCGGTAAATATAAAATAACTTCCACTTTGTTATACATCGTTTGAAAGTAATTTTTATTGGCTATGACGAAGTATAGAACACATTTTTTGATAAACAGCTTGGTTTTTAAGAAAATTGAATAAAACCTATGAATAACATGTTTTATTTTTCATGATTTGTTGAAATCACCCCAATTGACGGACGTCGCTGGAGAGTTTGCTATAAGTCAAATTTATTGGCTATGACGAAGTATAGAACACATTTTTTGAAAAAGAGCTTGGTTTTTAAGAAAATTGAATAAAACGTATAAAAAATATGTTTTTTTTTAATGATTTGTTGAAATCACCCCCATTGACGGACGTCGCTGGAGAGTTTGCTATAAGTCAAACCCCACCAGTTTCTCATTTTTAAAAAGGAAATTTCCCTGTCTACAAAAAAGTGTAAAACAAGTTTTTTCATGTTAAGCTTAGTTTTTGAGAAAATTAGATAAAACATGTAAAAAAATGGTTTATTTTCTGTTTTTTCAAAATTAATTTAATTTACGGATGCCCCTGAAGTTTTATTTATAAAACCGATTTAATCATGAAATTTTATTGAGTATACCAAAATGTAATACATGGTTTTCTGTAGATATTAGTTTTTAAGAAAATTAAATAAATCTTGGAAAAAACATAGGTATATTTTCAACTTTTTTAATTACTTCAATTAACGGACGCCGCTGGAGAGCTTGTTATTAGTCTGACTTTATTAAGTTAGACCATGTTGAAAAGTGAATTTTATTGTCTACAATAAAGTATATTATACATTTTTCTCTTAGAAGCTCAGTTTTTAAGAAAATTTGAAAAAACCTCAAACTTTCAGATTTTGGGGGGTCTGGGGTGGTTTTTGGAGGTTTTTGTAGCTATTTAAAAAAAAATAATATGTTTATATAATATTTTTTAATTATACAAATATATTTTTTGAATGCACACCTGTGCCAATTTGGGCTTTCCAGCGGCAATTTAAAATTCCGCCGCCATTTTGGCCGCCATCTTGAATATCTCAGCCCCTGTCAATATTTCGAGTTGGCAACAGCGGATTCAGCGGGGTCGAAATAGGGGGAATTGCCCATTTGCCAAAAAGTAATATAAAATGCTTCTAGAAAGTGGCTTTTCCCGAATCTTGCTTGAACTAAATTTGCCCAGTTACCACAGTATCTATTAACGATAGGTATATTCTTCACGTAGGGGTATTTAAAAACAATGGAAACAATTTGCTTTATATGACCAGCAATTTTCCAGCCTCATTTCACACCTACGCACATTATTTATAGTGTTATGGATATAAATAATACAATACCACTCTTCACAGAAATTTCTGAATTTAACGGTCGGTCATTTGTGGGGCTGTTGCCTCTTTTACGCGATCACCTTTGAAAACCTTAATTGAAAAATATATAGACCCTGTTAGTATTTTTATTGCAAACGTATGCACATTATATTACACAATGCATGTATGGCTATTTTTCGAATTGACAAAAATGGTGAGTGGGGTCAAAAAACACCAATAAACAATTTTTTTTTATGATGTCTGATTGTATGTCGGTTAGGAAAACTGGGCGCCGCCAACTTTTCAAATTTGGTAGGTGTAGTGCTCTGGTAACCTGGTAACATACAATTCACATTTTTTATTACAGGAATGGCAGATCTAAAATGGCGGATTTCTTTAGTTTTAAACCGATTTGTCTCAAACTTGAAAGTTTGCAGTGCTTAAGATCACTTAATACAGTTTTATTCTTGAGAATTAAAAAAAAAATTGCGGATTTTTTTATTTATGCATCGATATATATCAAATATGGAATTTGACAGTGTTTGAAGTAGTTGATTATGATTATTGACTCAAACTCATAAAAAATTCAAAATGGCGGATCCAAAATGGTAAATTTCTTTATTTTCAAACCGATTTGTCTTAAACATGAAAGTTTGCAATGTTTGAGATCGTTTAATGCATTTTTATACAAAAAATTTTAAATGGCGTATTTTCTTATTTATGCACTGATATGTATCAAATATACAATTTGGCTGATTTTAAAGTGACTCTTTATGAATTTTGGGTCAAATTCATAAAAATTCCAAAATGGGGAATTCAAAATGGAGCAACTAACCGATTTGTCTAAAACTTAAAGGATGGCATTGCTTAAGGTCACTTAATGCAATCTATGCCACAAACTTAAAAAAATCAAAAGTCCGATGCAAAATGGCAGATTTTTCCATTTATAAATCGATATGTATCAAATTAAAAATTTGGCGATGTTTAAAGCCGCTGATTGTGATTTTTGACTTAAATTTTTTTGACTCAAACTTATGCGATTTTGGATCCGCCATTCTTGTAATAAAAAACGTAAATTGTATTGTTACCAGGTTACCAGAACATCAAAAAAATTACGTAAAGGATTTTTTAAAGGTGTTTTTGCATAAATAATAATATATGTTTCTATTTTTTTTTTCATCTGCACGTTTTATCAAGAGACAATGCCGTCATAGGACTCTCTAGGTTCGATACATGAAGAGAGAGTACTAGTAAAGAAGACTGAGAGACCAATTTGAATCCGCCATTCTTGTAATAAAAAAATCTGTCGTTAAATTATGTAACGCTCAAGGGGGGGTTTAGCCTTGCTTTACACTCATTGCTTTTTTAATGTGTTTTTTCTTAAAAATGCGTTACGAAGGGGGGAGGGGGGCTCAAAAATTCTGAATTTTTGCGTTACGTAATGTAAGGACGTTCCCGTACCCGGTTACCAGAACACTACACCTACCAAATTTCAAGAAAATTCCGTAAAGGATTTTTTTAAAATGTTGTGCATAAATAATAGTATATGTATCTATATTGATTTTTATCTGCACTTTTTTTCAAAAAAAATATTTTAGTCCAACGCCGAGTTGGCCCGGTGCCCAGTTGGCCCGGCACCCAGTTGGCGGCGCCGAGTTGGAGGCGCCCAGTTTTCTAATTCTGGTTGTATGTGGTACATTAACTAGAGGCAATTCCGTCATAGGATTCTGTTGATAAATTCCTCTATGAAGAGAGTTCTAGTGAAGAAGACTGAGAGAAGTTTTCTTTGTTGTATTTTACAAAGCTACAATGTAAGAAATGGGATTAGTATATGCTGTACAGGCGGTTTCGTCCAATTTTGACTTATGCTACATAGTTAAGGCAAGATTTCGGAAAATCCCCTTTCTAGAATCATTTTATATAACTTTTTGGCAAATGGTTGCCAACATGGCGGCCAACATGGCGGCGAAATTTTAAATTGCCGCTGTAAAGTCCAAGTTGACACAGGTGTAAATTCAAACTATATATTTATATAACGAAAAAATAATATCATATTAAAACTGTTTGGTTTTCACTTTCTCCAACGTCGATCACGAGGATAGGAACGTCTGGAACACGTCCTGATAGTCACGAACAAGTGTTCGTATCCTCGTGATCGACGTTGGAGAAAGTGAAAGCCAAACAGTTTTAACAAGTTCCCAACGAAAGCCTCAAACCATCAGTATAATTCAATGCCGGTAGAGGTATTTTCCCTCGGAGTAGTTGTTATTGGTGGTTTCACTCAATATCATATTAGTTTTTTTTTAATGGCTGCATAAACTTCCAACCCCCCCCCCCCCCCGACCCCCCAAAATCTGTAAGATTTAGGTTTTTTCGAATTCTTAAAAATTAAGCTTCTATGCTTATGCCCTTTTCAAAAACTCATTGGACCTAGACTCTTAACAAACTCTCCAGCGACGGCCATTAATTGAAATAATTTAAAAAAGTTAAGAAATACCCATGTTTTTCTTAAACTAATGTCTACAGGAAAACATGTGTTATGATTTATATTAGTCAATTAAAAAAATTTTTAAATAATTTTTAACATGATCGGATTGGTTTCACAATTAAAACTTTAGGGGCATCGGTAAATTAAATCAATTTAAAAAAAGTAAAAAAATAAACCATTTTTGTTACGGTTTCATCTAATTTTCTCAGAAACTAAGCTTAATATAAGAAAAAAATTATACTATGCTTCATTGTAGACATTAAAATTTCCTTTTCAACAATGTGAAACTCGGTGGAGTTTCATTTATAACAAACTCTCCAGCGACGTCCGTATATGGGGGTGATTTAAACAAATCGGTAAACAAAAATGCTTTTCACAAGTTTTATTAAATTTTCTTAAAAACTAAGCACTTTATCAAAAAATTATGTTATTTCATAGTTACCGCTCCAGTGGTTTAAAGAAAGTAATTATTTAAAATCACCAAACTAATTTTTTTACAGGTTTTATTCAATTTTCTTAAAACTAAGCTTCTTACAGCAAAATGTCTCCCTAACTTTTTGATGGATAATGAAATTTCATTTTAAACGGTGTATCACAAACGTGATAGGGTCACTCTCAAAAATTACCAAAAATATATTTTTGTAAAATTTTCTTACAATAGAAAAGAATGCAGATTTTTGTTTTCCGGGTGTAAATCTGTAGTTTAGAATTTTGTGAAATATTAAAACTTAAAATAGCGACCCGATTATTTGTCTACAAAACAGTTGTTTGGTGCGGCCCAGTGGCAGATCAAAAATTTTAAGGAGGAAGAGAGAGAGAAAATATATATTTTTTTTGCTAGTCTTAGCTCTGAAATTTTACCCTCCGGCGCACGGAGGACAGTTTATCTAATTTAGACGATCGAAACCTCAATATTGAAGTATTTTCTATCATAACCACTAAGTCTTAAAAAAGTGCTCAATAGAGTATTTAACAGTAGTAAAAAATAAATATATATTATTTTTAGATAATTCTTTAAATCTTGGGAATTCTAAAAACAAACTTTTTTGTTTAATTTTTTTTCAAACTCATAGTTATTTTAATTAAATAAATTCATTGAATTAAAACTATTAGCCACGTGATTCAAAACAGGCGGTCTACCAATCAGCTGCTAGTGACGTCACAAAACAGTAAACGCCTCGAACGAGCGTATTTTCGGTGTTATTTTCCTATGGATGGTAATGTTTTCTTTGGTTTAGTGCAATTATCGTCCTAAATTTGATTTTATTTTGTGTTTTGCTTATAAAAAACATTTTCAATGGAAAACGGATTCTCCAAAGCCGATAGCTCCAACTTGCCAATGCTGAATTCCTTTATGGTGGCAGGCTTCTTTGCCAACAACAGTGATTTTTCTTCTGCGGAATTTAGAAACCTTATAATGATGATGTAAGTATTCGATGAGTTGTTTTGTATATAACTGAAATTTTTTTTACGATATTCTTCGGCTACTTTTACTCATTTAGATTTTGAGGTTAGGTTATATGTTTTGCTTTTTTGTTTACTATGCCACTTACAATAGATTCAAATAAACACCCAATCATTATTATTTTAAGCATTAAGAAACAATCAAAAATTGCTTTTTTAAAACAAAATTTTCTAAATACATTTTGTTTCAAAGAATTCTTATGACCCTTCATAACACATTTCCAAACACCAAAATTAATATGAAGTGAGCTATTTAATTATTATTAAATGGTACTCCATATAGTTTTCCATATCACTGGGCAACTGTAATAATAAATTAATTTACAGAAAAAAAAACAACAATAAAAATCATGTAATAAACCGAGGGGGGGACAGGTAGGCAAAAAGTATACAACGACCAGCAATACTTGAAGAACTGCATAGTCCTACGTAGGTACTGCGTAGTCCTGCCTATGCACTGCTTAGTCTTGCATATGCACTGCTTAGTCCTACATTTAACCTGCATGTGCACTGCCTAATCCTGCATTTAGAGGTACTCCCTAGTCCTGCCTAACAACTGCCTAGCACCGCCTAAAAATTTGTACACCTTTCTGCCTATCATAGTTGTTCACTCCTTGTAATAAACATAACCTCAAAAATTTCATAGTCATTTACGAAATAGTTATATATATATAGAGAACGTGAGAGAAATTAATAGAAACAATTTGGTTATACTCACATCAAAGTGATCTTCACAAATGTAAAGTGAAGATGTATTAGATAGAGCCCTTGGGTCTCTTCGAGCAAGTTCTAGCCACTTTTTCCGTTCTTTTACTGCTGTAGTAGGCACATGGATAAATAGTTTTTCAGGTGTTTTTATGCTAGTATTCGAACACTGAGGCACTACACACCACTTATAGGACATTTTTTTACATAAAAAACAGTATAAACACAGACCAAAAACAAATAAACACTTGAATGCCGTGTATCTGTCCGCGAGTTTACTGCGCTGTGACGTCACTGCAACGCCATGCTAGAAATGAGCGTTTTAGCGGCAAATTTAAACCGGAAATTAGAAAACTTGATTTTCAATGTAGTCATGATAAAATATACTATTTTAGTAATTTGGCGTAGCAAATTAGGGATCTATGTATCATTCTAAACTGTTTTCTAAAATTTGTCAAATACCCTATACCTTATTAGTAAACCCCAATGCAGGAAATCTATCAATTAACTCGTTGTCATATGTCACGACGACCGCATATGCCGCTTGATAGCCTGTAGAATGATCCGCATTTATTCCGCACGGAAAGACGATTTTCAAAAGTGCTCCAAGTTGGTAAAGCAGATTTTACAAGGTGATTTCTTCACGTATTTTATAAATATGCGTTAGTATCTTTAATTTTTACTATAAACCATGTGCAAAGTGTCAATTCGCTTATCAAAAAAAAATAGATAAAAGTTGTCTATTGAATTATTATAATTTTTCGAATATGTATTATATATATATTGGACCGAGAAAGTCAATTGCGTTTGTGATTTTATTATTGCAATCATGTATCATGGGTTGTATTTGTGCTACATTCAGCTGCCGATTCTCGCCGGAGTATTAGCAATGATTTATTGTTACAGCGTTGGCGCATAAGATTGGCCGACGTAATTTATTTAACGTGTGGCACAAGAAACCAGTTTCACAGGATGAAAATCAATCCAATTTGAACTATGTATGTGAAAATAGTGAATATAAATATTAGACAACGATAAAGAATATCAGTGCATGGTAAAAAAACCTTGCAAAATTTGATAGTGATTGAATATTGATATGTAGTATAGCAAGAATAATAAATTTAGTTAAATTTTTATAAAAAAATTATTATTTTATTAAGAAAAAAATCGATATGTGATATTATATTTGGAGGCGAATGCACAGTATACTAAATCACATTTTTTAAATGCTAGTTGACATTTCCTAACTTTCAGCATCAATTTATTAAAATTACAACCATAAAATAATTTCGATCGTTTAGAACCGACAAGCTGACCACCGTGCGGCGGGCGTATTAATTAATTTTCCACAAGCGCGCGCGTCGCGGCGTTTACACCATATTTAAATTTTTCAGTTGTAAATCATAACAACAGGCGAAATAGGTAAAATATATGTGCTTTTGAATTTTGTTATAAAAAGGGTTTATTAAAAGGAAATTGGAAATAAGAAAACCAATACAATAAAATAAATAAAAGCTACATGATAGGGCGGCAAACATACCGTAAATTTGTACTGCTTGCGATTACAGTCGAATTTCAACTGACATGTTGACATTCTATGAACTGTGCTCGGAAAGACGATTGAAGTATTTAAGTGCCCAGAAAGGGGGGGGGGTTTCTGGAATTATTTATTGATAAAAAAACTGCTGCATTTTTCCGCTTTTACACGTGTTGGAGGGTTAACATAAGCAAATAAATTGCGATTTTTTTTTAAATTAATTATTATGCGGTGTCGTGTCAACTGATCCGCCACTGAGCGAGGTTAAAATACTTACCAAGTGAATTTACACAATTTTTTATTTATAATTTAATTTCTTTCTTTTTGGGCTTGGTATTTGAAAAAGGTTGCATTTTTTTTTATCTGTAGGTTATCCAGCGGGGGCCTATGAGTTCAATGAACTGAAGAGTTAGCCATCTAAAGAAGTGTGTTGCCTTTAATCAGTTCGTCCTAGACCATGGTACCACATTTAAAAGAATAAAAATGGCTTGTCATCCTGTACAAATTGTGAATATTAACAATTTGCACAGGATTACACGCCATTTCAAACGACATGATAAATAAAACTTTTTGTCAATACCTACTTAACCGTTATTCCATTTTAACTAAAGTTGTACGATGTTTTACACGCAACACACTCTTACCGGCCGCTGTTGAATTGTGCACCCCAAAGTTTTAAATCAGCTGCCGCCACTGGGTGGAATTAAATGACACAATCCCTTTCTTTTTTTTTTAGAAGAGAAGCCTTAGAAAACTGAATATGTAATACATATATTTACGCAAAAAGGTCAAATTTCAGGCGTAGGAGCAACTGACACTCTTTTGCTGCTTCTCTATTTTTCCGCGTAACTTCCGTAAAGTACAGGCCAAAAAACTTCTTTTTAACATAACTTGTTGCTTATTAGTTTCCTAATGGTTTCCGAGAAATCCTTCTGGGTTAACGGTTAACCTGAGGGGTCATTTCTTATCTCCAGTTATATTTATCGTACGACTTTCAAACAAACACCTAATTTTGTGGTGCTTTAAGTCATGGTAAAAAGAAACAAAATTTAACTTGCGTCAGAACTTTTATATTTAATTTTTAATTGATTTAGAAAGCTTAAAACAAGCTAGTAAGGGACTTAAAAACATTGATTTATTACGGCAGTTTTCACTCGCTACGATTTGGTTTTAATATTTTTAAATTTTTTTATTTAAATAGGTATGCAATAAATATATAACGTGATTTTAATTGTTTATTTACCAGGAAGGCAAACATTTTTAGTACCGCTAAATCGAGGACGATCTGTGCCTTTATTCTAAAAATGTTTGCCTTCCTGGTAAATAAACAATTAAAATAAAGTTCTATATATTGCATACCTATTTATATCAAAATTTTAAAAAAATAATGAAACCAAATCGTAGCGAGTGAAAATTGCCTTAATAAAATTCAGCATGTTTATCTCAGGTCCCTTAGCTTGTTTTAAGATTTGTATGAGCAATAGATCACGTAATAAATCAATTGAAATGTTTTTATAGATATAAAAGTTCCAATGCAAGTTATATTATGTTTCTTGTACCACGACATAGAGCTCTTGGAGCTACAAATTTAGGTGTTTGTTTGAAGGTCGTGCGATTAATAGAATCGGAGATATGAAATGACCCCTCAGCTTAACCGTTAACCTGGGGGCCCCTGATTTCTCGGAAACAGATGCAGCAACATAATAATTTTCTAACGTAACAAATTAGCTACAAAATGTAGCAATAAAATACGCCTGATTTTTACTTGATCGCCGAATATTTTTAAAACAATAATTTTGAAAATATTTTTATAAAGATATAAAAAAAAGGATTTTTGAAAAAGTATTTTTAGATATGATAATCGTTTTATTATTTAAAAATCAACCTCACCTAACCCATAAGGCGTCCTAAACAAACCTAAATTATTTATATTTAAGTTAGCTCATTTGATCTCATTTTTCCAATTCTAAATCGTTGTTACACCTAACCTTGGTCAATTGATCGTAAAAGTATCCTTACATGTTTAGACACGCCTCTGACCTTTTTTTTAAAGATATGTATACAGCTCAAAAGGAGGAAAGTGAGGCTATTATAAGTTTGATAAAAAAAATCGTTTTAAAAATAGTTACTTAAATAAAATGCATCGTTTTTTTCTTTAAATCAAAAGGTAATATTAAAATTTCTGTTTTCAGAAATGGAGTTTTCGAAAAATATTTAGTGGCCTGGTGAAAACAGGCACCAAATTGGGCAAATTAATTAGAGATAAATAAATTTTAGGAAAATATTTATACATTTTTGAATTTGTGTTTATTTTGGAGTTTAGAAACAAAAATATTATTTATTTACTATTTAAATTTGCCGTCAAACTTCCATAATTCTGATTGATATGAGACAGGGAGAAGGGGAAACAGCATACACGTGCAAAAAAAATAAAGACAGTGGCGAATGCGCAGTTGACAAAACTGATACCCGATTTGCCTTTTAACGCTTAGTGTAGGTCAGGTTTAAAAGTCGGCGGCGTCGGAGCCCGCTAAAAAATTCGGGTAAGGACAGGGCCAGATAAACACTCCGTCATTCCGGGCCCCGGCAGATAGTACCTACAAATGTCAAAATGAGAAAATTAAATTACATAATTAGCAAATTCTATGAAAAGCTAATTCTAAAAACATAAATAAATCTTATTTTATATAGTGCACTAATCCAGGAATAGATAAATACATCTGGCAACAGTGGTCAATAAGGGATAATAAAAAACTCAAAACCACGATGTCTTAAGGACTGACAGCGCGACACACCGTACCTCTAAATGACAAAGTAACTAGGTGCGTAAAAAAAAGGATTTTGGAATTTTATTGATATATAATGGGGCATAGGGTTGCCATTTTACTTTTTGGAAATTCACAAGTCTTCTGCCAAGTTACTTATTTAAATATTACTTAATATATTATAATTTTGCCTATATTTTTTACCCTCTAAAAATGTTTAGGTGAATGAAGTACTTTTCGGAGAAATCGCGCCCCGATATCTGACTGGAATCAATCGCCCAGTACGCAAGTTAAAGCATTTTACCCTGGGATGCACCGTATCAAGGCTTAGTTACTCCATTCTCCCTCTTTGTTGTTTTGTATGTGAGCAACAAGGACTTAATCGCGATTAGGCTTATAATCGCGCTTAAGTGCATATGAGGTTTAAACATTCAATGATAAAATAATTTAAGCACAGAAAACTAAACATTTTAGGGAAAAACGCAACCAAATGCAGAAGTTTTAATTGCGTTGCCCAGGGATTTTCATGGTTTTGGTCAGTTGATTCAAGGGCCAGGATTTCAAAAATTCTATTTTTTATGTTTTTCACCCACAAGTCATACGAAAACGATAAGATAACTTTTTTATTAAAAATTGTATAAGATGAGGTTTTAGCGACATCCAGGTTTAGTGGTATTTTTGATGGTTAAAAAATATTATAATTTTGATCATTAATTATTTTTAATTAATTTTGTGCCTAGCTGATGGGTATATTCTCATAAAATAGGAAATAATGGCAACATGCCGTAAAAGTTATGAATTAAAGATATTAATTATGCACATTTTGCGATAATTAGCCATATTGTATGCAAATTTATGTACATAGTCATAAATCTGGAATAGACCGCCCCCTTAAAACGGTTGTCTGGGACAGGGGCCCGCCGCCCCACCCCTGGCGCGGCCCCGAACATTGATATATGTTGTAACATACGTCACGTCATAGCAACAAAACTATGTTGGTGCAACGTTACTATTACCCGAGAACATCAAACACAGTATTACCTACAGATTTTTGTACATTCCTGGGGTAGATTTTCAATGTTGGAGTGAATTTAAATAATTAAGTATTGTCTTAAGTAACCATAGTGAGGTATTTATTCGCATAGGCCAAAGTGGTAACAACTGACACCCTTTACCTGCTTCTCTATTTCTTATGAGGACAGGAAGTGATCACCCTTCTAGTTTCCTACCTTTTTATACTTGAAGGAACACACCGCCTCGTGTGGCTGACAAAAAAAATTACACTTGCAAATTGTTCTCATAACGATGTGTTCGGAATATTAAATAAATGTATATATATATATATATATATATATATATATATATATATATATATATATATATATATATATATATATATATATATATATATATAAGTGGCGATGGCGGTGGCAAACTCTATCAAATAAGCCCAGGGCCATATTCACAAAAAAATTTTGGAGGGGATCAAAAGTTCCAAATAAAATTTTGTAAAATTTGTGTATTGAGCAATTTATTTTGTTATATATCATTTGGGGGGGTGTTCGATTCGGTACGGCCTTGAATAAACCCGAAACTTCCCAAACTAGAATTTCACAGGGCAGAGCATTTTTAGTAACCTTTTCCTGCATATCCACATTCTTCAAAGAGCCCGCCACCGCTTTGGGTGCCCCGCCCGATTTAACCCAAAATTAGTCTTGAACAAGTTTTTTGGAGTTTTAAAGAGTGTGTTTGTATATCTAATTAAAATTAAAAAAAAAAAATTGTGGTTCAAAAAAACCCGCAAAACTTGTTTTTTGTTTTAAGTTTTGAACTTGGTCGTATAATGTTATTGGAACAGACATAACTTTGCAGGGAATTGATTATGGTTTCGAGCAGAAATATTTTTTGATCGCGATTCTAAAATCTTAGGTCTCGGACAGAATCAATCTTGCCCTATTCAAAGACGCTCATTTATTCTTGTATTCCGGATATTTTTTAAAATTTGTAAAAAAGCTCTATTTTCGACAGCCTCAACTAGTTACGAATTATTAAAATCGATTAAGTAGTTCCTACTACTATGTCGATTTAGAACGTTTTTCTACGTTGTCCGACGCCTATTCTCCACCTCCTTCGATCCTGACAGTCATCTTCCGTCGGGTTTTTTTGACTCATTGATTTTTGGATTGACTGTTGCCATTCCAGTTTAGGACGCACTATTGGTTGCCATTCTAGGACCTGTTTTGGTAATCTTTCGTCCCTCATCCGTTGTACATGGCCGTACCATATCAGTTGCCTTTTAGTGATATGATATGCTTCCCTCGATAATATTACTGTTTTATGTTTTTATTAAGGGGCCTTTAGATATGTACAAAAATCTATTTAATTTTTTTGTGTGTAAGTTTATTATCCCGTAAAAATATTAATTCCTCAAAAAATTGATACATTTATACCAATTTCAAAAATTATTATATTATTGTCACGGGGGCGTGCCTAACTTTTTGGTTGCCTGAAGTAAAGAGAAAAATTGCTGCCCCTCATATAAAAACAAACATCTTGTGCAATTTTTTTCTGAAGCTTAGGAACTAAATTCGTTTTATGTACTTTAGAGATCATAAGTGTACTTTTAATCCCTCCTTTTAGGTAATAAAATGATACTGTTCAATCCTTCGGAGATTAAAAGCAGCAGCTAAAATCCAATAAGTAGGTATACAACACACGAAACTTTGAGGAGATCTACGCTCTCAGATAAAGAAAATAATAATTGCAATAAGAGAAAAACTACAAGAGAAACTAATAAAAGATGACGCCACAGTCAAAAATTTTAGAAAAATGAATTCTTTTCGAGAAATAGCATGAAGAAATTTTTTTTGCAGATATCACGACGAAAATTTTTGTAGAACTAAATCCATTAAAGGATAAATAAGAGCAACCGAATATTTTATAAAAATAATATAGTTGTAACAACAAAAATGCGGCGCAGGCTAAATATTGCGGGTATCAAATGAAAAGGTTTTTCAAAATTTTAAAAGAGCGGATTCGGAAAATTGTACTAACTTATATGTAGATTCAGTTAAGTATGCATACCTAGGTATGCCTATTATAAAAAATAGGAATTCAATTTCCTTTTTCAAAAACTTAAATGCAATTTACTTACATAAATACCTAACATATGCAGTTACTTGCTCAGAAATTTTGAAACACTCGACCTCTTCTTGTAATTTCTTTAACTTTTTAATTGCAGATTATTTAATTTTTTAGAGAGCGACGAAATTATAAAAATATTAAAATTTGTTTGCCCTCTGAAGGTTGTTGCCTGACGCTACTGCCTTGTTGCCTCACCCTTTGGCACGCCCGGCCCCTGCGTGTCACAGGGATGATATTAGAAAAATCATTTGATAGCAGGGCAGTCAATTTTGGAATATTAAATTTGATATAACTTGGCATGTTGTTTAAAGACTCCATGTGAAGTTAGGAAAAATAATGCTTTTCTCGGTGTCGCATTATAGGTAGCGTAGCGACGCCCTAAAGCTTAGGATTGACAGTAGTCTACTTTTTGACCGGTGTGAAGATGGCAGATTAAGCTAGCAGATTTTTTCAGCCGATGACGCCCGAACGCGTAATTTACACTATGGTATACACTGCACAACAAAATTTTTGTAATTTGATGCTCAGCAGATTTTACTGGCAGATAAATCGGAGTGAAGATAGCAGATTTTTTTATGGAAAAAATAATATTTAATATTTTTCTTGTTTTTAAAGCTCTCAAACTTTTTAAAACTGAACCGAGCCGAACCGAACCTACTTATAAAGCTCTTAAAATCTTAACTTAACTCAAAACCCTCAAAAACCCTACAATTCTTTTAAAAAAGTCCTAAAATCTCAGTGATGAACGAGTTGTCCCACCTTGAAGTTTCGGAGCAGGAGACATAGCAGATAAAATCTGCTGGGTGGGTATACTGATACTTAAGGCCCTATTCTAAAGAATCGTAGGGTTTTTGAGGATTTTGAGGTAGTAGAATTTAAAGACCCTTATGAGTACGAAAAGTGTGCGTAGAGTTTGAGGTGGGACAACGTCAAGTTTCGGAGCAGGAGACATAGCAGATGAAATCTGCTGGGTGGGTATACTGAGATGTGAGGACTTTTTTTTAAAGAATTTTAGGGTTTTTGAGGGTTTTGAGTGAGTAGGATTTTAAGAGCTTTATGGGTAGGCAAATTCTACCTAGAGCCTGTGGTGGAACAACGTCGTTTCGGAGCAGGAGATATTAGAGTTAGTGTTTTTCGTGTTTAGGAATAGGAATCTATTTATGTTAAAGAATAGGGTTCTAGATTTGAAGTAATGGATAATTGATAGATTGTCAAGTTAACGTTTTTCGTAATATATGTTACCGATTTTATAAGTATCTTTTGAACCATTTTTCAATAAGAAAGCTGTAGTAGATAAGTGTTACTGTACCCTCCACATTCCACAGTACTCAGTCTCTAATAGGTTATGGGGCCCAGAGCACTACGGATCGTATAGAAGAAACATCTACTACAAAGATATACATTGAAAAATGGAAGATAAAATCGAAGTAGGAAGCATTACGAAGTTTGCTGGACGAAATTACCACCAATGGATGTTCCAGTTAAAGTGCCCTAAAAGCAAAAGGGCTATTTGGACTAGTTGATGGATCAAGTAAGAAACCAGCTGAAACAGAAGCTGAAGAACTTAAAACATGGTGTAAAAATGATGCACAGGCAATGTTCTTGATCACATCTGCCATGGACTTTGGGCAGATTAATCTAGTCGAAAATTGCGAAACCTCAAAGAACATGAAAGATAAGCTGGACTCGATTTATAGCCAAAAATCAGAGGCAAACAAACTAATAGCACACGAAAAGTTCCATAAATACAAAATGGACCCTAATGACTCAATGACACAACATGTAGCCAAAAAAGAGAATCTGGCACGGCAAATCAAAGATTGTGGTGATGATATTATAGAAACTGCCATAATAACGAAGATTTTGAACTCGCTGCCACGCAAGTATAAAAATGTAAGACAAGCCTGGCTATCAGTGGATGAAACAGAACAAAACGTGCAAAATCTGACTGTAAAACTTTTAGATGAAGAGCAAAACTTGACAGACCTAGAAGAAGAAGAACAGAAAGCACTTGCAGCTTTGACATTGAACCCAAAGAAAACCACAATAAATGCAGATAAAAGAAAAATGTTCCCATTTAAATGTTTTAACAGTCAAAGACGTGGCCTTATGATAAAGGATTGCAAGGCTCCAAGACAGTCAGGAGATTAGAAAGTTGATGATACAGCTCTCAGCATTGAGACACAAGAGCTAATCCTAATATCAAGTAATGATCATTGGATTTTAGATAGTGGTGCACCAGCACACATGAGCTATAGAAAAGAATACTTTTCTGAGTACAAAGAATTAGAAAGTCCTTCCTATGTTTATCTAGGAAACAGTAATAGTCTAGAAGTAAAAGGAAAAGGAACAGTGAAAATTAAGAAATTTATAGATGGCAAATGGTATGACTCATTCATAAATAATGTTCTTCATATTCCGGATCTAAGGAAAAATCTGATATCTGAAGGTGTATTGACAAATAAAAAGATGAGAATAACAAAAGAAGGTAATAAAGCAAACATTTATGAAGAAAATAACCTAATTGCTAGCGCCATAAGAGAAGAGTCAAATAAACTTTACAAAATGCTTATCCGTACAATCTGTAACAATGGTGAGATTAGTGAAGCCGAAAAAGTCAGTGACTCATTGAAAAACTGGCATGAGAGGCTTGGGCACACTAACAAGCAGTATTTAAAAGACATGGTTGCAAAGGATTTAGTAAAAGGTGTGAAAATAAGTGAAATTGACAGCTTTCAGTGTGAAGCGTGTATACTTGGTGAACAACACAGAAAAAGTTTCACGAAATCAACCAGAGCTCCCAAAAGTGCACCCGGGCAGCTAGTTTACAGTGACATATGTGGACCCATGGCAACAGCATCAGTATCAGGTGCTCGTTATATGTTGTTGTTTAAAGACAGCTACACAGGTTACCGAGTAGCTTATTTTATTAAGGCACAAAAGTGATACATATGAGTGCTTTGTTGAGTTTAATAATAAAATCAAAACAAAGTTTGGCCACTCTGTAAATGCATTGCATGTTGACAATGGTCGTGAATACATAAACAAAGATTTTGAGATTTACATGAAGAAGGAAGGCATTGAGCTAGAAAATATTGCATCTTACACCCCGGAGCAGAATGGAAGATGTGAGAGAGAGAATCGCACAATTATGGAAAGTGTGAGATCAATGCTCATCAGTGCGAATGCACCTCACTATCTCTGGGCAGAAGCAGCAAGTACTGCAATATACATTCTTAATCGAACACCTTTCAAGCAGAGCAATAGCACACCATTCGAGCAATGGACACGTGAGAAACCATACTTGGGACATGCTAAAACATTTGGCTGTGTTGCATATGTACACATACCAAATCAAAAGCGAACAAAACTTGAGCCGAAAAGTCGTAAGATGATATTTGTGGGATATGACAAAAATTCAACAAATTATCGTTTATATGATCCAATGAATAGAAAGATTACCATATCATGCAATGTTTTGTTTGATGGGAAAAACAAAGGATTTGTTGACAAACAGGCAACGATACCAGTGTTGATTGAGTTTTCTGATGATGACCATCAAGAAATTCAAGAAGCAGAAGAAGAAGAAGCAGTAGAACAAATTAACCTTGAAAACTTGAGACAAGAGCATCACGAAATAGAAGTAGAAGACGAAGTGGCGCAATCTAACCTAGAAAAATTGAGACCACAAAGGAATGTTAATGTACCGCAATAATTAAGAGATTTTGAGCTAAATCTAGTAGAGCTAGAAGTTCCAGACAGCTATGAAGAAGCTGTAAGCTGTAAAGATGCTGAAAAATGGAAAGAGGCTATACAAGATGAAATAAATTCTCTTAATCAGAACAAGACCTGGATTTTGCAAGAGTTACCTGGAGGCAGAAAGGCAATGAGATCAAAGTGGGTCTTTAAAGTAAAATATAACAGAAAAGGTGAAATCGAAAGATATAAAGCAAGATTATGTGCAAAGGGATTTGCTCAAAAAGAAGGGCTTGATTATGCTGAAATATTTTCACCCACAACCCGGTATGATTCAATTAGAGTACTCCTTTCTGTTGCTGCACACCGTGATTATAAAATTAGACAGTTTGACATTAAAACAGCCTTTTTAAATGGGGAACTGTCAGAGGAAATATATATGGAGATACCTGATGGTTTTGCTAAAATTGACAACAAAGTGTGCAGACTTGTAAAATCTTTATACGGACTAAAACAAGCACCCAGGTGCTGGAACCAGAAATTTGACAGTCTATTGAAGCATTTTGGTTTTGAACAAGGTCAAGCCGATAAATGTATTTATCGAGGAATAGTACAAGGACATACAGTGTTAATGTAGGTCTGATGTCGAAGGATATTTAAATATACTGTGATTGTCTTCAAATTCTTTTTTTTATTTTTTTATGATTGACTAACTGTCTGACAAAATTAAAAAAGGTAACTAAAACAATATGTCTAACCTAGTTATAAAAATAAAAGTCTATCAACAACAATCTCTTCCCTAGTAATTTTTACAGAAACACAAAAAATTACTAAATATCAAGTTTACAAAGTCTTTGAACCGATCTTTTTAACACAGTTGAATGTTGACAATTCTGACGCGGCCATCTTTGGCTGGAAAAACGTCTATGACCTTTGCTTTTGGCCACATATTTCTAGGTCCATCAGGATCGCTAACAAGAACAACGTCGCCTGCGGTAAGATTTTCTCTTTCTTGGTGCCACTTTGTTCTACGAATAAGTGACAAAATATATTCTTTGGACCATCTTTGCCAGAATAAATTTGCTAACTTTTGGGCAGCTTTCCATTTTGGTAGTAAGTTAAGATTCTGCTGGACCAATCAGAAAATGATTGGGTGTCAGAGGTTCAGGATCTGCAGGATCATTGGAAATATAAGTCAGAGGTCTTGAGTTGAGGATGTTTTCTATTTCAACCAAAACAGTTCTTAAAACATACTCTTGTGGAAATCTTGAGTTTAAAACTTCATATAGGTGTTTCTTCACGCATCCGATAAGCCTTTCTCAGGCGCCACCCATATGTGGTGTAAGTGGAGGGTTGTAGTTCCATTTTATGTTTTTCAAAGTACAAAACTTCTTAATCTCTGTTTGATTTAATGCTTCTATATTTTTCTTAAGTTCTTTTTCACTTCCTTTAAAGTTACTTCCATTATCGGACCAGATTTCTTCAGGATGACCTCTCCTACCAAAAAATTGTCTTAAAACATGTAAAAATCCATCAGTAGAAAGATCGTGAGCAATTTTAATATGAACAGCACGTGTTGTCATGCTTGTAAATAAAACTCCATATCGTTTTACATGACTTCGTTTAACTGTTACTTCTATTGGTCCAAAATAGTCCACTCCGGTAACAATAAATGGTCTAATAGTTGGTTCCAAATGAAAATTTGGTAATTGTCCCATAAGCGGTACTTGCTGAATTGCCTTTCTATTTTTGCAACGTTGACAATTAGCCCAACAACTTCTAACTGCAGTTCTAGTCGATAGTATCCAAAACTTTTCTCGTAATTTTGTAACTACTGTCTCTTGACCATGGTGATTAACATTTTCGTGTTCGTGCTGAATAATTAATTTCGTGATTTTGTGTTTTGGTTCTAGAATAATTGGTTTTTTCGAATTAATGTTTAATGTTTTCGAATTGTTTAGTCTTCCTCCAAGTCTTATAAAATCATTTTCGAAAATGCAGTCTAAGTTAAAAAGTCTACTGTTTGACTCTAATGGTCCGCTATTTTGTAATATCACTAATTCTTGTCTAAAACTGTCTAATTGTACTTTTTGTATTAATAAATTTTCAGCTTTTTCAATTTCCAATGTGTCAAGTTCTCCGTATTTTTTGTTGCTTTGTCTAAAATTATACACAAATCTTAACATCCAAGCTATTGCCCTTAACAGTTTTGTCCACTTCGAAAATCTTTCTGGATTTGGAAGAACTATTTCGTTTTGTTTAATATGAACGTTTGTCAATACAACTCTTTTTCTTCAAGATCTTCTTTTTTTACGTCTACATTAAACTTTTTTTCTTCATTTGGCCAAGTATATTCAGGATTCATAAGAAATGTCGGTCCATTTATCCAAATATTACTTTCTGAAAAGTCGTAATTGTTTGAAATTTTAGTAGCACTGTCAGCAACATTTTGTATAATAATAACCAATATAATTCCATTCTGTCACATTTGTTCTTTCCTGAATTTCTCCTACTCTTTGAGCAATAAAAACTCTGTATCTTTTGGCTTCTGATCTTAACCAGTGTAACACAGTTTTTGAGTCAGACCAATAAAAACACAAAGACATTTCTAGCCAGAGTGTAATTTTTAAAGTAGTTACTCTTGTTTTTGAAAGAACAAAACTAATTTGCACTTTTTCTTCGACTTCCCAACGAAGATAAGCTACGCTCGCATATGCTGTCTCTGAGGCGTCGCAAAATATATGTAGTTGTATATTTCTTTTGTTTAATGGTGTATCAAATGAACAGTACTGTCTAGGAACCACAAATTTTGAAATTTCTTGAAGTCCGTCTATCCAGGTTTCCCATTTAGAATTGATTGTTTCTGGTATTTCATCGTCCCAACCAATCTTACTTCTCCAAACATCCTGAAGAAGAATTTTGCCTTGTATCATAAAATTTAAAACAAACCCTAATGAGTCAAAAACTGACATGACAATTTTGAGCATCTCTGTTTTTGTTGGTCTCTTTTTCTTATCTAAAAGTTCTTTATTAATTTTATGGAACTGAGTCCTAAAACAAAATATATCTTTGTCATAATCCCACCAAACACCGACAATTCTTTCGGTTGAGTTTTCTTCTGAATTATCTAAATTTTTATTACTGTTAACCAGTAATGTTTCCTCCACTTCCTCAAGAATTTTTTGTTCATTTGAAATCCAATTACATATTGAAAATCAACCTTTTCTATGTATGTAAATTATATCATTTACTAGTTTTTTTCCTTCAGTTATTGAATCAGCTGTCCCCAAATAATCGTCCATGTAGTGATTGTATATAATGTCATTTGCAGCTTCTGGGTAATCAGTCATAAATTCTTGAGCATTTCTATTTTTCGCCTCCTGTGCTAAGCATGGACCACTAGTGGAGCCGAAAAAGACAACATTAATTTCATAAACGTCAGGTTCTTTGTTTCTATCCATTCCTCTAAATAAAATTATTTGAGCTTTTCGATCTTCTTCCCTAATTGATACCTGCAAAAACACTTCTTTTATATCTGCTACAAAGGCATATCTTTTCATTCGAAAATTAAGCAGAATGCTTTGTAAAGAATTGTAGAGGTCTGGTCCACTCAGAAGAAAATCATTTAAAGATTTGCCATTTGATTTGGCTGAAGCATCGAAAACTATTCTTAATTTTTTCTTGTTTGGGTTTATGATGCCAAAATGAGGCAAATACCATTCTAGGTCGCTGTGCTTTTTTAGATCTTCTAAAAATAATTTTGAAATATATCCTTTTTTGCTACATGTCTGTGACTTTTTCACAATAAGCTTGTCCAAAATTCAAATTTCTGTCCATTTTTCTTTCTGTACAGTGAAGTCGTTTTATTGCGTTTGTTTTACTTTCACGTAAAATAATGTTGTCAGTTATCCATAGCACCTGTCTCAAATTTGTCTCCAATTCTGCACATTGTCCTGTCAAGAATTTCTTGTGCGCGAATGTCCTCTTTAGAAGCAGCTATTTTGTCGTCATAACAGGTGTCTATTTTCCACTGTTCTTTTACCATGTCGTGTAATAAGTCTAGGTCATCTTTTTCTTTAAGATTAATGTGACAAACATACTAATTTGAATGTACATGATTTTGAATATTTCCATGAATGACCCATCCCAAAAGTGGCACTCATAGCAGGTCCGTCCCATGGTCCAATTACGTTCTGTCTGTTTATTAATAATGGCCAATTGTCTTAACCTATAAGTATCTTCGGTTGTGCTCCGATCATAGACACCACGGGTTTGTCAATATAGGGATATTTTTTGGTAATATAATCAAAATCAACTGTCTGTTTAGGTAAAGCTAGTCCTCTTATTGTTCTTACGTGTCTCATATAGAAGTTTTTGTCTTGGTTTTCACATGATGCTATTTTAACACACACCACTTTTGAATCGTCTTGTTCTTTTGTTTGGTTGTTTGTCCACTGTATACATAACGGTTGGTTTGGTCCCGAAAAATTTAACGAATCGGCTAAATCCTGGTCAATTAAAGTTACTGTTGACGCATGATCTAGAAGTGCAAAAGTTTCAGCTTTCTTGTTACCATTAAATAAAACAACGGGTAAAATTTTTAATAATACATTTTTATTTGTTGATATATGACAATTCACCTCAGCCTCAGCAACGTCATTATTAACATAAGGACTTTCAAGGTTTTCTTTATGTAAAATGGTGTGGCTTACTACATGCAGAAACTTTACATGTCTTTCGATTTTTGCAAGTTCTAATTAAATGAAACGGAATCAAACAGGAAAAACAAACTTTATTTTTCGTTGCAAAAGTCCATCTCTCATCAGGAGAAAAAGACTTAAACTTGGCGCAATTTTCTAACTTATGTAACTCCAGTTGACAGCATAAGCATTTCTTTTTACTGACCTGTCCTGTAGCTAATGCATAATCTGACTTTTTGTCATTGCGATAACCTTTATCATTACTACTGTCAAATTCAGCCACGTCAAACTGAAGCTGACAAGCTGCATTAGATTTTTGTCAAGCCAAATAGAAAATTCTATTAATTTTGTAACTTTTTTATGTTTTTCTAGTTCCGAAATGTATTATACCCAAGCAAGCCTCTGTGATATCGGTAACTTTTCAACTAGTTTTTTAATTAAAAGAGGGTTTCTTAAATGGTCATCCTCATTAAGAGTTTGAATAACGGCAATAAGATTTTTTACTTCATCTGCAAAGTTTATAAAGGTCTCAAGTTTATTTGTTTTAACTTCTGGCAATTTTTCTATTTTGTCAATAAGCATATAAATAATTTGATCTGGTCTGCCGAAACGATTTTCTAATGTTTTAATAACATTTTCAGCATTTGACGGTAAAAGAAGTAATGATCGTACAATTTTGCGCGCTTGGCCTTTTAAACATTTTTGGAGTCTAATTTGATTTTCTTCGATTGAAAAGCCACATAAAGTAGTCGAATTGCGATATTGAAATATAAAATTTGGCCATTCAGATGGATTACCCGCAAAAATAGGTAATTCTCTGGGAACCGATTGTCTTTAAAAATTTTGAAACGTTTGGTTTATCAATAGGTTCAAAATTATTTGTTGAGATAGAGTACATAACGTTGTACGACAAAAAATCATGACTAACCTCTTTGGATGTACAAGCTTGTCCATTTTCTATCCACTTTGAAATATCTGGTTTTTCGCTTACCTCTGACTTACAAACCTTTGAACCTGTTTCACCTTCTGATGCTTCCTTTTCAAACACCTCTTCTTCAATTTTAGCAAGTTGTTGAGCCAGTTGTAAATCTAATAGTTCCATTTCAATACGCTACCGTTTTTTTAACAAATCTAGTTCTTTTTTCTTTATTTCTGCTTGCCTTTGTCGTTTTAGTACACTGCTTCTGGAAGATTTTGTCTTTGCGCTTGATTTCGTACTTATGCTTTTACTATGCGAGTTGTTCTTCTTGCTGTCTGCATTAGGGAATACTTCGGGATTGTCGTCTTTTGATTCCTTAGAAGTAACTACTACGGTCTCTTTAAAAGCATTTTCCGAATTCGTCTTCCTCTTTTCTTGAAGTCGTCTACTTCTTCTTATTTATTTCAATTTCAGAGTTCTGTTTTTCCATATTGTGGTTGTCGTAATGAATCGAAGGACCAGCTGTTAATATAGGCCTGATGTTGAAGGATATTTAAATAATATTCTGTGATTGTCTTCAAATTCTTTTTTTTTATGATTGATTAACTGTCTGACAAAATTAAAAAAGGTAACTAAAACAATATGTCTAACCTAGTTATAAAAATAAAAGTCTATCAACAACATACAGTTTTGTTAATTATTTTTGTTGATGACGGACTGTTGATGTCATCTTGTGAGACTTCACTAGACGCTGTTCTTTTAGAACTACAGAAATGCTTGGAGGTCAAAGTAAGCAATGTTAATAATTTTGTTGCACTAGAAATAATAGAAAACAAAGAAAATAACTCTATTTTTATTAATCAGACCAGCTATATAAACAAAATTATTAACAAGTTCGGAATGAGTGATGCAAACTCAATAGAAATACCTGCTGACCCAAATACGGATTTAATGAGAAATGACACAGATAATAATTTTGAAGGTCCATACCGAGAATGTGTTGGCTCATTGATGTTTGCAGACACAGATAATAATTTTGAAGGTCCATACCGAGAATGTGTTGGCTCATTGATGTTTGCAGCAATAGTTTCCAGACCAGATATTTCATATTCAGTGGGAGTTGCTAGTAGATTCTTAAACAATCCTACTGTTGCACAATATAATGCAGTAAAAAGAATCTTAAGATATTTGAAAAGCACTTCAAATTATGGCATCGAATATAGAAGAGAGCCAGACTACAATATAAGTGGTTTTTGTGACGCTGACTATACAGCAGACAGAGAGACGAGAAGATCTACAACAGGCTATGTATTCAAGGCTTCAGGTGGTCCAGTTACGTGGTCGAGCAAGAGGCAACCAGGTGTTACGCTATTTACCACAGAAGCAGAATATGGTTACGTCAGTTGTTGAGTGATATTGGAATATCAATAAATGGTGCAACACCTCTGCATATTGACAACCAAGGTGCCATAAAATTGATACACAGTTTCACAGTCGTACCAAGCATGTGGACATACAATTTCATTTTGTTCGAGAGAAGTATCAAAATGATGAGATCTTATCAAAGTATATTAGAACGAAAGACCAACAAGCTGATATTTTTACCAAGGCTTTGTGCAGAGAGACATTTCAGAAACTCAGATCATTGTTGGGACTTAAAATTTATAAGGATATTTTAGTGTCTACATTTCTAAATGAATCTGATGTTATTTAAAAAACACTCAAAAAGTGGGAGTATTAGAGTTAGTATTTTTCGTGTTTAGGAATAGGAATCTATTTATGTTAAAGAATAGGGTTCTAGATTTGAAGTAATGGATAATTGATAGATTGTCAAGTTAACGTTTTTCGTAATATATGTTACCGATTTTATACATTTCTTTGGAACCTTTTTTCAATAAGAAAGCTGTAGTAGATAAGTGTTACTGTACTCTCCACATTCCACAGTACTCAGTTTCCAATAGGAGACGGAAGGGCGAAAAAATATCAAAACACAAAATATCGAAAAACAAAATATCGAATTAAAATATCGAAAGTACATAATATCGAAACTACAAAATATCGAAACTACAAAATATCGAGTAACAAAATATCGAAACTACAAAATATCGAAAATACAAAATATCGAAACAACAAAATATCGAAACAACAAAATATCGAAAATATAAAATATCGAAAACGCAAAATATCTAAAATACAAAATATCGAAACAACAAAATATCGAAAATACAAAATATCGAAAACACAAAATATCGAAAATACAAAATATCGAAAATACAATATATCGAAACAACAAAATATCGAAAACCAAAAACAGAAAATTTCGGAACCTACACCTAACCTGACCCTGACCTAATCTAACTTAACCTAATCTGATATAACAAAAACCTAACCTAACAAAATCTAATCAAATCTAACCGAACCAAACCGAACCAAAGCAAACTGAACCAACAATTTAAAAAAAAAAAAACTTTCTTGACTTCTTTCCCGGGATACTAGAAGGTGTGAATTAGAACCGAACCGAACCGAACCGAACCGAACCGAACCGAACCGAACCGAACCGAACCGAACCGAACCGAACCGAACCGAACCGAACCGAACCGAACCGAACCGAACCGAACCGAACCGAACCGAACCGAACCGAACCGAACCGAACCGAACCGAACCGAACCGAACCGAACCGAACCGAACCGAACCGAACCGAACCGAACCGAACCGAACCGAACCGAACCGAACCGAACCGAACCGAACCGAACCGAACCGAACCGAACCGAACCGAACCGAACCGAACCGAACCGAACCGAACCGAACCGAACCGAACCGAACCGAACCGAACCGAACCGAACCGAACCGAACCGAACCGAACCGAACCGAACCGAACCGAACCGAACCGAACCGAACCGAACCGAACCGAACCGAACCGAACCGAACCGAACCGAACCGAACCGAACCGAACCGAACCGAACCGAACCGAACCGAACCGAACCGAACCGAACCGAACCGAACCGAACCGAACCGAACCGAACCGAACCGAACCGAACCGAACCGAACCGAACCGAACCGAACCGAACCGAACCGAACCGAACCGAACCGAACCGAACCGAACCGAACCGAACCGAACCGAACCGAACCGAACCGAACCGAACCGAACCGAACCGAACCGAACCGAACCGAACCGAACCGAACCGAACCGAACCGAACCGAACCGAACCGAACCGAACCGAACCGAACCGAACCGAACCGAACCGAACCGAACCGAACCGAACCGAACCGAACCGAACCGAACCGAACCGAACCGAACCGAACCGAACCGAACCGAACCGAACCGAACCGAACCGAACCGAACCGAACCGAACCGAACCGAACCGAACCGAACCGAACCGAACCGAACCGAACCGAACCGAACCGAACCGAACCGAACCGAACCGAACCGAACCGAACCGAACCGAACCGAACCGAACCGAACCGAACCGAACCGAACCGAACCGAACCGAACCGAACCGAACCGAACCGAACCGAACCGAACCGAACCGAACCGAACCGAACCGAACCGAACCGAACCGAACCGAACCGAACCGAACCGAACCGAACCGAACCGAACCGAACCGAACCGAACCGAACCGAACCGAACCGAACCGAACCGAACCGAACCGAACCGAACCGAACCGAACCGAACCGAACCGAACCGAACCGAACCGAACCGAACCGAACCGAACCGAACCGAACCGAACCGAACCGAACCGAACCGAACCGAACCGAACCGAACCGAACCGAACCGAACCGAACCGAACCGAACCGAACCGAACCGAACCGAACCGAACCGAACCGAACCGAACCGAACCGAACCGAACCGAACCGAACCGAACCGAACCGAACCGAACCGAACCGAACCGAACCGAACCGAACCGAACCGAACCGAACCGAACCGAACCGAACCGAACCGAACCGAACCGAACCGAACCGAACCGAACCGAACCGAACCGAACCGAACCGAACCGAACCGAACCGAACCGAACCGAACCGAACCGAACCGAACCGAACCGAACCGAACCGAACCGAACCGAACCGAACCGAACCGAACTTAACCGAACCGAACCGAACCGAACCGAACCGAACCGAACCGAACCGAACCGAACCTAACCGAACCGAACCGAACCGAACCGAACCGAACCGAACCGAACCGAACCGAACCGAACCGAACCGAACCGAACCGAACCGAACCGAACCGAACCGAACCGAACCGAACCGAACCGAACCGAACCGAACCGAACCGAACCGAACCGAACCGAACCGAACCGAACCGAACCGAACCGAACCGAACCGAACCGAACCGAACCGAACCGAACCGAACCGAACCGAACCGAACCGAACCGAACCGAACCGAACCGAACCGAACCGAACCGAACCGAACCGAACCGAACCGAACCGAACCGAACCGAACCGAACCGAACCGAACCGAACCGAACCGAACCGAACCGAACCGAACCGAACCGAACCGAACCGAACCGAACCGAACCGAACCGAACCGAACCGAACCGAACCGAACCGAACCGAACCGAACCGAACCGAACCGAACCGAACCGAACCGAACCGAACCGAACCGAACCGAACCGAACCGAACCGAACCGAACCGAACCGAACCGAACCGAACCGAACCGAACCGAACCGAACCGAACCGAACCGAACCGAACCGAACCGAACCGAACCGAACCGAACCGAACCGAACCGAACCGAACCGAACCGAACCGAACCGAACCGAACCGAACCGAACCGAACCGAACCGACCGAACCGAACCGAACCGAACCGAACCGAACCGAACCGAACCGAACCGAACCGAACCGAACCGAACCGAACCGAACCGAACCGAACCGAACCGAACCGAACCGAACCGAACCGAACCGAACCGAACCGAACCGAACCGAACCGAACCGAACCGAACCGAACCGAACCGAACCGAACCGAACCGAACCGAACCGAACCGAACCGAACCGAACCGAACCGATCCTAACCGAACCGAACCGAACCGAACCGAACCGAACCGAACCGAACCGAACCGAACCGAACCGAACCGAACCGAACCGAACCGAACCGAACCGAACCGAACCCAACCGAACCGAACCGAACCGAACCGAACCAAAACGGTTCGGTTTGGTTCGGTTCGGTTCGGATTCACACCCTCTAGGATCCCGGGAAAGAAGTCAGGAAAGTATTTTTTTTTAAATATTGTTGGTTCAGTTTGCTTTAGTTCGGTTTGTTTTGGCTAGATTTGATTAGGTTTTGTCAGGTTAGATTTTTGAAACTTTCTATTTTTATGAGGTTAGGTCAAATTAGGTTTAGTTAGATTAGGTTCGGTTACGTCAAGGTCGGGTTAGGTTAAGGTTTCGAAATTTTCTATTTTTGATTTTCGATATTTGTTAATTTCGATATTTTGTATGTTCGATATTTTGTGATTCGATATTTTGTATTGTCGATATTTTGTATTTTAGATATTTTGTATTTTCGATATTTTGTATTTTCGATATTTTGTAGTTTCGATATTTAGTATTTTCGATATTTTGTATTTTCGATATTTTGTGATTCGATATTTTGTGGTTTCGATATTTTGTAGTTTCGATATTTTGTAATTCGATAAAATGTAGTTTCGATATTTTGATGTTTCGATATTTTGTAGATTCGATATTTTGTATGTTTTCGATATTTTGTATTTTCGATATGTTGTGTTTTCGATATTTTGTGTTTCGATATTTTTTCGCCCTTCCTTTTGAGGGTTTTGTGTTAGTACTATTTTAAGAGCTTTATGAGTAGGCAAATTCTACGTAGAGCTTGTGGTGGGACAAAGTTAAGTTTCGGAGCAGGAGACATAGCAGATAAAATCTGCTGGGTTCAAAGAATCGTAGGGTTTTTGAGGGTTTTGAGTTAGTAGGATTTAAAGATCCTTATAAGTAGGAAAAGTATGCGTAGAGCTTGTAGACATAGCAGATAAAATCTGCTGGGTGGGTATACTGAGAATTTAGGCCTTTTTTTAAAAGAATTGTAGGGTTTTTGAGGGTTTTGAGTTGAGTACGATTTTAAGAGCCTTATGAGTAGACAAATTCTAACTAGAGCCTGTGGTGGGACAACGTCAAGTTTTGGAACAGGAGATATAGCAGATACAATCTGCTGTGTAGTTATACTGGAACTTGAGGCCAAATCCTAAAGAACCGTAGAGTTTTGAGGGTCTTGAGTTAGTAGGATTTTAAGAACTTTATAAGTAGGTTCGGTTCGGCTCGGTTCAGTTTCAAAAAGTTTGAGAGCTTTAAAAACAACAAAAATATTAAATATTATTTTTTCCATAAAAAAATCTGCTATCTTCACACCGATTTATCTGCCAGTAAAATCTGCTGAGCATCAAATTACAAAAATTTTGTTGTGCAGTGTATAGTGTAAATTACGCGTTCGGGCGTCATCGGATGAAAAAATCTGCTAGCTTAATCTGCCATCTTCACATCGGTTACTTTTTGTCAAATATCTCAACGGTAATATGTAGGACTTTTGTTTTCACCTTTATGCAACCAGTAGAGGTATCTTTCTACCGTTGTATAACAATCTCAACAAATATTTTGAGTTTTTTTAATAAAAATTTTAGAGATGAGATTTTTAACAAAATTTTTGAAAACATTTTTGGAATATTAGTTTTGTGGTGATTTTGATTTCTTATGAAAATTATTGTATTTTTTGAGTTAGCCTATCTGTTAGCTCCCGCTAAATTTCGCGGTTGTTTTTAAATTTTAAAACCACACAATTGGATGAAGGACAGAGTACATTTTTCGCGCATAGACATGCGCACCAAGAATCGAGGAGATCCTTTCTACCGCCTCGAGCAAAATGGCGTGTTAATTACTTTCTCCAACTATTACAAATTTGTACACTTAAAAGTGCTAGATTTTGGTATACTGAAGCATAGAACTGGAAACTTCAGCCCTCCAGCTACGTGGTGCCATCATTAGATCCTGACAGGGGCCCTTGGAATGTGGAGAAATTGGCTGCAAACTGGTGAGTACTTTGTTTCTGATTTCGGTTGTGTGGGTAACAGCAATTAACCTATGGACCTTTTAATTATTTCGTGATTTCATATCAATATAATTATGTTTGTTCGCGCTTTCATTTAATAAAATATATACAGTCCACTGCAGTTATCGTTTTTCTAACTGCGGGCAAACATAAAGTGTTCCTCCGAACCGAATAAATAAATTTACTCCATACGACGGTATTTTAAGTCAGCCATTTTCGCTTTTTCGCCGCGATCACACGGCCTTAAATTTTGCCAATCGTATTGAACCGTAGTTTTTTGTTCGACCTTCGGTTTTCGGCGCAATTCACCTGTTTTCGGTCCACTGCTATGGTAACGCAGGGTTTACCGCGTGGTCATTTCAGTAAACAAAATCGAGTATCAATCAAAACAAGCAAACAACATTTCTGTGATTAGATTTGTTCCATACCATTTCGATATTTAAAACAATTTTCATCAATTGCGATAAATTAGTGCATATTTTCGACAATTCGTCATTTTTTCTATTTCAGAAGCATTAATTTAGCGTTAATTGTATATTTACCGACAATTTCGTCATTTCAAAGGTAAAATCATGTCTATCAAAAAAGCCGTGCAAAAACGCAAGGGTTTTTTTATCTGCGATCACCGAGTGTTATGTGTTTTCACAAACCGCAGCAACCGACGCAAAAGCGAGAAACGAGTTTCAAGTGAGGTATTCCTATTTAGATGAAACCTTCGATAAATGCATGCTGGCACATAATGATGTCATTATGCTGATAGACGACTCGGACGACGAGGAGTTTAAAACGCAGGATGCGATCCTTTCAGAAGCTCGTAAATATTTTTATGCGTGTAAGGGGGTTTACTCTGAAATATTTCCGGTTGAGGCCCCATCCTTTTCGGGATCATATGTTCGTCAAAACGAATCTCAAACTCCAAAACTCAAAGAGTTAGGTATTCCCATATTTCGAGGTGATAAAAAATTATGGCCAAGCTTTTTCGATCTTTTTAATAACATTATAGATCAAAATCAAAGTCTAAGGAACGTTCGAAAACTTCAATATTTATTTTCATATCTCGAGGATGAGCTTTTAAAATTGATATCAGGGATTAGCTTATCTGATCAAAATTATAAAATTGCTTACGACAAATTGGTCAATAGATATCAAAACAAGCGAGACCTCGCAAATATTGCTTTAAGCACAATTATGAACTCTACATTAAAAAACGAGTCAGCTAAAGAATTGCGTAATTTAATTGACACCTTTTCAGAATCCCTAGAAATTTCAAAATCACTTAGCTTTGACGTTGACATTGGGACTTTATTATTTTTTTCATTCTGCTAGAAAAATTGGATATTCCGACGCGTTCAAATTTCGAAATGAGTCACGCCAATACTAATGCCGAAATTCCCAATTTTCAGTCACTTTTTCAATTTCTAGAAAAAAGATGTAAATTTTTGGAATCATTTCCTCAATCAACAGCACTCAAAAAGGTGCCTACCTATCAAAAATCAAATTCTATGCCAATTCAGTTTGGGCAAAAGCCTACCTATAAATCATCCAATTCGGCTTTTATAGGACTGGCTGGCACCTCAACTAATTCAAGTACGGGAATAAAATGTTTCCGGTGTAATCAAGGTCACGTGCTTTCGAGATGTCAAACATTTCTTGACCTCTCGCCTATCGAGCGCCTATCTTTCGTCAAGCAGAAAAAATTATGTCTAGCGTGTTTTCATCCCTCGCATGGGGTAGACACGTGCAAATCAAAATATTCATGCTGCACTTGCAATAGTAAAAGGCACCACACTTTAACTCATATCTTAGAACCTAATAAAGAGTCTGGAAGCCAAGATACTAGTCCTGTCATTCACACACCACCTGTCAATAATCTTCATGTGTCATTAAATACCTCAGGACCTTCAGGTACCTTTCTTTTATGCACCGCCATAATAGATGTTATGGACGGTTGCGGAAATTTTCAACCTGTAAGGGCACTGCTTGATTCTGGATCACAGACAGGATTCATAAGTGAAAAGTGTATTCAGCGTCTTAATCTTCCTAGGCGAAGTTACACCACTGAAATATTCGGATTAAATCAAATGTCTTCTCTTACTTCCAAAGGGCTCGTTCAATGTCACATTAAGCCACAAGGACAGGTCAATCCTTTACTTAATTTCGAAGCAATTGTTGTTCCACAACTATGTTCCAATATGCCTACATTCACTTTGAACGATAATCAGTGAAAATACTTGGAAAACTTTAAACTTGCCGACCCATCTTATTTCAAATCTAGACCTGTGGACCTAGTTATTGGTTGCGAGCTATTCGCACAGATATTCAAGGAGGGCAGGGTTCTTGGACAAATAGGGCAACCTTCAGCCCTTGAAACCATCTTTGGCTGAGTCGTCATGGGAAAAGTTGACGAAGTAGGTAGTCTTACGGAACGAACCAGTTGTTTTTTAACGAGTCATTCACCTCCTTTAGAGGTCATTATCCCTAGGTTTTGGGAAATCGAACATTTGCCTAAAAAACAAATCTTATCAAAGGAAGAAAAACAAGCGGAATCAATTTTTACTGCGAGTGTCGTACGACAACCGAGCGGTAGTTCATGGTAGATCTTCCGTTTAAAGATAAAATAAACCCTGACCTAGGAAATAGTTATCCGCAAGCTTATCGTAGATTTTTACTTCTAGAAAATAGATTACTCAAAAATCCTGATCTGTACACTGCCTATTCTAGTTTCATGCAACACTATATCGATTCTAATCACATGAGTCTAGTTTTACCTAGTCAACCAAAAGTCGCCGTATCATGTTTTTTGGCACATCATTGCGTACTAAAGCCGGAAAGCTTAAGTACAAAATTAAGGGTAGTCTGGGATTGTTCGGCAGTCACCCCAAAGAATATTAGTCTCAATGACACGTTGTTGTCTGGACCGAAACTTCAAAAGGATATTGCTTCTTTACTCCTTACGTTTCGTCTTAATCCTATTGCCTACATTGCTGATATCAAACAGATGTTCCGTCAAGTCCTTATCAATCCTTATCACCGTCCTTATCAAAGGATATTGTGGAGGTTTTCTCCACAGGTCCCACTTTCAGTGTGGGAACTTTCTACTGTCACTTTTGGCATGACATGCTCACCTTTTCTAGCCATGCGTACATTAAATGAACTGGCAGAGAGAGAAAAGGAACGTTTTCCTATGGCTAGTAGTGTTCTAAAAACGTCAATTTGCATCGACGATACCTTGGGAACTAGCCCTTCGCTTTCTGAAGCCCTTTCCCTACAGATGGAACTCAATGATTTGTTAAAGTCGGGAGGATTTGAACTTAAAAAATGGGCAAGCAATTGTCCTTAGTTATTGGCAACATTGCCAGAATCCGATCGTCAAATGCCTCTCTCTTTTGACAAGGATGAACCACATTTTATTAAAGTTTTAGGCCTTCAATGGCATCCAAAAAATGACATTTTTTCTTATCAATGCCGAATGAAGGACAAATCCCCAACTAAACGTTCTATTTTATCTATCATAGGAACAATCTTCGATCCCTTAGGTTTTCTTTGTCCCTTGTTGATACAAGCAAAATTTATTTTGCAACAGTTGTGGATATCGAAAATAGGCTGGGACGAAGAACCAGATTCTTCTATCATCGATTCTTGGAACAAACTTCGTTCTGAATTCCCGCTTCCTTCCAATTTTCAATTACCCCGACAAATCAAACTGTCAAAAACCAATACCTGTCAAATCATCGACTTCTGTGACGCTTCAATTCGAGGTTACGCAGGCATCGTATATTTTCGTGTAGAAGAGGAAAGCAATATATCTGTTTCTCTCATATCTGCAAAATCTAGGGTCGCGCCTATAAAGTCACAAACTTTGGCTAGGCTAGAACTCCTAGGCGCATTTTTTCTAAGCGAATTAATTGACTTCGTTTTATCTAGCTATGAACGAAAATTAGCCTTTACAAATATCGTTACTTTCTGCGATTCGCAAGTCGTATTGCACTGGCTTTCATCTTCTCCTAATTGCTGGCAAACCTTTGTTGGAAATCGAGTCAGTAGAATCCAAGAAATCATTCCCTCAAACTCATGGCGCTACATTCCTTCTGCTTTAAATGCAGCCGATATTGCGTCACGAGGGGCCACCCCCTCACAGCTCATTTCACATGACATGTGGTGGAACGCACCGTCGTTTTTGTGGTCTCCCGAAAACGAATGGCCCGATTTTCATAAATCAAAAATGCCGATTGATTTCGGAGATATTAATCTGGAGGAAAAGCCAAAGGTCTGTTGCAATGCGATAATTGACGTTAACTTCTTAGATCAGCTTCTTATCAAATATTTATCTATATCAAAAATTCAACGTATCATTTGTTATGTCCTTCGAATAGTGACCCTTTTTCAAAACCATTCCTATCAAAAACCCACTAATCCACCGGACCAAAAAATTATTTTTGAAAATATTGTTTTTCCTACCACTGGTGAGATGCAAAGTGCGTTTATCAAACGCGTTCAAGGTTCTTGCTTTTCTGAGCTTTTTTCCGCGTTATCTAAGGATAAACCAATACCGAAACCTTTTCGAAAACTTTTACCTTTTCTTGATGAAAATAATATCATTAGAGTCGGTGGCAGATTTCAAAAATCTGACCTTTTGTCTTATTCTGCAAAACACACCCCGTCTTACTTTCGAGTAACCATCGTTTAACTACTCTTCTTATCGAGTCCACTCATCGAGAATACCTTCATCCTGGGTTTAAAACATTACATAATCTGCTTTTACAGCAATTTTGGATATTTTCTGCCAGACGGGCAATTCAAAGAACCATATCCAAGTGCTTGCAATGTTTTAGAATCAACCCTAAACTCTATAGACCGCCCATAATGAGTTCACTTCCCGCTCATCCTTTTTCGAGTGTAGCTATCGACTTTTGTGGACCTTTCTTTGTGATTCCTCATCGTTACCGTGGTTGCAAAGCTTTCAAATCGTATGCCTGTGTGTTTGTCTGTACGGCCACACATTGCGTGCATTTGGAATTAACCATGGAACTGTCCACCGAAGGGTTTGTAGGTGCATTCCATCGATTCATTTCCAGACGTGGAAGCGTGACGCAATGCTGGTCAGATCAGGGCAGTCATTTTATAGGGTTTCGTAACCAATTACTTGATTACACAAGAAGTGCGTCCACCAGACTTTCTATTCGTTGGCATCTGGGACCCCCTCTCAGTCCACATTTCAATGGCCTGGCAGAAGCTGGCGTCAAAAGTTTTAAAACTCACTTTGTTCGAGTTGTCGGCGAACAGAAGTTGTCCATCATGGAAATGTCCACCCTTACATGTCGCATAGAAGCTGTACTTAATAGTCGTCCTTTATCTCCTGCCTCTTCAGACACAGACGATCTTCAACCTCTTACCCCTGGGCATTTTTTGACTCTTGAACCCCTTAATTCAGAAATTCCGGAGTCAGATTTGTCCGAGATTCCCCTAAATGGGCTCTCGAGATGGCAACTAATCCAAAACCTACATAATGATTTTTGGAAAAGGTATTCTGTAAAGTATTTGCATACGCTACAACAGCGACACAAGTGGGCTGATTCGTCCCCAAATATCAAATTAAATGATTTGGTTATCATAACGAGTGATCACATCCAATCACCTTTGAAATGGCCAGTCGGTCAGATTATCGAATTGCATCCCGGCGGAGACGGTCAAGTGCGGTTAGCGACGGTACGAACGGCTATCGGTGTTTTCAAGCGGCCAGTTGTAAAAGTGTGCCTCTTGCCGAATTAAAACTAATTTTAAATTTTTCTACTTATTGAAGTCAATTATTACAATAGATAATTCTTTATTATTATTTTTTTTTGAATTTTTGTTTGTTTGTTTTGCCTTTTTCGGGTTTTCGTTATCTCTTAATAAAATTACGATACTTATCTGTTTTCCATTCATTTATATTTATCGGTCGATCATTTTTTCTTATATCTATATCTGTCCGGTTGATATTCTAAAATTGTTTGTTTTGGAGGGCAGTTATGTTAGCTCCCGCTAAATTTCGCGGTTGTTTTTAAATTTAAAAACCACACAATTGGATGAAGGACAGAGTACATTTTTCGCGCATAGACATGCGCACCAAGAATCGAGGAGATCCTTTCTACCGCCTCGAGAAAAATGGCGTGTTAATTACTTTCTCCAACTATTACAAATTTTTACACTTGAAAGTGCTCGATTTTGGTGTACTGAAGCATAGAACTGGAAACTTCAGCCCTCCAGCTACGTGGTGCCATCATTAGATCCTGACAGGGGCCCCTGGAACGTGGAGAAATTGGCTGCAAACTGGTGAGTACTTTGTTTCTGATTTCTGTTGTGTGGGTAACAGCAATTAACCTATGGACCTTTTAATTATTTCGTGATTCCATATCAATATAATTATGTTTGTTAGCGCTTTCATTTAATAAAATATATACAGTCCACTGCAGTTATCGTTTTTCTAACTGCGGGCAAACACTATCGTAATGTGCCTAAATTTATATATTATCTTTACATGGAAACTGAAAAAAAATCTAAATTAGCAATATCGTGTTTTATAAAAAAATTTAAAAAATTGCCCTTAAGACTAAGTAAATTTTTTTAGGTACTACTATTTATTTTTTATTTTTATTTTTTGCTTAGTTATTATTATAACTACCCAGAATTATTTAAAAAAATATTGCGGTAAAATAATTATTTAATAAAAAAATTCAAACTTCTATGTAAAAAAAAACATTGGTAGGGCGCAAGTTGACATCACTCTATTTGTTTACCTGAAATTTTTCTATTTTCTGCGTGATTTTGATCTTAAAGTAGAATAAGTTATATTAAGATACAAGCTTTAAAAAACTGTTTACAAAAATTATGCCGGAGTTTTTATTCCGGTTTGCCTGTGCCTACTACGGGCCCTGACCATAGGCGTACTAAAGGGGTTTTAGGTTACAAAAAAAAGTTTC
Source organism: Aspidapion aeneum (assembly GCA_963576565.1). Taxonomy (NCBI): domain Eukaryota; kingdom Metazoa; phylum Arthropoda; class Insecta; order Coleoptera; family Brentidae; genus Aspidapion; species Aspidapion aeneum. Next base: position 25,037,959 of record OY755046.1, read on the forward strand.
TGGTTGTTTTCTACGGTTTTTGGAGTCAGCACGTGCCCACAAATTATTTCTATTTAGCTAGTATATCAGCGTGAATCTATATTTATTGCACTATATTAGTTCTACTGCAAAAATATTATATTAAGTTAATTTTTGGAATGCTCTGTATAGACAGTAATTTTAAGTCATGATTTATAAAATATTGGCATACTCACCATAATACCTAATAAAATAAAAACTAGGTAGCTATTTATGTTCGTCTAAAAATAAATTAACCCTTGAATGGCTAGCGTTACCGTATGGCATCAGTGACGCACATTTCTATTTAAATCAAAATTGTCCATTCCAATAAAGAAATACGTTTCGATAGTATTTTTAGCTGACTTATAATTTGCTGCATTTTTAGTTTTCTTGGTTTTGGTGTGACATTGTGTCAAATTTGAAAAAACCCAATGGCCGATCAACCATTGGACTTTTGTTTACAGTAAGTACCATGATTTCTATATTTCAGTTATAATTGGTGCAAAAACAGTGATATATGCTAGATAAATGTTTCACCTTCATGGTTGATTAGTAAGGGTGACGTTTTAAATCATGTTTTTGCTCTCTTGCGTGTGTTTTTTCTTACGTTACCAAATGGTAACGCTAGCCGATTATGTAGTCAAAACATTTTTTTTTCAGACGAGGTTTCACTCTCGAGGAGGCACTAAATATGGTCTATGAGGACGACTTGGATGTTAGAGAGATTTTCCTGGAAACTCCAGACTCCAATGTTCTTACAGACGAGGACTCAGCCGAAGAAGATGAAAGAGGTATGATTGACAACCTCAACAGCCAGCAGCTCTCAGTTCATGTTGAAAAATCTTCCTTTCAAAGAAGAATTTGGTAAAAATATTGCACCAATGATAAATATGATACACGAGTTTCCAGAAGCTGTTAGAAAACTGCCCTTTCGTTGGGATATGATGGCACAGGAACAATTCGAGAAAATCGTAGGAATGCGATGCGATGAATCTTGTCCGTCACTAAATAAAAAAGATGTTTTGAAACAAAAAAAGAGGGAAGAATTCATTTCAAGTCTGAATAAGGATGATGGTATTATTGTTGTCAAGTGGGTCGATAACAACGTCGTCGGTACAGCTTCGACTTGTTATGGTATAAATCCAATCACCAAAGTAAAACGATTTTCTCGAGCAGAAAAGAAGATTATATATGTCGGCCGTCCATCACTTCTAACAGAGTACAATCGCTTCATGGGGGGTACTGATTTGTTAGATAAGAATGTTGCTAGATATAGAATCAGTATTAGGCGCAAAAAGTGGTAGTGGGCAATTTTCACCTGGCTGTTGGATGTTTCAGTGGTGAACGCTTGGACTATTTACAGGAGGCATGAAGCTATTTCTCAGTTGAACTTCAGAAGACAAATTGTGCAATCATATCTCACTAAATATGGAATTCCTCCTAAGGGAGCAGGGAAGCCCGCAACATCACGTTCGGGCGTAACTTTAATAGAATATCAGATGATCTTCGATATGATGGTGGTAACCATTTACTCGTGCCAGGCAAGGCAAGAAAAGGAGAAGATGCGCTGGTGAAGGCTGTTCGTCTAGTATAAGAACTCAATGTCGTAAATGTAAAGTAGGTTTATGCATTGACTTTAACGAAATATTTCACACCAAATAAAAATATTTGTACCTTTATTCGGCTAGCGTTACCATATGGTAACAGCGATTTTCTTTCAATAAAAGCAATTTTCATGGAAAATTTTGTTTTATTTATATTTAATTCGTGTTATTGGTTAGCTAAATAACAGCTATTTTTGGTAAAATTCAAAAAAAAAGTTTCGCCGTTGAAGGGTTAAGTTAATTTAAAATTAAGCATAATCAATGTTCCTCCCAATTTGTAAGTCACCTGAGTTAATACTAATATACTTATCGAATTTAAAGAAATCCTGCCCTATGTAATACCACCTCTAGAGTATTGTATTATTTAAGTATCTCATAGTGATATGACTTTAAGTAATTAGAAATCTGGTGAGCTATGACCAAATGTTAAGTGTTAAAAATTGTTATAGCCCGTTTCTCTCTTCTTTTGCATTCGCATATGGTGTAAAAATTCTTCGAAAATAAAAAACGCCATCATCCTCCATAAAAAGATGAATTAGTCCGCCATCTTAGATTTAAAAATTGCCAAAAATTGATATAGTGATGCTCAAAGAGCAATAAATTCTTACTATGATACTTGAAATCGGTTTAGTTTTAATGATTTTATGAGAAAATGAATGCAGTCAGAACAAGATAATCGTATAGTTTGTAAAACATCTTTTTTGGTATAACAATGGTTGATTTAAAGATTAATATTTCCAAAATTACTGAACCAATACTGATGATTTAAACCTTGTTTTGTGCGGCGCAGAAAGAGGGTTTTAACAAAAAAAAACGAATAGTTTCTGTATGTACAAGAACAAACGAGCCTCTTTGAATGGGGTCAAGTTTGATTCTGTTACCGCCGCACTATGGTCTGAGGGATCAATATTTTGGCCAAAAATAGACTTTTGAAGTGAAACTCTCTAATCACAGAAACGCAAATCAATAAAGAAATCTAAATCGCTAATATACCATTAAAAGCTATTTATTATTAACCCCTACTCTTGTCACCACCATTTTTGTGATTTATTCTGCCTAAAAGCTCTTTAAAAAAGTGTATTATTTTTAATATGGTCTACAAATTACACCGCCTCACAAAAAAATATAAGTTGCAAAACTCAGAGGGTAGACCCCCAAATACTCCTACTTTTGGTGCGCCAAAACCGAGTTCTCTAAAAAAAAAGTTTCAAATATCGAATTTCCCTTATTACCCCCCCCACCCCACTGGGGGGGGGGGTAAAATTTGATCTATATAAAAAAGTATTTTGGTCCGCAGGACTGAAATATAAGGAATAAAAAGTTTTGTAACCATTCAGTCACCCCTTCACCCCTTTTATTTGGAGGTCAAAACTTTACCTTTTAAATGGAAATGCACAGTTTATCATGGAAATAGTTTTATTTGCTAAATTCAACCAAGACAATAAAAATCCATAATAATTTACTCAATTATCCCCTAAGTCACCCTTAGCAAATGGCGTATCCAGGGGGGGGAGAAGGGCAGCTGTTGAGCTGTCCCCCTCTTTAACCAAGTTTTTTAAAATCGGACATTGAAATTAAATTATATTATGAACTCCCCCCCTCCTCCCTCTCTAAATTAAGAAGGCCATGGAATTCAGAAACCTGCCCCCTCCTCTGTTTTGGGTTGGATACGATCTTGCCCCAGCACCGATCTTCCCTCCCTGGGGAAGCGGTAGAGTCTAAAATAAAAATTCATATAGAAGTTTAGTCGTGCCTATAGTAATCCATACACAATTTATTTATAAACTCCCACGACTTCCCTAACAATGGGGATGCTAAACAGTTTTTCTCGTTTTCAAATCGTGCCTAACCCATATTAGTTGACTTTCTTCTAATTTAATTTTACCTTCCTAGCCCGCGTTGCAATGGCTAGAGAAGGTATTATTTTCGACGAAAAAACAATTCTTGAGATAACGCCGAAAATGTTTATTTGGATGTATTTTGACCTATTTTAGTAATTCGTCCTGATGTCTGTCTGTGTGTGTGTGTGTGTATGTGTGTGTGAATAAAATCTATATGTTTGTGGCGGATTCATTTTACAAACACAACTTTTTCTGGGTATTACGCCACTAGTAAGGAAAAATTATTTTGTGTGTATTATTTCTATTCGTAACACGATAGCTCCTAAACCGATGAACCGATTTTCATAAAATTATCAGGTAAAATAGTGTTCGACACTCTAACGAGCTGATAAAATTTTTTAAAAATGCTAACTTTTTAACGAAGCATCGTATCAATATGCGGTTTTGAAAATATAGTAGACTATATTTTGGACAATAATTTGTGTTAGCAAAAAACTTGGTAAGAGCTTTGGTTTCTTAGATATTTACAAAAAACTATTTTCAAGCGTATTGGCTTCACTTGAAGTGTGCTAATAGGCTAGCATGGATCCATTTATTTTAAGCATTATATTTGGATTCAAAGTACACAAAAATCCCTTAATCGATGTATCACGTGACAAATTTTATTTTTTTAATCTAGCGAACCGATATAATTTATTCTATATTTGAATTTAGATGCTCCAAATACCCTAAAACAGATGTGTCTGCTTTAAATGTTTGCAGTTTCTATTAATTTCCTATGTATTTTGGCGGCCATCTTGAATTTGTCTTTTGTTTTTTAAAGTTCATTGCTAAGACAGGAGTTTTAATATTCATTCTACTTCTTTTAAGGTACTTTGCTCATTACTATCTATATAGAAGACACACCGAAACACAAATTAAAATGCACTAGAATAGGTACTTTGTGTCTATCAGAATATGTACCGTCATGTTTAATAACCAATTTGGAGACCATCGCACTTTTTCGCACCAACAGTGTATGTACTCCAGAAAGTAGATATTAGGACGAAAATATTTTTGCAAAAATTAATTTAGAAGTTCTTGAAAGCTTTTTTGTTAGTCCAATGAAATATCGAAAAGAAAAAAATTCAGGCATTTCTGGCAAAATTTTTGTATCATTGGTATTTAAAGAATAAGTTTAAAATCCCTGTGACCCAAATTATCAAAAAATAATCTACTTAGCTTAAGTTAAAAAAGTAATTCCTAAAGTTTTTTATAACTCTTCGCATTTCTTAGAAATAGCACCTTAAAGTTAGTGAAAAATAATGAACAAAAAAAAAACAATTGCTCATTTTCAGGAAATGTCAAATTCAGACAACGATATTTCAAAGCCTGCTTTAGCAATAAAGCCAATCATGCTGGAATTTTAAGGTGTCGTTATTTTGCTTTAAAAAATATACAACTAAACAATTTTATTGTAACGTAAGTTTTTGGTATTTTTGGCCAAAATATTGGGGTTTCAGACTAAAGTGCGCCGCACAGAGGGGCCAAATGGAGCTAATGTCAGAAATAATTATTTAAACACCCAAAATATTAGAAACAAAAACAATGTGTATTTTTTATTGTGATATAGGTTAAAATGCACCTGTTTAATATTTTATAAAGCTTTTATATTTAGTTTTTTTTACAGGGTGATTCAAAAAGAGTTTTTTTTAAAGAAATTTAAGTACTTTTACACAAAAAAGTAATTAAAACTTAAACATTTATTAAAAATGAGTTTAAAAATTCTACATTTTATAATATTTCTGTTTAAGGTATTTAACTTGGCTCATAATATACAGTATGTCCCAAAAGTCTGGAATCGACCGAACCGAACCGAACCTTTTTTTTTTAAACTTGACTTGAAGAGGAGTCACCTAAAAATACTATATTGTACAATAAGACATATGCATGCATATTTTTTACTTATATTGCATCTAAAAACTAATTTTACCATTTTCTAAGAAAAAGGAATTTAATGCAAAGGCTTTTTGGATAAAAGTTGTATATTTTTTGCTTGCATTTTGCTATTTTCTACACACAAAATTAGGTTTTGTATTAAAGATCATTGTAAAAAAATGACTTTTTTTTTTATTTGTCAAACACACTGTGTTTTTTTTATTACAATCTAGTCAGTAAGACTAATTAGCAATTTTGTTTTAACTTAATTTACTAGAAAAGTCAGATTTAAACTTAGGGTTCACTCAACAGTTCTCCCCGCTTTGTTTAGTCTGTAACTCACAATTGTGTTGTGTTTATAGCATTATTTTGTTTTATGTGTAATTCACTTTGTTTACTAGCTCAAACGGCTTCACTCTTTTTAGTCGTCGAACTAGCATAGTATTGTCTAGAAGCTGAATTGCTTCCACATTCACATGCCGATGGAGTCTATCTTCATGGCTTTTTGCGTACTTTTTTATAGTCTCTGCTACAGTTTCGATTTTTAGATCTCGATGAAGGTCACTATTTCGAACGTACCAAGGTGCATTCACAATGTTTCTTAATACTTTATTTTGAAATCTCTGTACAACTAGAATGTTACTCTCTTTAGCACAACCCCATAGTTGAATACCATATGTCCATACTGGTTTCAGTATTTGTCTATAAAGCAGTAACTTATTATGAATTGTTAAATTGGACTTCCTTCCAATTAGCCCGTTCATTTTTCTATACCTTATCTCAAGTTCTTCTTTTTTTTCTTAACATGTGCTTTCCAGCGCAATTTGGCATCAAGTGTCATACCTAGATATTTTGCCTGATTCGAATATGGTACTGGAATGTTGTTAATTGTTATTTGTATGTGATTTATATTTTTGTTTGTAAAATCAACATGAATTGATTTGGTTTCATTTAATTTTATTCGCCACTTTGTGGTCCAACTGTGAATTCGGGTGACTGCATCCTGAAGTTTTTCTATGCATTTTTCAATAGATTTTTCTACCGTCAATAAACCAGTATCATCGGCAAATGTTGCTAAGTGACAATTTTCTGGCTTTGGGATATCACAAGTGAATAATAAGTATAGATAAGGGCCTAGTACGCTACCCTGGGGCACGCCTGCTTGAATTTCTCTTAAATTTGAGTATGAGTCTTCCTGTTTTACTCTAAAATGTCTATCAGATATGTATGATTCCAAAATATCCGAATATTGTTTTGGCAGAAACCTTTTTAGTTTAAAATTAAGGCCTTCATGCCACAATTTGTCAAATGCTTGTGCTACATCTAGAAAGACTGCAGAATAAACTTTTCCCTCTTCTAGTGCTTTTTCTATTATATTAGTAATTCTGTGTACTTGATCTATCGTGGAATGCTTGTCTCGAAAACCAAATTGATGAGATGGAATAATTTCTTGTCTTTCTATGATGGGTTTTATTCTTTTAAGCAATAATTTTTCATAGAGCTTGGATATAATTGGCAGCAAAGATATTGGCCTGTAAGATGACACGTCATGGAGTGGTTTTCCCGATTTTGGAATCATGATAACTTCTGCAACTTTCCACAGTTTAGGTACATACCTAAGCCTAAAAGACGCATTAATTAGGTTGCATAGTTTTACGATAGCTTTTCTGGGGAGTTGTTTTATGACTACCCCGTTAATAAGATCATACCCTGGGGCTTTTTTCGAATTAATATTTTTGATTTCTGTTAATATTTCTTTTGGTGATGTAAGCTTAATATGGTCCTCGATTTGATGGGGTTCATTTAAATGAAAGTGTTCATCTGGTGCTTCGTGGGGCTGAAATGTTTTTTCTAAATGACTTGCAAAAATATCTGCTTTTTCTTCGTTACTCCTTGCCCACTGGTTGTTAGATTTTCGTATGGGTGGAATTTGGATAATTGGTCTTCTAAAATCTTTGGTTGCTTTCCAAAGGGAATAGTCGGTATTTTTATCATCTGTAAGTTCATTAAGAAAATGGTTAATAGATTCATTTTTAATTACTAGAATTTCTCGCCTAATGCGCTGCGTCATGTTGTTGAGATTTGTTTTGTCCCGAGGATCACGGCTTTGTTGCCACTTTCTTCTTAGTTTCCTTTTTTCCAATATAAGGTCTCTAATTTCCTTTGGATAGTTTTTTCCCTTAAAAATTCTCTTTGGTTTTGGACTGTTTTCCCAAGCTGCTTGTTGAATATTTATAACAAAATAATCAACTTCTTTATCGATTTGTTCTGGCGTTTGCAATGGTACTGATAGGTTTTTTTTTTCTGACAGACTTTGTTTAAAACTAATCCAGTCAGTCAGTTTATTAACTAGTGAGATATTTGCTTCTTTCTTTATTATGTTTTTACTAAGAGTTAGAATAATAGGTGAATGATCTGAGTGTAAATCAAAACTTTCTTCTATATCTACAAAACTTAAAGATATATTTTTTACTATAAAAAAATCAATTAGATCTGGAATTTTTCCTGGATCTGTTGGATAGTATGTGGGCTTACCAGTTGATATCGGCTCACATTGATATTCACTAATAGCTTGCAAAAGTTCTTTTCCTTTAGAATTCGTCAGTCTAGATCCCCAGTAGTTATTTTTTGCATTAAAGTCACCTCCAATTATAAAACGGTTTCCTAATTTTCTGAGAAAATTAAGATATTGATTTTTCTTTAGTAAGTGCCTTGGTGGTATATAGACAGCACTTATGACTAATGTATATGTTTTGGTTTTTACACTTACTAATGTAGCTTGAATCTCTATGGTTTTATATCCCATCTCCTCATAGTGTGATATATTTTCTTTAATTATTACAGCACTTCCCCCATGTGCAGTATTGTTAGGGTGAGTTGTATGATACACTTTATAACCTTTAAATTTAATGTGAGACTGGTTAGTGAAATGCGTTTCTGACACAAGGCAGACGTCAATTTTTTCTATGTCTAGAATAACTTGCAAGTCTTGCTGATGTTGCAAGAGACCATTGGCATTCCAAGCTAGGATTCTAAGATTACTGACCATTTTGAGGCATATTGGTAGCTCCGTTATTGCTACTTTCTAGTTTAGTTAATCGCTCATCAAGTTTGTTCAATTTCTCCAAAATTAATTGTAGTGTTTGTTCCATAGTATTTTGACTACTGATATTAATATCAGGTATAGTAGCTGTTGCTGCTACTTGGCTGTATGTCCTTGTCACAGAGTTTTGTGTGACTGTGTTTCTTGTCTGTTGGTTTTGTATATTTGTACTCACGTTTGGTATGAGATTCGGTTTCTGTTTCCCCGTGCATTTTACGCAACGTGGTTCTTTAGCGCAATATTTTTGCGTGTGTCCATAAGATTGGCATCTTTTGCATTGAGGGACTAACTTTGAGGTTTTTAGTGCTTTTATTTCCACTTCAATCCCAAGGATACTGGAAATTTCAAAAATTTTGTTGATATCTTCATCGTGGCTAAATGTGAGCATAAACATGTTAAGTGGTTGTCTTGTTCTCCATTTAAGTTTGCTGCTGGCCTCCAGTGCCTTAAAACCTTTTTTTTGTAGATCAGCTACAATTTTTTGTGGGTCACATGAGAAGTGTAGCCTATTCGCTATTACTCTAATTGGCCTTATTTGTTTGTTTTCGTATGAGTGCCATTGATGCTTTATTTCATTAAGCATTTTAGTAACCAGCCGATAGCTGTCTGCGTCTTGTACATTTATTTTAATATTTTCGTTATTTAAAACTTTTATTTTAACTCCTTGTATGATATTTAACTTTTCATAAATATCATTAAAATTATTTACGCCATTTAGCATAATCGGTGGAGGTAATGGAGCTTTTTTAACCTTAGTTGGGGGTTCTTCATTTTGTGTTTTATTGGAGGGCTCTCCAGTGCCCGAGCTTTGTTGTGGTGGTGAGAGTGAAGTATCCATTCGACGTTTTTTCCAACCTTTTCCTTTTTGTCTGATCCACTCAGTTTCTCTTGCCAGATCGTCCTCATCAGTAATGTAGTCCATGTCAGACTCTTCTTTTTTAGTGACTTTTGTCTCTAAATCTGCAAATTTTCTTTGCATACTTTCCAGTTGACTTCGGAGATAATCCACTTGTACACTAAGTGATTTTTTTTTGTTTTGGGATTTTCTCCATTCGCTATATAAAACTTCTTCATTTTGTGTTCTAGCATGGCTATCCTGAAATAATTCGGCATTATCCATTTTTTCTTGATTTTGTTTGGGCTTTTCGCTAATTTTTAAAACAAGTTTCACAGGTGATGGTACACTTTTTTTGCTTTTAAACATGATATATTATTTATAATACACATTGTATATAGATTTTTAACAAAGGTATTTCGCGCGCGAGGTTTATTGTAAACAAAACAAACTTCGACTTTGACCTCGTTAGTACTATCATGCAGGTACGATGCAATATAACCGTACTGAACTGCGATCGAACGAATACTAAAAAAAAAATACATAAGTGCAAAATTTATTTTGCTTTCTAACTAAACTTTATTAATATTTACTTTAAACAACAAGTCAGATGTAAGAATTAATATTATTAAAACCATTTCACGACTTTTGACCGTTTATATCTCAGAAACTGTAAATAGAAAAACTTAACTTTACTTACATTTTTTTTGTTACATACCCCACTATAACATACTAAAATTATAGCCAGTTCAACCGAGACAAAAATTCCCCATAAGGCCTGTGTAAACTAGTGCATGGTCCTTTGATAATCCACTTAACCCATTCCAAAACAAGGATCTGTCAAAATGATATTCTTGAAAAATTTTCGGGCACGTTTCCTAAGTTAATACTACGAAAACGGCAAGTTTGTAAAAGTTTTGGTTCAAAATTTGACTTTCGAAGATTTACCCTCCCCCCACTCCTTTTAACTAAAGTAACTGTAACCGCTACCATAATTCACTTGGCTTTTTACAGGCCTAAAAAGTTGTTTATATCAATTTGATTAAAATCCTTTATTTTAAAATTTTGTTCGAACGAAGCTTTTCCTAATTTTTACGCGTCCGCCATCTTTAAATTTAATGAGTTAATCAAATTTATGTTAAAAAACTATCAATCAAATTTTTAGTAAATTAAACACTTTTTATTTAATAAAAATTCGTTAATAAACAAACAAGTTTTATATTTAAGATGTATAGCATGGGCGCACCCAGGGGGGGGGGGGCGCCCCCCCCAAGCCTTAGATTTTTAATATAGTTTCTGCATAGTTGATGATAAAACATGAAAAATACCTTAAAAGTTGCCCCCAACCCCAAGCAGTGGCGTAGTTGCGAAAAGACATAATGACCTTTTTTTTTGTTTTTTTGGTCGCAAGTTTTTGAGGGCGCGCTTTGTAGCTGTCCGGGCCCCCCCCAAGACCCATTCCTGGGTGCGCCACTGTGTATAGTTTAATTTCTTTTACTTGGGTCGTATGTAGGCACTTTATTTTTAATATTAAAAATCTCAAAAAGTCGCAAGAAAGCGCAGCCATTTTTTTTTTCATTTTGTTAAGAAACATTCAGTTAAAAAGTGACAATAGTTTTGCTTAACAAAATTTTATCACACACTAAATTATATTTTTTATATTTCTTTAAGGTAAATTCTAATAATAATTGACTTCTTAGTTTAAAAAATATGATTACTCTATGACAACCTACAGCTAGATATTGGTATTTAGTGTTTTTGGTTAAATTACCTGTTGCATGCATTTTCAGCCCCCACTAGTTTGCTACATAATTTGAGTTCCAGATATTGTATATGTCTATTTGTTTTTTTAGTTTCTTCCACTTTTACACCCGATTGGCCCCTTTGTGCGCCGACGCCGTCTTGAATTTTTAGAAAGTAACAAATTTTTTCGATAGTGAACTTAAAAGATTAATCAATTTTTGCAATGAGGGAAAATTCCTTTATAATAATTAATTTATTAGGAAATTAATGGAGAAGGAATTGAAAAGGTAATCGTATAATCTGTAGAACAGTGGTTAAAATAAAAATTAATTTTTAATTAATTTAAAAAAAAAATAAAGCTGAAAAAAATTCTTTTTACCCAAAATATTGATAGTTTCCTGCAAATTTCACTTTTTTAAAATAAAATCGGTGGCATAATTCAAAAGTTATAACAAAAACATTTTGTTTGTTTTTGTCTGTTTTTTTTAAATTTAATATACTAAATAATAGTATGTGGTCAGCAACCCCAAAAAAAAAAACGCTTTGTAGAATGGAAGTCTAAAACTTTTCTATTTTTATGTTCAAGTCATAGTTATATAGCAAGTTAATAACAGTAATGACTTATTTGTATGGAATCTTAGTAGATTCTTTAAAAAGAGCAATTTTTGCACATGGCATGAAAACTGCAGTATGGTTTTCGGAGATATATAGAAATTTTGAAAGCTTGTTCTTTGGTAAAGTTAATTCTACTGGAGGAACAAAATCTCCCGGGAAATATAGGAATTCCCAGAACAAAAATGAAGGGATGCCAAAATTGCCTCAAAATTTCATCATTTCATAAAAATCATTTCTTATGTTTGGATGAATTTCTCAAACTCCCAGACTATTTTTTTGAACTGCAATATATTTTTTTTTAATTTTTCTTTAAATTCTAATAATAAAAACAGTTCAAAATAAAATTGTAAAAAAATATATTTGTTATGAGCGAAATACCTAGATTTTATAAAAAAAACTGACTTGACCAATTTCAAAAATTTTTTGCATTATTTTGTGCAACGAAAAAATCTAAGTTATAACAAACTCTTATAGACAGACTCAAAAGGAACCTTGGTTTGCAAAAGAAACCAAAATCCCCCACAACCCCTTAACCGCATCCCGCATCAGGTAAAACAAAATTAAGTATAATAATGTAGGTAATTTTTAATAAAAAGCAGATTTAAAATTTTTATTTAACGTAACTTATTCCCGTGTCTAACCGACAGTTTAGCCATTTTTAACATTTGACTTTTTTAAGATTTTTCATATTAAGTATAGGTTTTTTATTTTATAAACAAATTAAATATTTTTAGTTTACTATAAAAAGCGTGCAACACTTGCCGCAACCTCGATGCAAGGTTTACTATAAAAAATAAAAACCTATGAACTTTAAAGATCACGTTTAGATGTAAGATTTTTTGTATAAAAGAAATAATAAAAATAATAAAACAAGTTAGCAACTTGTACTGTAATAGTATATATTGCGACTCAACCTACCAAACCATCTTGCCATTTTCCTATAGTGAGGCTGCTATAGGGAAGTAGGGATTTAGAGATATAGGAACGCCGCTGGAAATAAAAATATGATTTTTGATAATAGGGACTTATTGCAATAGTGCCAGGCAATTATTGTGCCGGGCACTATATTGACAGTTTCACATTATAAGAACAGCTGTCTTCGTTCAAAATTAGGCCTTTGTGTATCATAAGACCCGGAATTAATAGCCGCCACTATTAATGGAAAATAAACGACTGGGTTTATAAATTCGACTTTGGTATGTCAAATTTGAAAGATCAACTGTCAGTTTTCAATGGGAAAATGTCAGAATAGTGCCCGGCACAATTGTTGCCTGGCCGTATTGTCTTCATAAGTTTATGAATCGTACCAATTTGTATCAAACACCATCACAACTTTTGACATTCCGCCCAATTATTGAAGCATACAACTGACACCACCAAACCCACAACAAAAATTGTTATTTATAGACGATTTTTCGAATACCTAAGTACTTCGCTTTTTATTGTAGTTCCGTTAAAGGTTCGGTTCGGTTCGGTTCGGTTACAAATTTTTAAGAAAAAATAAATGGTAACGCAAGGGTACATCCAGTGGCGGTTTCTCCATAAATGCACATGTGCACGTGCACTCCCAAATTTTACTTAAAAAATATAAAACTTTGATCATTCCTTAATTTAATTCATAATTACCTCAAAAGAAATTCACTAAAGACTGGAATATAATTTAGGAATTAATACCTGGTATGTATGTGTTTGTATTCGTGTTCAAACTCTCCATCAAACAACGCTTTTATTTACTGGAACCAAACTCTATGCAACCTAGATGTTATGTCACATGCTAATTACGAAATATAGAAAGAGAGGACTACATGTTCCAATGGAATTTTACAGTACAAAGAATCTGAATCTTCCTTCGGCACAGCGCGTATACAAAAACCAGCCTCGATGCCGCCCGCACCCTCGCGATGCCCCTGCGTCATCGGTTCGCGTTGCATGTAAGAGCAGATCGCGGGCACTTTTAATTCGTGCGCTTAGTAGTTGTATGTGCAACGATTACTTTTCCAAGTAACGAGTAGATACTGATACTTCCTATTCGAGTATCAGATATTTTGTATTCGGTACTAAGTAATCATTATATTATCGGTAAATCCAATAAATCCTGAGTAGAGTTGAAATTTTGAGTACTAAGTATGCAAAGAAGTTTGTAGTTTTTGAAGTGTAAACTTCTTTAGGCGCGTTTAGCAGTTTTTGTGGGTAGTGAATTCAAATGAGCTGTCAGGCTAGGCTATGTAACGCTCATTCGGGTGAAAGCGGCTCGAGTCGACTAACTGTGAGAAACATTCAGCGAGCGATATGATGATGCAGATGAAGGCCAGTACACAGAAGAGTTCGGTTCGGTCCGCTTTGCAGAATATCTTATGGGCCAGTATTATTAATTTTGCCTTGTTAAAGTGTCAACTTCTGCCGTGTGGTCTTAGACACACACAATTTTTTTTTATTACGATATATTAATCTGGGGAATTTTGTTCAAAATGTGGCAACTTTTCCAATACATTCTGGGTAAAATACATTTCTGAGCCTGGCAACACTGCGCCAGATAAGCCGCCCCGCTAGACATAACACATCAACAGCTATTGAATCAAATAATCAAATATTTATGTAAATAAATATCAGTCCAAATGATTACAAGTACTCCAAACTCGTTACGCATACGGCCGTTGCCGATATGATTGATACGAAAGTAACACTTCGGCTTCGGTCCCATTCGGGATTCGAGTAACGGGTATTTGGCGTCGAAGGAATCGATTACTTCGAATCCGTCCATGTATCAGATATTATTAAAGTATCGAGTAGATAGTATTTGCACACCACTAGCGCTTAGACAACTTAGCATTATCGGTCGGGCGCGGGCGGTTTGTTTTGATTTCGACGATTTGGTATTTACGACAATGGCAGAAGTTTCTAATTCTGATAGCATTACCGTGCAATATTTAAAGATAATTAAATTTTAATCTTTGCCATTAGAAGAGAAAATAAACTAGGTGTGATAATTTATTATTTATTTATAAAAACAATAATAATAGGTAGGTAACTAATATCTAACTAAATATCCCATTTTTTAATTATTTGCTCTAAATTATATTATATGACGGCCCACTCGAAGGCCAAAAAATTAGCGTGGCACTCAAAAAAGATTTTCGCATGCGCCGCAATTTTTTTTTGGTGTGCACCTCCAAATCTTTTTATCACGCGCCGCCACTGGCTACATCTCACCCGAAATTTATAAATAGAACCCTCAAAAGGTTACATATCAGCAATTAAAATAAGACATTTTTGGCCTAAACATGGTCCAATTGTTTTTACTGAGACTCTCGATCTGTACGAGGATCAATCTTTTGAAGATAATAATACGATCATGCAAAAAGTGGGACACAAAACCACAAGCTCGTGATCAAAGCAAACAGGTGGAATAAATACTGCTAGCAGTGGTATTATTAGGAACCTATTGCAATAGTGCCAGGCACTAATTGTGCCGGGCACTATATTGACACTTTCGCATTATAAGAACAGCTGTCTTGTTTCAAAATTAGGCCATTGTGTATTATAAGAGCCGGAATTAATAGTGACGCCACTATTAACGGAAAATAAATAACTAGATTTCTAAATTCAACTTTGGTATGTCAATTTTGAAAGATCAACTGTCAGTTTTTAATGCAAAAGTGTCAATATAGTGTCCGGCACAATTTGTGCCTGGCTTTATTGCAATAGGTCCCTATTGTATTGTATTCTAAATTGATGGCAGGCTCTACTGGACCTCTATCCACCGCGATCATTATTATATATATTATAATACTTATATTTACTACTTACATTGTACTTAAATACATCTTGTCTACAAATCTTCTTGACACGCTTAACTTCTTATACTTGACTATCGTACTACTTGTTCACTATTAACTAAGCCTGGGCGTTAGGTTCTCAGCGTACAACTAACTGCTAAACTCTTTTGGAGATGCTTTTATTACAAACCGTTTGCCATTGATAGGATATCGAGATGTGTTTTGTTTCCTGTATAAACATCATCGAAATTCCATTAACCGCGTTGTTTATAATAGTTCTGTATACAATTTATTACTTTTAATACTGTTACAAATTTAAGTTATTTAAATTTTATAATTGGAATTTATTTAGGTTTAGTGTAGTATTAGGTTGATTTATCTTAAGGTTGTATTCTTAGTCTAGGTTTTAGTTGCGTTATCTGTGACTTGCGGTCCAAATAATACGAGAACTTTCCGGACGTCGAAGGCTGCCGGAAAGTTCGAGAGAGATGGACGATCCTCATATATAAGGCCGGACGTCGTGCATCAGTCAGTCAGTCACAGACAACGTACTGTAGTGGTCGTGAGATATTAACACGAAGTTAATAGACCGATTATAGTAGTGAATTATTAGCAAGTTATTCGTAAGTTTAAGTGCGTGTTTTTGTACATAATTTGTCGAAATGAATTGACGTATCGTTTTCAACAATTGCGAGTTTTAATTTGTCGTTGTGAACCCGTAACAATACAATTTGAACTATATACAGAAGTTCATTTCCTTAGAATGTTTAGGGTTAATGTGTTGCGGCCCTAATTTTTTGTGTACATCACCCTTGTTTCTATTGATATATATTTTCAAAATAAATTCTAGTATATATCCAAGACCCTAACAAAATCGACAAGTTGCAATAAACAACGCCGGTCCCACCTGCCGCCAGCTTTTTTATGTTTAACAGCATGGGTTCAAGTCCAGAAAAACCTAAATTAGGAAAAACCAGGGGCGCCACGTATTTGTTAAGGTGGGGGACGTCGGGTGTTAAATTTTTGTTATAGATTTTGTTCACAGAATAACAATCCCAAATACGAACTAATTACTACTCTATTTAGGAAACTGAATACTTCAATTAACTAACTATTTAATCACTGTAACAATTTTCCCTTAAAAGAACTAGGAATACTCCCACGAGAATAGGTTGGCAATTTCTTTGATTCTATTCGGCAACACTGTCAGAGGGTTATCAAAATAAGTAAACACAAGGATTGAGGTTAAGTAGATTGTATAATGGGCTTTTTTTTATCTGCTGACAGTTTAAATGGAGGAAATTATTAATCATTAATATTAATTAACATTCTTAAGCAAAACAGTAAGTTAGGTTAAAAAAACAAAATATGGTTTTTATTTTAAAATTGAAGTTGAATAGAAAAATGGAGTTATGCAAGTTTCGAAATCATCATCATTCTTGCAAATAAAATTGATAAATATAAAAAACAATATAGTTTCCGACGTCTGAGCTCAGGGTGTCGTTTACACTGGGGAAAAAAATTATTATGAATATCAATTGTTAAGTTACCTATATAAGAAACATGGTATTATTTTAAATAAAAACAAATAGTATGAGTTATAGTCGAACCTGGTCAATAGGCTGTGGCCAATAACCGACCTTTAAATTAGCTTTGACAACGACTAAATATTTAGTTAGGCCTAAACCAAGGTCGACTACAAATTACTAACTTGATATTGTAAAAATTTTGTCATAAGCGCCGTCACATCTCTTGATTACACCAATGTAAGAACCAACATCACCTGGCTGTTCTAATCAGTCACAGCATACAACCACACAGAGAAAGACACAACTTCTTGTACATTCAAACGCAGAACCCACCTGGAGAACCCTGGAAAAGAAAAAGGACACCTTTAGTTTTCCAGTGGTGTACTAATAATTCGTGATTTAACAACTCGAAACACACTGCATATTTCAGTGGTCGTGCCTGAACTATAAAGCCGCTTCATAAATAATTAAATAAAAAACGTCAAGAAAACATTACTGATAAAAAATTATATTTTCTTTTTTTTTTCAAGACTCGGTTGGGGAAATTCACACTCACCTTCTGAAAGAAGGGTTCCCCACTCCAACGCAGTCTCATCCTACAGTCCGGTAGAGCGGACACATCACAGCCCTCGGCCTAGCACATTAGGCTAAAATGGGTCGTGCTACCATATACTGTAAATAAGAAAAACAATCTCAGCTTCACGCCCAATTAAGTTACAATTGACCAAAACCCCAAAAACTAAGATTTTTTCCCAAAAGAACCACGAGTACCCCTAACCTTAAAAAAAAATATGGCTTACCAATTCCACTGGTACTACCCATGTTTCAGCAGTAGCCGGGAGACAGATCGAACAGTTTTTAATAAAAAAAATCGGTCTTGCCCCTTTTTAAGGGCTGGAAAACGATCCCCTTTTACACGAGGGTGCTTCCAGAAAGACAAATGTCAAAAGAAAGGAAAGATGTCAAAAGAACGAAAGAACAGTCGACCAGTGACAACCAACCCGGGTTCCATCTCTGCACCAACCACAACTCGGACAGAACAATCCTCCTGAACTGGTTGCACCGAACAGTATTGTCAATCAGAACCAAGTTAATAGTTCCTCAAAATTCAAGAAAAATGTACTGTGCAACCAATGTACAACAATCAGCCCTTATTTGCTTCATAAGTCCGGATAATATAAACAATGTCCCAGTGTTCCAGATTCAGCACCGAGCAGAATAAGTAATCCGTGAGCAGCCGTACAACCAGAGAAATGTACCCAACCTGCAAAATATGCTTGTGCAACCAACCAAACCACCGCGCGTGGTATTACAGCCTCACTTTTCCATAGGTAAATAAAATCGAATTAAGTACACGGTTTTCTAATTTTTCAACTAATAAAAAGGTGTTTTATAGGCTGGCAGTCAGTGATACAATTTGTAAAAATGCCCATCTTAAATCACAACAGAACCTGTCTAACAGTGCGCGAAACATGGATTGATTTACATAAACTTAAGGTAGGTTTATAGAATTTAAAGTAGATTTATAAAAAAAATGTTGATTACTAACCACAATTGTTAGTGTGAAACTACACGGTGTCCTAAGGATAATTTCACACGTAACAATCCCCCCCTTGCTTCAAAATGGTTAACCCCAAGGGTTAAACATATCTAGTTATCATTCGACAGCTTAAGATCCTTCGAGTGCCAACAACCTGGAAGAACACTACCATCCAATTCCTTCAATACATACGTCCACGGCGATAGTTTCTGGTGAATCACATAGGGACCTACAAAAGGTGGAGCCAACTTATGAGAGAAATACTTAGCAGCATTGGATTGCACAAAATTCCTCTTCCACACCTTTTGACCCACAGAATATTCTTCCGAGCGTTTACGCAGATTATACTTCTCTACACTCTTACGACCCGCTACTTCTAGACGTTTCTTGGTTTCGGCAAACATCTCTCGAAACAGTAAATTTCTTGTAATCCCAGAATCTTGAACACCAGACTCAACACCTAACAATTCCTCATTCCGATAGTCCTCACCAGACAAACACATGTTCCTTCCAAAGTTCATAAAGTAGGGAGTCACTCTTGTAGTCTCATGTACAGAAGTCCGAATGGCACAAGCCAAACGATGAACGTGTTGGTCCCAAATGCGGTGGTTATCCTTGACGTACATACGAATCATGATTTTGATCTGGCGGTTTTGTCTCTCAGTTGGGTTAGCCCTTGGGTGGTAGAAGGCATTAAATCTGAGATTAACATTATACGTCTCCGCCAATTTACGAAACTGACCACCCTTAAACTGACTACCGTTGTCTAAAATGATTTTCCTAGGAACCCCAAAAATCATAAAGACTTGTTCTTCAATTCGGTTAACCACAAGGTTCATTGACATCGAACGAAGGGGAAACACCAGTGTAAATTTACTGAGATTATCATATACTACTAGAAGAGCTGTATGTCCCTTTGTACTTCGAGGTAACGGACCCACAAGATCAACGGAAATGATCTCCCAAGGCCTACTAGGTTTCTCATTAGGAATCATATGATCGCGAGCCCCTTTAGGATCAACTTTGTGAGCAGCACACACAGTACAACGTCGAACATAAGACGCAACGTCCTGGCGCATCTTAGGCCAATAGTACTTTTCTGCCAAACGTTCATAGGTCTTATAGACTCCAGTATGACCGGATGTAGGAGGGTCATGGCCCGCAGACAGTGTTTTGTGTCGTTCCTCCTTCGGCAGTACTAGCTTCCAATTATCCCCTCGAGGCATTAAACTTGAGAATTCCTGTTTAATATATTTGTACAAGTTACCATCCTCTCCGATACGCCAATTGAGAAACTTCAAAGGTTTATCCATCACATTTTTAACCATCCTGTTATACCAGCGGTCCTTCTTATTCGGCTGAGGTGAAGAATTTTCACTACAAATTAGATCAATCATAGGAACAGCCCGTGATAACATATCAGGTACAATCAGGTCTTTGCCTTTACGGTGGATAATCTTATAGTCATACTGTTGTAGTTTTACTGACCAGCGTGCCAGGCGTCCGGAAGGATCCTTTAGGTTGTGTAACCATTTAAGAGCAAAGTGATCCGTAACAATCGTAAAAGGAAGTCCCTCAATATAAGGTCGAAGTTTTTCAATCGCCCATACCACTGCGAGACATTCACGTTCAGTGGTGCTAAAGTTTTGCTCTTGCCGAGTAAGAGAACGACTTAAATAACAAACCACTCGTTCACCACCTTCTGAATCAGGCTGAGTGAGAACCGCTCCAATCCCATAACCACTAGCGTCGGTTTGTATAATAAAATCTTTGGAATAATCGGGACAATTCAAAATAGGTGCACTCACCAGTAACTCCTTAATTTTTCTAAAAGACTCCTCACACTCTGGTGTCCAATTAAATTTGTGATGCTTCTTAGTCAGCGCGGTTATTGGAGTCACTATTGAAGAGAACTCCGGAACAAAACGCCGATACCAACTAAAAGAACCCAATATTCTCCGTACTTCTTTAACAGTTCTGGGACGTGGTAACTCTAACATACTTTTAACTTTATCTGGGTCGACCTTCAACCCTCGGCTGGTAACTAAATAGCCCAGATACTTCATTTCAGGCTTACACCATTGACATTTCTCCCAACTGATAGTAATATTGGCCGCCATCAACCTACGGAAAACTTCGTCAAGGATTTGAATATGTTTTTCGAACGTCGAAGTTACGCAGACGACATCATCCAAGTAGACAAAGACGTGCGGCTCGAGGTCAGCACCCAGGACATTCTGAATAAGCCTTTGCCACGTTGCCGGAGCGTTATGAAGTCCAAATGGCATTCTTTTAAATTGGTATAAACCCCGGTGACAAATAAAAGCCGTAAGAGGCCGAGACTTCTCTTCTATCGGTACCTGCCAATAGGCGCTTTTAATGTCCAGACTTGAAAGATATTTGGCATTGTTTAGCTTGTCTAAGGTCTCGGTTACGAGAGGTAAAGGATAGTTATCTCTTTGTGTGACTGCGTTCAAGCGGCGATAGTCGACGCAAAATCTTGTTTTCCCAGTGTTTTTCTTTTGTACTACGACCACCGGAGACGCCCAGGGACTACTGCTAGGTTCTATCACACCTTGAGCCAGCATGGACTCAATCTCATCATCAATAACCTTTTGTATAACAGGAGAAACCCGATAAGGACGTTGTCGGATCGGCGCAGACTCAGTAAGGATACGATGTTCCACTCTATTAGTACGACCAAGTTGTGTACCCATCAAGGACTTATACGTATTAACCAAATCTTCCATTTGCGCAGATTGTAAGGGTGTCAACACCGTAAGGGTTTCGTTCTCGATACTAAAAATAGTGTCAGCCTTCTCAGCAAAATGCCATTCGCTCTGCCTGAGGTCAGGAACTACCCCCATTACTTTCCAAAAATCAATACCCAAAATTAACAAGTGAGGTAACTCCGGAACCACAGAAACTTCAACAATACGCAATTTACCCTTCAGTGTGACCGGCAGGTCGATAACGCCTAAACTTTGTACACGCTGACCGTTGGCGACAGAACACGAACATTTTCTTGAAGTATCCAAGCGAAGCCCCAAGTTCTTGACGATCTCCCAACCCAAGCTACCAAGAAAAGTTTTGGACGCACCCGAATCCAAAAGCCCCAAAATCTTATGCCCCAGGACCTCAACTTCGAGATATGGTCGTTCATCATTACGAGCGTGATCTAGAATAAAGTCTAAAATCGGTGAAAATGAATTAGCCGGATCAGTATTGGCGACTTGGCTCAAAGGCCGGCGACCTATGAGTGTCCTCTGCCGTTTCCCGAACGATTACAGTTGGGACACCTATTTCTATAAACTCCGACAGCCTGACAGCCGTAACATTTGACTGGACTGCGAGAAAGACAACCAATTGCTTTATGACCAGGTTGGCCACATCTGAAACACGTTAGTGTGGTGCTACCCCGTGGAGCAGGAGGAGCGTTTCGTGGTGGTGTTCGTGTGCCACTTGTGCTTTGTCTAGATGTCGCCTCTACGGCATCGACTACGCCCTCTGTTTCTGAAAGGACTTCCACGTAAGCCAGATCAGGTTCAAGCATAAAATCCTTCCTGAGAGGCACGATCGGTCGCTCTTGATTTCTGTCTTCTATCTTCCTACACAGCCTCTTAAGTTCCTCAACGGTCGACACATCTCGAGAACCCAATCGTTTCTTGTACAAGCTACCGATATTACGCATTAAAATTTTAAGCTTGGCCTCTTCGGACACTTGGCAACGTAACCTCTTGAAATAGGTATTCATGATTGAGAGATATTCACCAATACACTCGGATGGTCCCTGCTTTCTGCGTTTAATTTCATCCAAAAGATCTTCCGCATGTGTGGAGGGCAAGAATTCTGTGCGAAATTCCTCCATCAGTTCATCCCACGTTTCTACAAGGCCTTGCTCAACGCATTCTTGATAGAACGAAAACGCTCTTAAATCAAATAAGTCGATCCCAGATCGAAAGAGTTCCTCCTTAGTCACGTTACGCGCAACGCGCAACTCCTCTACACGCTGGAAAAACGCAGTGAGCGACATCTTGCCGTCACCAGTATACTTGGTAAGACCCCATTTGTGAGGTGGCACTGAAGTAATCTGAGCTCTGGAGTTAAGTCTATAAGGTAATGGTGATGAAGTTCCTATTGGTCTAGGCTGGTGTCGAGCAGATGGCTCGTCTTGATCGGTGTCCTCATCAGAGTCCGGAGTTCGTCTTGTGCCGCTTCCTAAGACGGTCAAATCTGGTAGATCTACTGCTACCGCCTCCTTTTTGGTAGCGGACTTATTGTCCAACTGGGCCAAAAGATCTAAGGTCTGGGCCAGCAACAATCTTTTAAGCATTATAGACTCCTTGGTTCTGGCCTGTAAATTGTCGATTCGATTTAGGCAGTGGTTTAGTCTAGAATGTAAGGTTATATAGGTTACGGTTCTCCTGGAACCTGTAAAGGATTGGACCAAAAGTACCAACTTATCAAGCGTCGATGTGAGGACTCCGGTGTCCTCTTCAAACGAGAATGGGTAAGGGGGATAGCGCAAACTGTCATTGTTCACCTCTTGTTGCCTTATATATACCAGCCTAGTCTCCAGTTCAGTTTTAGTACCCACTGACTCTACTCCTCTAATGGCCAACTCGTATCCTATCTCCGAGACTTCAAGTCTCTTAATGTCAATTTTCCCATGCCAAGGATATGACATTGTGATAACTATTTAATCTTTCAAAAAACAATAACTTATCTATGTTAAGTAAGCGTACACTGCGCAAGTCTACTAATAACCACACTACGCTGGTCACAAAGTACACACTTCTCACTATAATAACTACTCGCACTATCTTACACTATATCAATTTAACAATTGGGCAAATAATCCCAATTACTCTAAATTAGATCTTTATTTAAAAAAAACCAAGACCTAATAAATTCGACGTGTCGTGCCCGCAAAACCGAACGGAACAGACAAGAACCGCGTTCGCGTTTACAAAAAAAACTAATAAATAACATCGTACAAGTGTCTCCTCTGTGTTTACCAAACCTCACTCTAACTGTGTGCCAAATAGAATTACCACCCTAGCTACAATTAAACTTTACCTGGCAACGGGTACCACTTACTCAGCACAACCAGCACCCACCCTGGTATTACAGCGACGTTCGCTGATTGCCCTTAAGCAGACTAATGAACCTTAATTAGCATTTAGTCTTTTTTTTTAAAAAATTGAAGAGGAAAAAAAATGGAATAAAATTTTAAAAAAAATAAGTAGGCGTGAACAACAGTACCCAATTCTGCGATATTAGGAAAAACAACCCAGTTATTAGCTTTAAATTATTCAAAAAAACGACGGTCATCTAGTGTTATCTTCCAACAAAAAGCAACTAGTAAACAAATAAATTATCTAGCAGAAAAAAAACTTATGTAATTTTAACATGCCCGTCAAACCTCCTATCAAGAATTGACAACTCCATGGGTCATAAGGCTGTAAACCTTTATGCACTCCAAGCCCATGCTAATTGTCGATTCGCAAGAGTCAGTTATGAGAATGGCTTTAGAAATACCTTAAAAGAATTTCCCGGTACGAATCCCCAAAGATCATATAATATTTACCAAATATATATATGCTGCACTCCGTCTAAGGCGGATCCTCCATTTCGCGACTTCAAAAAAACAAGAAAACAGAAGAAAAAAAAACTCAAGTTGAACAACACTAGTGACACCCGTTCTCAACCAAGCTTGGTTTGGACTTACTATGTCCTACGCCTTACTAGCTAACCTAACACGTTCTGACCTAACCAAAAAAAAAAATAGTTGTGCTTCTAAACAAAGCAGCTATCTCTTGTATTTAATTACTATGGAGCTGTAAAACTATCAAGTAATTCTAGGTACTGGTTAACCTGAACAAGCTTACATTATGACTGATAATTTAAAACAAACAAATTTTTTGTTTAAGGCCGGTATACCCGTAGGTCATATTTGGTATATGCTCTCCGAAGCCTACGCCGTACCCTTAGCCCCAAAAAAAAATTGTCCCCCCTTTTTTTTTTAAAAAAAAAGGAAAAAAACAAACAGGATTATAATTACTTAGTTTGACAGTTCCGAGGTAGCGCTGTTTAGAGAGGTATCGATGTTCAACCTCGGCTCTAGGTAATTTAGATTAAGGTTTTCCCAAATTCCTGAGCACAATAGGACCCACCGCTGACCCGAATTGTAACACATTGGAGAACATGTTAGTCCCCAATTGTTACCACCAAAAAAAAATGAAATAAAAGAAAATGTTTGAAGCACGAAAACTATAAGTCTATCTTTAATTAGTCAACATTAGGAAAATACCGAGCAGCACCTTCACAAAAAAAACAAATCTCTATATCCATTTAAACTACAGTCTTAACTTTCCACAGAAACATTGGCCTATTGTACAAAAATGTGTATTGATGATTTCGGTCACCTAACGTACCCTATGGTCTGGACAAAAAAATTAAATTATAATGATTTTATTTTTTTTTTTTTGAAATATTTTCCAAAAACTCTTTCCATCCAAAACTTTCATTCAGTTGAAGTATTATTATGTGTCGACCTATTCGTGTCTTTAAAAATAAAAAAAAAACCTACATAATAAAAAGTACTGAAAATTGCCAAAAAAAAACAAAAATCTTAGTCAGACATTTTTTTTTGTGTACTGCATAAAAGAAATTATTGGCTGGCTTCCCAAACAAGGAGAAAAAAAAAATAGTTAATGAAAATACTTTTTGTGGTTTTTCGACTTTTTTGAATGATTTCTTAAAGTTGAAGTAGTAACGATTTTCTTTGCTAACCATTGCCTTCTTAAAATCTAGAATAAAGCTGGCCTGTGTTCCCTTCACTGTAAGTTTCTTCACATGGTTAGAATTTTTCCGACAATATTAAAAGACCACAGTGTACCATTGAGTTTATAAAGGACCTTAAATTAACCAACTATGTTATCGTTTTTTAAAGCTTTTAAGTCCTAAAGATTAGAGAAATAAATGAAAATTGTCATTCCCCCGTTCCTGTTTCCCTTTCAGAGACTATATAGTAGTAATTATGGATTTTCCTAAGTTTGATATACTCAGTTTTTTCCCAACAAACAAAAAAACAAGAGAAACCTAACCATCTATCTGCCCAATTAAATCAATTAATAACCTATATGGATAACTTAAGGGTATAAATTTTCCCTAGTAGTAGGTGTAGAGTTTAGCTATCAATTACCTAAAAGCCAAAACTCTAAAGTGATTCAGGTTTTTATAATACCTCTATTCAGAGCAAAAAAAAAATTATCATCCCTCATCGGATTCTAAAAAAAACCATGAACCCTAAACCCTTTATTGTTATCCAAGCTATCCAACATTAGTTAAGCAAACCTATTCTATACCAAATCAAGGTTCAATAAAAAAAATGTGGGTGCTTACCGACCAAGTAGTACTTACTATCGAAACACATTAAACCTATAGCCATAAACAGGGGTTCAATAAATCCCTAAAAGGTTTGTACAGTCTGATGCCAAAAATACCCAAACAGTCCTGTGGACTAACACTTTTAAACTAAACCACTAAATCAGACCTGCACTTGTGACTCATCATTTTTTTAATCCCTTCTGACCAAGGTACATGGAATCCCTCCTGGATTCTTCTTTAAAAAAAAAAAATGGAGCCACCCCCCTTGTTTCGCACCAAAAAAAAGTTAAAACATAAAAAAAATGTAAAGGAATCTGAGGTTCCTATAAATACCTACTTCGCGAAACTAGCTCTAGGTTTTATTTTTTTAAAGTCCAGTCAGTAACTAGTTTATGCCCTTAATTCAAAGCTCACTGCTATTTCTCAGGTAGTTTGACTCTGGTGAAAATCAAATGTTTGGTAAAAAAAATATTTTGCCCAATAAAAGTTAGAAGACAGGGAAGTACAGCCAGTCATATGTCCTAAGTTTTTACTGAGTGTGTCTGTCTGTCAAGTTTTATTACTTATTATTCGGATCCTAAAAACAACAAAAAATTGAAAAAAAACTGTCTAGTTTGTCAGTAGCCACCTTCCACTTCTCCTATTTCAACTTGTAATCGAACTAAGCTAATTAGGTTAAAAAAAAAACCATGTACCACTTTATTGCATAAACCAGCCACCATAAGACCATTAAAAAAAAGTTGTCAAATTAAAAATATCAACATTTTTCCCTAACGAAAAGCAACTGCACTAGGTGGTCAATATTTAATCGAAAACACCATTAAAATTTTATAAATACCAACTTCTCCCTTTTGTGTAGTTGTCACTAGGATTCCTGTTCTCTTTATTATAGAAAAAAAACAAGGAAACAAAAGTTAGTTGGGTGATGCCAACTCATGTTGCTTATCTACAAAAACCCTGGCCCTTTACGTTGGGCGCCAAATCTGTTGCGGCCCTAATTTTTTGTGTACATCACCCTTGTTTCTATTGATATATATTTTCAAAATAAATTCTAGTATATATCCAAGACCCTAACAAAATCGACAAGTTGCAATAAACAACGCCGGTCCCACCTGCCGCCAGCTTTTTTATGTTTAACAGCCGGAAGGTCATGGGTTCAAGTCCAGAAAAACCTAAATTAGGAAAAACCAGGGGCGCCACGTATTTGTTAAGGTGGGGGACGTCGGGTGTTAAATTTTTGTTATAGATTTTGTTCACAGAATAACAATCCCAAATACGAACTAATTACTACTCTATTTAGGAAACTGAATACTTCAATTAACTAACTATTTAATCACTGTAACAATTTTCCCTTAAAAGAACTAGGAATACTCCCACGAGAATAGGTTGGCAATTTCTTTGATTCTATTCGGCAACACTGTCAGAGGGTTATCAAAATAAGTAAACACAAGGATTGAGGTTAAGTAGATTGTATAATGGGCTTTTTTTTATCTGCTGACAGTTTAAATGGAGGAAATTATTAATCATTAATATTAATTAACATTCTTAAGCAAAACAGTAAGTTAGGTTAAAAAAACAAAATATGGTTTTTATTTTAAAATTGAAGTTGAATAGAAAAATGGAGTTATGCAAGTTTCGAAATCATCATCATTCTTGCAAATAAAATTGATAAATATAAAAAACAATATAGTTTCCGACGTCTGAGCTCAGGGTGTCGTTTACACTGGGGAAAAAAATTATTATGAATATCAATTGTTAAGTTACCTATATAAGAAACATGGTATTATTTTAAATAAAAACAAATAGTATGAGTTATTATTTATGTTATAGTCGAACCTGGTCAATAGGCTGTGGCCAATAACCGACCTTTAAATTAGCTTTGACAACGACTAAATATTTAGTTAGGCCTAAACCAAGGTCGACTACAAATTACTAACTTGATATTGTAAAAATTTTGTCATAAGCGCCGTCACATCTCTTGATTACACCAATGTAAGAACCAACATCACCTGGCTGTTCTAATCAGTCACAGCATACAACCACACAGAGAAAGACACAACTTCTTGTACATTCAAACGCAGAACCCACCTGGAGAACCCTGGAAAAGAAAAAGGACACCTTTAGTTTTCCAGTGGTGTACTAATAATTCGTGATTTAACAACTCGAAACACACTGCATATTTCAGTGGTCGTGCCTGAACTATAAAGCCGCTTCATAAATAATTAAATAAAAAACGTCAAGAAAACATTACTGATAAAAAATTATATTTTCTTTTTTTTTTCAAGACTCGGTTGGGGAAATTCACACTCACCTTCTGAAAGAAGGGTTCCCCACTCCAACGCAGTCTCATCCTACAGTCCGGTAGAGCGGACACATCACAGCCCTCGGCCTAGCACATTAGGCTAAAATGGGTCGTGCTACCATATACTGTAAATAAGAAAAACAATCTCAGCTTCACGCCCAATTAAGTTACAATTGACCAAAACCCCAAAAACTAAGTTTTTTTCCCAAAAGAACCACGAGTACCCCTAACCTTAAAAAAAAATATGGCTTACCAATTCCACTGGTACTACCCATGTTTCAGCAGTAGCCGGGAGACAGATCGAACAGTTTTTAATAAAAAAAATCGGTCTTGCCCCTTTTTAAGGGCTGGAAAACGATCCCCTTTTACACGAGGGTGCTTCCAGAAAGACAAATGTCAAAAGAAAGGAAAGATGTCAAAAGAACGAAAGAACAGTCGACCAGTGACAACCAACCCGGGTTCCATCTCTGCACCAACCACAACTCGGACAGAACAATCCTCCTGAACTGGTTGCACCGAACAGTATTGTCAATCAGAACCAAGTTAATAGTTCCTCAAAATTCAAGAAAAATGTACTGTGCAACCAATGTACAACAATCAGCCCTTATTTGCTTCATAAGTCCGGATAATATAAACAATGTCCCAGTGTTCCAGATTCAGCACCGAGCAGAATAAGTAATCCGTGAGCAGCCGTACAACCAGAGAAATGTACCCAACCTGCAAAATATGCTTGTGCAACCAACCAAACCACCGCGCGTGGTATTACAGCCTCACTTTTCCATAGGTAAATAAAATCGAATTAAGTACACGGTTTTCTAATTTTTCAACTAATAAAAAGGTGTTTTATAGGCCGGCAGTCAGTGATACAATTTGTAAAAATGCCCATCTTAAATCACAACAGAACCTGTCTAACAGTGCGCGAAACATGGATTGATTTACATAAACTTAAGGTAGGTTTATAGAATTTAAAGTAGATTTATAAAAAAAATGTTGATTACTAACCACAATTGTTAGTGTGAAACTACACGGTGTCCTAAGGATAATTTCACACGTAACAAATGTGCACTTGCTTATAAACGTAACTTGTGTTATTTACTTAATAGGACATTTTGCCCACGTATCTACTAACTTTGGCTAAAAAGGCATATTCTTTTTTCCACCCAGTACATAGAAAAACCTTAGAATCAATAACAAAAAATGATTTAGGCTTAATACGTTGACTAAAAAAAAGGCCCATGTATTATTAGCCAAGCATAGCAATTGTACATCCAGAGTAGGCTACTACACAAGCGTCTACGCGGTTTACTAAATGTGGACCAAGGAGCTCTATATTAAACATATTTATTATTATAGTCATTTCTGCTCTGACTCAAATTGGCTGAAAGAAACTTTTAAAGCAAGCAAAAACAAAAGCTTTTGATGTCCAATAGAGTAGCTTTTACCCTCAAACTACAATAGTGTCTGAAAGCCTGTTCGTCTAGGTATTGTGTGGTAAACACGTTGAAGAATATAGAAGTAAAGTATTTGACAAGGTCTAACCTAAATATAGATTTTATGCCTAGACAGAGCTAGGTCAAAACTCACAGGAAGGAAACTCCCCGAGGCAGGCCCGGACTGGCGCCTTTGGGGACCCTCTGCTAGAGAATAAAGTAAAAATAAAAAGAGCTCATTTGGAAAATAAAAAATCATATGCGTCTAAAAACTACATTTTGCTACTTAACGATGTTACCACAAAAAATTGTCCGGAAGGTACCCGGAAAACGTTTTAAGAACGTTAGGGAATGCTCTTAAAGGTCTTACAGCATGTATCGGAATGTGTACAAGTCGTTCTAGTCGGACCAAAAGGAAATGTATATTTAGGCCCTAGAGGTAGTTGAGTATGCAAAATATGAGGGCCGCAGTTTGACAATGGATTCTATCCGAAAAAAGGTCACAGATTTGCGATGTTGTCAAGCCAGTTTTTTGTTTATTTTTTTAACCCCCCTCCTCTTATAGTCATGTTCCAATTTCTGAAAATTTAAAGTTGACGCCCTAAAGCCACAGTGACACCGAAATGCATCACAAATATGTAAGATCTAACCTAAAAATAAAATAAGTTTTTAAATTTTAACTGCAAAAACCCTCCAGACCCCCAAAACTTGAAATTTTAAAGTTTATTTCAAATATTCTCAAAAACTAACCATCTTAGGAAAATATATGTAACTGTCTTTATTGTAGACAATCCAATTTCCTTTTTAAGCATATATAAGTCAGTGGGATATGGCTAATGACAAACTCTCCAGGGGCGTCCGTTTTTTGAGAAAATATAAAAAAAAAAATAAAAAATCAAATGTTTGTCACATGTTACCCAAATATCTTAAAAACCAAGTTTTCTAGCAACAATTGTACGCTAAAGTAGATTGTAGACAATGAATTTTGTTTTAAAACGCTGTAGCACAAAGTAAGATTTATCTTCAGATTAAAACTTTACAGGCGTCCGTAAATTAAATCCATTTTTATAAATCACCAAACAAATTCATTTTGTTACATTTTTTATCCAATTTTACATAGCGTCAACATTTGCCAGGCTAAATTTTTGAAAAAATGAGTTAGAGCAACGTGGTCTTTACAAATTATTTAAAATTTTTATTTCAAACAAATTTTTTTATAAATGGCTGGCAGTAAGTGCCTATTAGCGTCATTTTTTTATTCCTGCTTACTAGTTCGAAAATAACAAACAGTGTTAAATCGGTAACTTATTTGCCGTAAATAAAGTTCCTTTTTTTATACTTTTCTTTTTTCTTTACTGCTAGCGTGCAAGAGAGTCAAAAAAACCATAGAGCTGCAACTGTAGCAGGGGCGTGTCTAACTCTTCGGTTGCCTGAGACAAAAGGAAAAACTGCAGTCATTAAATAACAAATATCTTATGCAATCGTCCTAGGGACTAGAATTTATTTTGTACACTTTAGAGATTAACGATGTACTTTTAATCCCTCTTTTTAGGTACTAAAATTATACTTTTCAATCCTTCGAAGAGTAAAACAACTGCAAAAATCTAGCAAGTAACAACAAACTTTTAGGAGATCTACATTAGCTAAAACATTATCGCCTTTTGGTTAAGTATCCTAGTCTTTAGGTTTTTAATATACTATTCTTGTCCGTCATATAAAAATTCCTCTAAAAAAATTCGATTATTTTTAATAGTTTCCCACTTACCCGTCAACTCAGGGGCGCCACTAGTTAGGCCATTTTTGGGAGCTTGTGCTCTAGGCTTAATACTTAGAGAATGCGAAATATACCACTATACTCAAAGAGCTCTGAGATGGCTTAAAACACCCATAATATAAAGAAAATAATTGCAATATAAAAAACTACTTTAAAAAACTTCATTATTTTACGGAAGAGATCGCTCCGCGAATTTTTTTTGTAGATATAACGAAGAAAATAGCACCGCAGGCGAAAATTTCTGAAAAATTAGTGTCCTTTCGGCAAAAATGGTGCCATAAAAGAAAATTCTTGCAATATTAAAAAACTAAGGGAACGTTGAATCAAGCTGCGCGGTAAAAATGTATGTACATATGAAGAAAATAATGCCGCCGCAGGTGGAAATTTGAGAATAATAGGGTATTTTTTAAAGAAATTGGTTCGATTCGGTTCTTTGGATACAAAGGGAAAAAAATGAGGGCAAGCAAAAATTTCAGAAAAATTTAATTATTTAAGTATTTTTTTGAAAAAAATGGCATCAAATGAAAAACTATTGCATAGTTTCAAACAAGCCGAGTTGAGAATTTTTACTGACATATGTAGAGTCAGTTCGCCCCTGATAAATTATGCTTATTTCGTTAGGGGAGGACAATTTTGAGCTCGAGGTGTCTAAGCTAATATAACACATCTGGGGAACTCACTTTTTCAAAAACCCAAATGCAATTAACTAACATAATTACCTAAACATGCAGTTACTTGGCCAGAAATTTTATTACCCTCGACCAATTTCTCTGCAAACTCATCTATCAGTTTCTCATAGCTCACTTTCTTTTGCAACACATAATCTGCCGTGCAAAGCAGAAACCTAGCTCGACTTACTCGAAAATGAGATTTTTATTTCATTGAAATCGCCGTAAAAAACGGCGCCAGCCAGTTTTTCTAGAATGTGGCTATCTTGAAGAACAAGGAAGTTATAAGACTTACTTGGCTATCTTTTGGTCAATGTTTTCGAAGAAAAAAATATTTTTCCAAACCAAAACGTTAGTAAGTCACTATTACAACACAAAAATGCAGCATAATGACCTGCCTGTATTTGTACTGATAAAAAATACCAGACTAAAATAGAGCAAGAACACTTCAGATGTTTTAAAAATCAACGGTTTCAATTTAAGAAAAAAAGTAACTTAAATTACTTCCGAATTACGTTTTCTCTTAAATTAGCAAATCTATTTACTTTATACGGGTTTTAATAAGATACAATAGAAAAATCATGTAAGTCTAAAGACTCGACTTTGTGCGGTTCTTACTGCTACTGAAGAAACAGGTAAGTCGACTTGAGTTTTAACCCTTCCCAAAGAATTTATCAAAATATATATTTTCCTTTAACTACAATATTCAAATAGTTTTAACTTACGAATCACTATAGTATATATTTTATTATAGGCAACTTATTCTAGAGTTCAAAAATTCTAGATTTTTTTTAAGACTACTTTTTTATAGAGTGGTTAACTCATCTTTTACTTTTTAATAATTCACTTTAATGTTAACTTTTCAAGATTTATCACTTTGGCTGCAAATGTAATACTGTTCTCATTTTATCCAAGAAATCAAATTTATAAGGCTATCAATATCCTGTTTATCCCTCTACTTCTGACGATGATAACATTATGAAACCAGGTTTTTCAGGCTAATTTTCTCGATCAAGGTGAATATAAGGGCATATTTAGCTTTGATTCTATGAAGAAATCAAAACCAGTGCCTCAGGTTTTTCACCTTTCGCGCTTTTGATTTCTGTTGCCTGCAGTACTTTTTTAATCATTCATTTATTCAGTGGCGTGTAATTTACTGAGATGAATGTCAATTTGACATTGGCAGGTTAGTGAAACGAGCTAAAGGTGAGCTCTAAAGGAAAAAAAATTATTATCATCTAGAAAACGTATTTCCTCGATAATATTATCTCCTCTCAAGGGAACGCCAACGTCTACTTTCCAACATTATCTTATTTTTCTCGATATCTAAATTTGATTCAATACTTTTAAACAAAAAACTTATTTTCAAATTAATTGTTTGAGTTTTATTATTTGGTATATTGATTTACCTGAAAAAAACCATTCTTAAAATTAAACAAAGAATTACCGAAACTAAAAAAACCTTCAAGCAAGAAGTTTCTTTCCTTGAATAAAAACCATTATTTCCTCAATCAAAGAGCTATATTTTATTGATATAAGAAACAAATACAAAATAATTTTAACAAACTAAATAATAATTTTCTTAAATCAAAACAAGTATTTTTCCTTTCTACTATTCTATGTTATTGTCATTGGTATTGAATAAATAACCAATGACAATAAATAATTCCGTATTTATTGCCGTCAGAATTGTTTTTGGGTTGTAATAGACACAGGCATCTAAGTTAAATATTATCTTAAGATACGAGGGGTGACGCTGTAACTAGTTTTATGTGGTAGGTACATGATAGGCTATTCCAGCCATCACAAATATATTAGTAGCATCTTTTATGTGGTACTGGATGGTGGTAATAGATTTTAAACATACATTTCATATTTTTAAGCGTGGGGTTATCTTTTCGCATGCATACTACAATTATTATTAAATTTTTATAAGTAATTTTTGGTCCTAGCATAACATAAAAAAATTTGCATTATTTTAATTATTTGTTATCAAATATATTAAAAAAATTATTCACAAAACTCGGTAAAAACCTGCTCTGGCTTGACTTAAGTGCAAATGGCAAATTGACAGATCATATTGTTAAACTTTTTATTTTACTTTTACTGTCGCAAAAAAAAATCAACGTCAAAAGAAATTAGGTTAAACTGAATGAATAAATTATTAAAAAAGTACTATGAGCAAAAAATCAAAAGTATTTTGCATTTCTAAAAAAAACATTAAAATTCTAAAAAGCTTAAAGTTTTACAGCGTTTTGTAGAAAACTTGAATAACCGATTTTTAACAAATAAACATATTCTGGTTTCCTTTGGAATTTTCCAAAAGATAGGAAAAGGCAAGAAAATATCCACCGTTTATTTGTTGTTTAAAATTAATTCTGTAAACCATCGTTTTTTGAATAAATATTTTTTAAGAATTTTTATGGTTCAAACGCCACTGAATGTAACGAACTATTAATAGCTCCAGTTTTTTAGTTTGGATATTAAGCTATACTTGTAACCTAACGGTTTGATATTAACAAACAATAATATCATTTTCCGGAAAAGGCCCAAATGACTGGAAATAGTTTTTTGTGAAAAATGCACTAAAGCTAAAAGCTGAATTTTTGAACCCCTGTATCTTAAAAACCATAGGTCGCAGGATGATAGGGCAATGATAGTTATTTATCAGGGCATCAAGATCTATAACATACTGCAATTTAAAAGAAATCCAATCAAAAGCCACCGCCCATAAGCTCCGGATTGGGCGGTATCCTTTGTTATCATTGTGTTATCTTGGTGGTGATGTCTTAGCATTAGCTTTAAAAAAAAATTTGATATACCTTATTTTTAAAAACATAAAAAACTGAGTTTTTCCCGTAGTAACATGACTTAAGTTTTTAACTTCTTGTAATAAATATAAATGCCATTAAAGCATGTGGACTTACTTCTTTTTACTTTTGAAGAAGTGAGTTACAGGGTCATATGATTTGTACAAATCAAGAAAACGGGTTAATTTCCGCTGACCAGGTAAGTGTTTTTAATCATATATTTCCTTTCTATTTTGAATTTCGCAGATTTAACTTTGGTTGGGTAATAATAGTACCCCAGCACAAGAGTATATCCAAAAACTATGTGTCTGGCGTTTAAAATAAAAAAGTTGTATAAAATTTTGTAGAAAATAAACTTCAAACTCTATTTCCCTAAACACTAGTTTTTGACTTACTAGGTTTCTGCTTTGCACGGCAGTAATTTACGTTAACTTTTTAATTGTAGATTATTAATTTTTTTAGAGAGTGGCAAAATATTTCTTAACTAGTGTGCATAATCCGTAGCAAAATAGCCAAAGATCGGTACTTAGAGGGGATTTTGGTTGAACGAAATGTTCCTAATAACTGTATTGCGGTATGCTTTAAATCTCCGTCCATGGGCCAAAAATAAGCACTGAATTATTTTTAGAAAAATTGTAGCACTTGAAATTATATTTGATTTTTCACACTACAAATCACAGAGTGAAAGAGTCGTGTCATCATATGATGGATTATTTACTCACTTAAATGTTCAGTTTGGCACTAATCAACGTCAAGCTAATTTTATAGGTTTCATCTATAAATAGTAAGAAAATGGTTGAATTTTCGTTATGCATGGGCTTCCAGGCTTCGGGGCTCGTTCCCCCCTTCCTAACTGCATGTTGGAATATAATTTTGTGTAGACAAACAATTTTGATATATTTCTTCTCCAGATAGATAAAACATTCCATATGTCAATCCCTAGCCAAATTTAAGTTTGAATTGTAATTGTTTAAACTAAACACCCTGCCTTATTTAACATTTTTGTAATCCTTATTTAACATTTTTTTAATCCGTCTTTCTTCTTGATTTCAAAAATATATAACGTGTCTATTCGACGATAAATTTTTTTTGAAGATTAGCGAATTTAAATCTGTCAATACTGCTATGGCTCTATTTAGACAATAGGGTGTTTGACAGTAGTAAAAAATAAATATATATTTATTTTTAGATATCTCTTTAGGTCTTGGGAATGCTAAAAAGAGACTTTTTTGTTTAATTTTTTCTCAAATTCATAGTTTAAATAAATTAAATAAATTCATTGAATTAAAACAATTAGCCACGTAATTCAAAACAGGCGGTCTACCCGCAGCCAATGATAAAGACCGGCCATGGCGCGTTATAAGCAAGTCGGCGGTCACGTGATCTTAGGAGTTCCAGGATTCTTATTGTATTGCTTAAAATATTATCTGTTTTTACACAATTTAAATAAATTGACCAATTTTTTTTGTTCTCATATAGGCAAAAATTGAAAAAAATACTTTGCTGATGCATGTGTTTATCATGGATAAAAGAACTGAATCTATAAAATAAAAAATTATATAAAATTTGCACTCTAATATATACTACTACTATGTCGGTTTAGAGCGTTTTTCTACGTTGTCCGACGCCTATTATCCACCTCCTTCGATCCTGACAGTCATCGTCTGTCAGATTCTTTTAACTCATTGATCTTTGGATTGACTGTTGCCATTCTAGTTTAGGACGCCCTCTTTTTCTGCGCCCTATTGGTTGTCATTCTAGGACCTGCTTTAGTAATCTTTCGTCGTTCATCCGTTGTACATGGCCGTACCATATCAGTTGCCTTTTAGTGATGTCATCCGTTATGCTTTCCTCGATTCCCATTATTTCTTTTATGATCTCATTTCTTATGTGATCTATTCTAGATATTCTCATTGATCTTCTTATTGCATCCATTTCGACACTTTCCATTTTTGTTTTCTATTTTTCTGTTACGCGACAAGTCCCTATTCCATGCAACAGCGTGCTTTTGACCATTGTTTCATATATGTTAAATTTTACATTATTTTTTATCTATCTGCGCCATAAAATGCTGTTAAGACATCCAATAACTTTTTTGCTTTTACTATTCTTTTTTCCAATTCTTTACAGTCTGTTCTTGTCTTATCAAATGTTTCACACAAGTATACATACTCATTGCATGGAGATATTGTTTGTCCATTTTCTAGTACTAACTCACTGGATTCGTTTCCAATACATAAGTACTGTGTCTTGTCCACGTTTACTGTTAGTCCCCACTTTTGGTACTCTTCTGTTAACTTTCTCATCATATACTCCATGTCTTCTTTCATTAGCCACAATTACTTGGTCGTCAGCAAACTGTAGTGTGTATATGGTAAATCGGTCGTTAAGTTGCATTTCCATGCCGTGCACTTTACGTTTCCGGAGTTTTTCGCAACCAAATTTCATCCACTTGTTTATCCACTGGCAAATTAAAAGTTGACACATATTCGCTTTCAGTTTTCTAGTTAGACCAACAACCAACAACACTACACGTTGGCGGCATTGTTTATGTTATAGGTATTTTCTTTTTAATCAACAACACTACACGTTGGCGGCATTGTTTATGTTATAGGTATTTTCTTTTTAATTTACTCATTAGCCATTAATTATTTTGACGCAGATCACGACAGTCTTTTTCGTGGACTGCGTTATTTTAACAACTTTGATAAAATTCACATAAAATTCGTGCCCGAATTTAAAAAAAAATCGACGTAAACAAACATACCAAAACTGAAAACACACATGTTTTATAATGACCGTTCCCGGGAAGCGTTCTTTTGTGACCCTCCTACGGTCACATGATATTTCCGCGCCCGGGCCGGTCTTTTTCGTGGGCTGCGGGTCTACCAATCCGCTGCGAGTGACGTCACAAAACAGTAAACGCCTCGAACAAACCTATTTTCTGTGTTATTTTCTTATATTTGCTGTGGTTTAAAGTGCGAATCATCGTTTAATATTATCGTTATTTTGTGTTTTGCTTATAAATAACATTTTCAATGGAAATCGGATTTTCCAAAGCCGATAGCTCCAACTTGCCAGTACTGAATTCCTTTATGGTGTCAGGCTTCTTTGCCAACAACAGTGATTTTTGTTCTTCAGAATTTAGAAACGTTAAAATGTTGGTGTAAGTATTCGATGAGTTGTTTTATATATAACTGAAAGTTTTTTTACTCATTTAGATTTTGAGGTTAGGTTATGTTTTGCTTTTTGTTTAATATGTCACTTACAATAGATTCAATTAAATACCCAATCATTATTATTTTAAGCATTAAGAAACAACCAAAAAGGTTACACTGCATAGTCCTGCGTAGGTACTGCCTAGTCCTGGCTATGCACTGCCTAGTCTTGCATATGCATTGCTCAGTCCTACATTTAACCTACATGTACACTGTCTAATCCTGCATTTACAGGTACTCCCTAGTCCTGCCTAATAGCTGCCTAGCACCGCCTAAAAATTTCTACACTTTTCTGCCTATTATACACAGAAAAAGTGTTTATTTGAACCAAAAAAACATTATTTGACTCAACCAAATTCGTTATTTCAATAGGTCCAAAACTTCTTCTTGTTTGGTTCAAATAAAAATATTTATTGTTTTCAAATAACTAATTTAGTCTCTTTAAATAAGATTTATTTGATGCGTTAGAGTTATTTCATTTATTTCAGTATTCGTTCGATCGCAGTTCAGTACGGTTATATTGCATCGTACCTGCATGATAGTACTAACGAGGTCAAAGTCGAAGTTTGTTTTGTTTACAATAAAACCTCGCGCGCGAAATACCTTTGTTAAGAATCTATATACAATGTGTATTATAAATAATATATCATGTTTAAAAGCAAAAAAAGTGTACCATCACCTGTGAAACTTGTTTTAAAAATTAGCGAAAAGCCCAAACAAAATCAAGAAAAAATGGATAATGCCGAATTATTTCAGGATAGCCATGCTAGAACACAAAATGAAGAAGTTTTATATAGCGAATGGAAAAAATCCCAAAACGAAAAAAATTCACTTAGTGTACAAGTGGATTATCCCCGAAGTCAACTGGAAAGTATGCAAAGAAAATTTGCAGATTTAGAGACAAAAGTCACTAAAAAAGAAGAGTCTGACATGGACTACATTACTGATGAGGACGATCTGGCAAGAGAAACTGAGTGGATCAGACAAAAAGGAAAAGGTTGGAAAAAACGTCGAATGGATACTTCACTCTCACCACCACAACAAAGCTCGGGCACTGGAGAGCCCTCCAATAAAACACAAAATGAAGAACCCCCAACTAAGGTTAAAAAAGCTCCATTACCTCCACCGATTATGGTAAATGGTGTAAATAATTCTAATGATATTTATGAAAAGTTAAATATCATACAAGGAGTTAAAATAAAAGTTTTAAATAACGAAAATATTAAAATAAATGTACAAGACGCAGACAGCTATCGGCTGGTTACTAAAATGCTTAATGAAATAAAGCATTAATGGCACTCATACGAAAACAAACAAATAAGGCCAATTAGAGTAATAGCGAATAGGCTACACTTCTCATGTGACCCACAAAAAATTGTAGCTGATCTACAAAAAAAAAGGTTTTAAGGCACTGGAGGCCAGTAACAAACTTAAATGGAGAACAAGACAACCTCCTAACATGTTTATGCTCACATTTAGCCACGATGAAGATATCAACAAAATTTTTGAAATTTCCAGTATCCTTGGGATTGAAGTGGAAATAAAAGCACTAAAAACCTCAAAGTTAGTCCCTCAATGCAAAAGATGCCAATCTTATGGACACACGCAAAAATATTGCGCTAAAGAACCACGTTGCGTAAAATGCACGGGGAAACATCTTACGGTAGAATGCCCCAAACCAAAAGAATCTGAGCCAAAATATTCAAGTATGAAAACATTTTTACACAATATTGTGTAATTTTCTTATTCTATTTTGTGCAATATAAATGCACAATTATGTAGTTATATTTTACAAGATGTTTGTATTTTTTTTACATTTTGGTGTTATATTTTGCAGTTAAATTTTTATTTTTACCATAAAAAATATAATATATCAATAGAATATATTATATATTTAACAATAAATAGTTTTAGTTACGCCCAAAATTGTACAATTTTGTGCATATATTTCCTAAAATTGTATGTAAAAATAGTTAAAATTATTAATTTTTTACATAATATTCTGTAATTTTCTTTAACAATTAAATGAAAAGTATCCCTGAATGTGTACAAAATCTTGTAGATGTTTTTTTTATAGGTTGTTAAAAGTGTCACATTAACTGATAATTTTAACTGCAATTACATATAATTTTGCATTTTGTTTTAATTTTTGTGTATATATGTTTTGTATATATTTAAAAAAACCGCTTTATTACTTTTTATAACAAGTACACAATGTTTAATTTTTATTTGACAAAAAAATACCAAACTAAAAAATCACTTGTTAAAAGACCTTTATTTTCGTTTTTCTTATGAGTACAAAAAATTTTAACACATTTGTTTATTAAATTATTTAACCAATATTATTATGCTTAATGAATTTACCTGAACGTGTAAAATATATCTATTTAAAGATTCTTATTTGCTGGACTTTCGTTGTTCGGATTTTCCATTGTTTGGAAATTGCAAGGAAGGCAGCGAAGACAAAATAGCTGCTAAAAAAATAGTACTAAGTTTAACGAACATTGAAGGATTCTATGTAATAGTCAAATTATTCTGACTGATATTTTGATAACATTTAAATAAAGGTTGCAGTTTTATAGATACCATGGTAGTCAGAGAGGCAAAATGTATCTTTTGACTTCTAATTTACCAATTTTTAGTTAATCAAAAATAGTGGTGTTGCAAAAATTATCATTTACCTTCGTCTGCTTTATGGAAACTCTTTTCAGACCGCTGTATCTGATCTTTGGTAAATTGCGTTTGATTTTAACAGTACCCAAAGTTTTGAACAAACTTCTGCACATTTGTCAAAAAACTGTCTTTGTTTTCCGGATATGCCATTACAAAATCGTTCAAGCTAAAAAAAATGCGCAATTTAGAACAAAAATAGCTTAAGCCATGAGTAACAAGCTGACATTTTGTAAATAGTTTCATTTGGTCAAGAAGCCCAATTTTTTCTCTGCGAAAATTCTTGAAAGTGATTCCTAAGAGAATGCGCGGGCGCAGAAATGTTTCGAGCTTCGAAAATGAACCAAGCCAATTTTGGAGACAATTTTGTCATTTACTTTCAAACACATTTTTTAAATCACAGAAAGAAAAATTAAAAATGGATCAACTATACTCAAAAGCTTGGGTAGACCTACGTGTAGTAATTTCCTTACCCCGAAATCTCTCTTTGTGGACTGCAAGTAGGCACCCATTTCTCCAGTTTTTCGAGAACTAATTCCACAAAATCCATAGAATCCATTACACGTTTAACGTTGACGGAAGAACTTATCAATTAATGACACTAACCTTGTACGGATCACCTCACTGACCAGCCAAAACACAAATTTAAACTCACAGAACACTGAAGGAAGCCAGATGCGGGGGGGCGGTCCCTTGAAACGACTTTTACCGAATCAATTCGACGACTGATTTCTACAATTTGGACTATTTTTGCACAAATTTTGAGCTGTTGAGAGTAATTGTTCTGTTGTGTAATATTTTTACACAAAATAAGTTACATAATCCAATGGGTAACATTAAAACAGATTTATTCGTTTATTTCAACAATTTTTTTATATTTTTGCACAATTTCAGTTGCACAGCGTATTGAAAATTGTTGCATGGATATTTTTCTCTGTGTATAACGTCTTATACCTATCTTCAATTGTTTTTAAAATATTAACAGGTAAAAATTGACATTTTGTAACTTTAACAGGCCGTAACATCCAAACCTATCTTAGCTTTTTACAAGCTATCGCTTTAGACTACTTTTATATTACATCCAGGGTTAAATTAACCGTGGATTATTTTAACCCTGAACTAATTCTAAATAGTATAAAATTGCTTTTGGAAAACCAAGATAGGAATGTAGAAACCGTTTTGTTCTATTCTTAATCGTTTTGATTGTTATGGGCTGTTAAAGTTACAAAATGTCAATTTTCATCTGTCAATATTTTAAAAACGGTTGAAGATAGGTATACGTCATTATACATAAAATGATCCTAAAATTTTTTGTAAAATCCAAAAATGCAAAATTGGACAGGGTGTTTCTTTAAAATAATAAAAGTATTTGCAAAGTTTTCCCGCAATTGGCATCACTGCAAATATGAAAGTATTTTATAAATATACTTTACATGGACGTATTTAAGAACAGAAAGTTATTATTGTATAGTTTCCAAAATAATCTAATAAGGCACTCACCTTGAGACACCCGGTAAATCTTATTTAAAAAAGTAACGTCGCTGCCTTAGCTCCGGTCCCTTAATAATAATAAATTT
Source organism: Aspidapion aeneum (assembly GCA_963576565.1). Lineage (NCBI taxonomy): Eukaryota > Metazoa > Arthropoda > Insecta > Coleoptera > Brentidae > Aspidapion > Aspidapion aeneum. The sequence goes on from OY755046.1 coordinate 25,080,303, forward strand.
CACAAAGACAAATAAATTTCACAAAATTTTACACACAAGCTACAGGATTTCACAAAAATTTTCAGATTTTTTCAAAATTTTGCAACATTTCGCAAACATTTCACAGAATTTCACAAAAATTTTACAGAATTTCACAAAAATTTCACAGAATTTCACAAGCTGTGTACATTTTGTAATGTTTACGCTAAGCAATCTAGAGAAGTACTAGCAGGTTAATGGCGAGTTTAATGGTTTTAACAGAAAATTAGTTAAATCAAATAAATAAAATTCTAAACTTTAGGGCGGAATGTTATTGGTCGGATTTCCGCGAATCAATCGGACAAATTTGGATCAAAACTCTTTGTCTGTTGTGCATTAGAAAAACAAAAAGATCTGTTGCGCTTGTAACGGGACCTAGTTCGGGTTTGCCAAACTTCAGTCTTTTACAGTTGACACTCAATATTTCACCCTTTCGGACGGAATCTTGGGCGCCACTTTAAGAAATAAGGTAGCTTAGAATCTCCACGACTAGCTTTTAGACAGTCGAGAAAACGGGTTCATGGAATGGTTGGAAAATTAATGTTTAGGCAATTTAACTAAAATGTACCACTTTTATTTGTCTAACCTTGCTACAAGAATCAAATTTTAATAACTTTCTTACTCTAAACAAATTAAACAGGATTCCCAAAGCACAGGCGGTTTCTTTTTCTTAATTTGACACAATTGAATAGCTTTCAAAGTTCCAGCAAAGAACAATTCGATAATGCTTTCACGAAACGGTATATAACGGATTTACATGTCCGTTGGCAATTCTATAACTCAAATAACACTTTTATTACTCGGTTTGGTCCTAGTTAAAATGTAGATTCTTTAGTCCGGGAATATACTTAAAATCAACCCTGTATAAGACGCGTGCCTACCTGTATGGCATCCAAGGTAGGGGTCCGGGAAAACAGGGTGATTTGGGGAATTACCAACTTTGAAACCAACCCTAAAGAACGCGTGCCTGCCTGTATGGCATCCAAGACAGGGGTCCGGGATTAAAGTGGTTTGAGTGTAACAAACGGGTTAAAGATGAAATGTGCAGTTTTCCTTCGAATTATCTTGTACCCAGGAGGAAAGTGCACATTGTCTTAACCGGGCAAAATCAGGAAAAAGACGCGTGCCTACCTGTATGGCATCCAAGGTAGGGGTCCGGGAAATATACCAATTTGAAATCAACCCTGGAAGACGCGTGCTTACCTGTATGGCATCCAAGGTAGGGGTCCGGGAAATCAGGGTGATTTGGGAAATTATCAATGTTGAAACCAACTCTAAAGAACGTGTGCCTACCTGTATGGCATCCAAGATAGGGGTCCGGGATTAGAGTGGTTTTAGTTCAAGAAAACGGGTCTCAAGAATCTACAGATTACTTCTCCGTTTCATTGTACTGAGCGGTGGTAAATTGCATCGTTTTCTAACCGGGACTTTAACTTTAAATCAACCCTACAAGACGCGTGCCTACCTGTATGGCATCCAAGGTAGGGGTCCGGGAGTAGGGTGATTTGGGGATTTTACCAACTTTGGGACCAACCCTAAAGAACGCGTGCCTACCTGTATGGCATCCAAGGTAGGGGTCCGGGAGTTAGGGTGGTTCGGGATTAGCAAAACGGGTCAAACTGGAAAATACAATTTTCCTTTTGCTCAAGTTTATTTACACCAGCTAGGAAATTGCATTTTCTCTGGACCGGAAAATAACTAAAAATCAACAAGACGCGTGCCTACCTGTATGGCATCCAAGGTAGGGGTCCGGGAAATATACCAATTTGAAATCAACCCTGGAAGACGCGTGCCTACCTGTATGGCATCCAAGGTAGGGGTCCCGGAAATCAGGGTGATTTGGGGAAATCTACCAACTTTGGAATCAGCTCTAAAGAACGCGTGCCTACCTGTATGGCCTCCAAGGTAGGGGTCCGGGATTAGAGAGATTCGAATTTAATAAAATGGGTTAGAAAAACCGTCTGCAATTTACCCAGCAAAAGAAAAAACATTTTTGCATTAAATATAAAGAACAGCGTAAAATAAATACTTAAAAATAGCCTACGCACTTACCTTTTGACAGTCTCGGTACCGGTGCACTAGAAATATCGCGAGATTAGTTTTAGCACTTAATCTTGCTACGGCGGGCGATGACGGATAAAAAGTGATCGAACACGATGTGTCGATTGCTTAAATAGCCTCTTTTCGGAAGTGCTCGTTTTTCAGAGGTGGGAGGCCAAAGAAAGCCGATCACTTCCGAAAGGCTCCGACTAACCCCCACGAAATCAGAGGTGGGAGGCCGAAGTAAACCGATCCTTTCCGAATGGCTCCGACTAACCCCACGACATTAGAGGTGGGGAACCGAAGAAAGCCGATTATTTCCGAATGATTTCGACTAACCCCCACGAAGTCATAGGTGGGGATCAAAGAAAACCGATCATTTCCGAATGATCCCGACAAACTACGAATATCCCTCACGGCATCTGGAGTCAATAACTTATAATTTCTACTCACGGCCGACGGATTACGACAAATTAGACCTGTCCATGCTTTAGGAGACTTGTAAAACAACTTAACCTAAATTACCCCGACCTAACAAAGATAGAAATTAGTAACTTCGTTACACACTCCCCTTTCTTCGGAAAAATGCAAAAATACATAGTGTTTTTGTCATTTTTTTTAAACCTATGCAAATAGAGTAGCAAAACAACAAAACTCTTTTGTAAAAAAAAACTACTTAAATCTAATCTCACCAATAAAATTTTTAAAAAATCATCAAAATTCTTCTTAATTGGCTTCAGTCATGGCGCCACCATATCCTATGCCTCTGAAGACGGTTAACGAGGTCATATTGATCTATGTTCCCCGGGTACCAAGTACCAAACGGTTATAGAGGACCTACTTAGTAGGAACCCCTGTTAACTTTTACAGGAATATAACAATTTCCTTAGCAGTATTCTTCAATTGTCATCAAACGGTTAACAAGGCCATATTGATCTATGTACCCCGGGTACCAAGTACCAAACGGTTATAGAGGACCTACTCAGTAGGAAACCCTGTTAACTTTTACAGGAATAGAACTTAATTTCCTTAGCGGTAGTCTTCAATTGTCATCAAACGGTTAACGAGGCCATATTGATCTAAGTACCCCGGGTACATAGTACCAAACGGTTATAGAGGACCTATTTAGTAGGAACCCCTCAAAAAAAAAATAAACATAATTAACGCAAATGAGCCGGTTTTAAATCTTTAATGTTCATTGGATATGTTTCATTCTCTTTCCGTGTTCATCTTTAAGATCAAAAACAACGGGCGAAATAACTCGGACTACGGTGTACGGTCCAGAATATTTAGGAGCAAGTTTTGCTGCAAACCCTTTTGCGGCCGAGGATAACGGATGTTCCTTTTTAAAGACTTTATCCCCTACATGGCATCGCCATTCACGTCTTCTTAAATTATAATAACGGCTTTGCGAAGAATACGCTCGAGCTAGTCTAACACGGGTCAATTCGTACAATTCTTTTAGCTGTTGTACACAGTTCGATACTTGTTCTGGATTAAGGTCAGGTTCTTGTTCAATATGATCTTCCTCAGAGGGTAGGATTCTATGTAATGCATTGCGTATTTCTAACTCACGTCCAAAGTTAAGAAAAGCCGGAGAAAATCCGGTAGCCTCATGTCGGGAGGTATTATACGCAAACTGGAGATCAGACAGGTGCAAATCTCATTTGCGGTGTTCATTCTCGGAAAGTTGTGCAATCATTGTTTTCATGGAACGATTAGTTCATTCTACAGGATTATCCTAGGGAGTATAAACAGGAGTAAAACGGTGACGGATACCATAACTTTGTATGATCTCACGGAAAGCCTTACCTTTGTACTGTACACCATTGTCACTTATTACCACTTTTGGACAACCGAACCTTGAGAAAATTAACTCGTGTAAGGCTTGAGCAACATGGTTAGCGGTAGCTTTTCGTAGAGGTCGACACTCTACCCATTTGGTAAACCTATCTTGAAACATTACAACAAACGAATGTCCTTTAGCTGATCTCGGTAACGGGCCAATTAAGTCTGTAGACACAGTAGCCCACGGGTCTTTATTGAGTGACGGTTGCATCTATCCTGGAGTCTGCTGCTGCGAGACCTTGTACTGCTGACACAAAGAACAGGATCGGACATAGGCAGCGATTTCTCGAAACATGCCTGGCCAATAATACCGCAACGCAATCCTAGCGGCGGTTTTAGCTATTCCCATGTGTCCAGCAGTTGTAGAGTCATGGTTTTCTTGCAAAACCTGCTCTCTGACAGTCTTCGGTATACACAGTTTCCAAGGGTCTGAAAATTCGTCATCTTTTAGGTCAGACATATCCCAGAAATGCCTATACAATCGCCCTTCTCATACGCAATAGTCTGGAAATGCTTTCGGGTTTGTTTCAACTTCAGATAATTTGTTAGCATACCAGTTACATGGAGTAAAATTTGCTAAAACAAATACTGGATCAGCTTCTGGTTCGGATTCGCCAGTTTCTAACGGATCTCTAGATAAATACGATTTAAAACTCCTTGACGATACTTTATCTCAAAATCGAATTGCTGCAAAAACATCCGCCATCGGGCCAACCGGCTAGATGGACTATCTAAAGAAAACAACCAACGGAGAGACTGGTGGTCAGTGACAACGATAAGGTGGTATAGCTCTAAGTAGGGGCGCATTTTCTCTACTCCCCAAACTATAGCAGCGCACTCTTTCTCTGTCACACTCATTTTACGCTCGGTAGATGTAAGAGTTCTACTTGCGTATGCGATTACATGGTCACCATCTTGGTAATGTTGAATTAAAGCCGCGCCTAGTCCGTATTCCGACGCATCAGTCTGTAGGACAAATGGCCTAGAAAAATCTGGACAGGCCCAAACAGGGGCCTCAGTCAGACATTGTTTTAACTTGTCAAATGCGGTTTGTTGAGTTTCAGTCCAAATAAAGGGTTCTCTTTTTTTCAATAACTTGTTTAACGGTGTTGCTATCTGTGAAAAATTTGCAATAAATCGACGGTACCAGGATGCAACTCCCAAGAATCTTCTTAGTGCCCTTTGATTTGCTGGTGGAGGTATCTGTAAAATACTTTCCACTTTTCCTGGATCGGTGCCGATTCCTTCTGGCGTTATCATGTGACCTAAGTACTTTAACTGTCTATGGCCAAACTGACATTTTTCTGTGTTAAGTTTCAGATTTGCGGTCTTTAAACGGCGAAAAACTTCTCGTAAATGCTCTAAATGAGAAGCAAAATCCGAACTTATTACGGCCACATCATCAAGGTACGGAAAGGCAAACTCTAGTTCGGGTCCGATTACTATTTCCATTAGTCGTTGAAACGTTGCAGGCGCTGCATGTAGCCCAAATGGCATAACTTTAAACTGGAAGAGCCGTCTTCCTGGTACAGTAAAGGCAGTGATTGGTTTACTATCTTCGGTAAGTGCTATCTGCCAATATCCTTGCTTTAGATCAATAGTGGAAATGTAGCGGGCTTTACGTAGCTTATCCAAAATGGAGTTTATAAACGGCAAAGGATAAGCATCCTTATGAGTTACATTATTTACTTTCTGAAAATCTATACAGAAACGAAACTTCCCGTCTATCTTTCTGACCATAACAACAGGTGAACTCCACGGGCTACATGACGGTTCTATAATTCCTTCTTCCAACATTCTCTCTACTTCTTCATTTATAATGGCCTGCATCTTTGGATTCTGAGGACGGTATCGCTGTTTTATCGGTTCTGTGTTAGGTTTTAATTTAATTTTATGTTTCACAAGCGGCGTTGTGCCTACGATTTGCTCAAATTCTGTGAGTTCTCGGTCTAGAAACGCATCTAGACGTTTTTGCTCGTCTTGAGTCAATGTCATCTTGTCAGGGTTCTCGATAATAGATATCAAATCTACAGGATCATCACTACTTGCAGCAAATTGTATGTTATCGTTTAAGAAATCTAATTAAACTTTATTTCTGCGCATAAAGTCAACTCCTAATATTAAATCTGTTGTCATACCAGGTAAATACAACAAAGTTTCATTGTAAATCTTTCCTTTTACCTTAAGTTCTAGCAAGTATGCAATTGTAATCGGTATAACGGCACCATCGGCAATTTTTGCATGGGTAACGGGTGAAGTTTGAGCTTGAATCTGTCTTTCTTGACAATATTGCGCTAGCTTATCTCCACAATATGACCTTTTAGCTCCGGTGTCTAGTAAAGCGGAATATTTCTTATCAAAAATCATTACGTCAACATGAGGTCGACCATCGGAGCATAATGATATTTCATCGGTCTGTGAGGCCTGAGTGTCGGGTAGCTGTGTTGGCCTCGGGTTTTGACAGCTCCCATTTAGTTTTCCTGCCTGGAACACCGACAATCTCTGGAAAATATTCCATTCTGGCCACACCTTGAGCAAAACACTTTCGGGGTGCCTCGGCATTGGTTTCTCAGGTGCCCTGTTTCTCCACATCTCCAGCAAACAGCTGGTGTGTTAATTTGTCTGGTAAACGTTCTACCTTCCCCAGAAAACGTTATCTGTGGCGTAGGTCGGTTTTCGGATCGACTGGGTCGATTTGGTCTTGTCTCTTGTCTGGGATTAGAATTTCTTTGATCCTGATTATGGTCCATTCTATTTTGGACGGGCGGACTCGATGGACGAGTTTGTGCCAAACCAGAGGTGGTAAAGGTGGGTGGCCTTAAATCTTGCCGAACCCTTAACTATTGACTTGAATTAGGTGGCGGTCTAACTGGTCGAAAATTTTCCACATTTGTGCGGGTCTGGTTGATTTCTTCTCTAAGTAGCTCGTACTCTCGTACAGCTCTAGTAAATGTCGAAATATCAATAAAATCAGATCTTTTAATCTCTCGTCTATATTCTGGTAATAAATTCCTGTACAACCAGGTTAATTCTTGCGATAAAGGGTACCCTCCGTGTCTGCGAAGAAGCGTCTGTAAATCGGTAATATACTCAGATACCGGCTCATTTGATTTTTGTATTCTCTTGGCTATCTCAGCCTCGAGATTTTCAAAATAGTTAATCGGAAAGTAGTGATTACGGAATTCATGAACAAAAGTTTCCCAGTTTATCTAGTTTCTTATTGAACAAGTTTCCCAACTTGTTTTTATTTTTGTAAATAATTATATTCTCTAATTTTCACTTAAAATTAGAGAAGCTATCTCTCTTAGTTTTTAAATATTTTTGGGTTACATTTTCTACGCTTACAAGCGTTTTTAGAATATTATTTTGATTTACTTTACGCTATATCTTTCCAAATTTTAAATTTAAACTTCGCGCGCTTCTTCCAGCAATGAAGGATTTGAGATAAGCGGCTAAATTCGGCCTAGCAGACGAAAACGCCGATTGTCTGAGCGAACAACTCAACCACGCGCCACGTGCAAGGAAAGTCACCGCACCGCTATTATTTTATATTAAAATTGTGGAAACTATTAATTTTACGCTTTAGTTTATTAGATATTAGTGTTTGGAACATTTTGAACTATAGAACAATGGAGAGTCTGGTACTTCGCGTATAATCGGGCTGGCCAGCCAAGTAGCTACACAAGACATCTAATGGTAAGTCGTTTCTTGATAATTTTTCATTGCTGCGCTCTTTTTAGTATTTAAGTTTTTAGGCTCTTTTTTCCCTGTTGGAGCCCTGTGGAAAGATACAGTCCCTCTTAACTCCCCCACGTTTTTCTCGAGCTATCTCGAGTGGTCCTTCGGTATATTTTATTTTCTACAGAAGGCCTAACCTAACCACTTATGTTATTGCGACACCAAGCCGCAGCCTCTAACTGAAATAATTCTGGTAATAACGGTAAGAAGGACTTTCGGTCAATTTGATGAGCGGTACATTTCTCTTCCAACTGCTCTATAAAAGACGTAGGGTCCCCACTAAAACTGATTCTCCACTGACTTACATTAAAATATTGATTAAACGGATTACTTATCGGATACTGTACACGAGACGGGTTTTGAGTACTAGCAGGAATATTTAGACTTTTATCCGGAGAATTTGCATTATTTACATATGACTGATGTAACGTTGCCGGGGTATTTCTAAACCGCTTGAATCGCTAGAAAACATAGGATTTGTTACTGGTATCATGAACGTTTCAGCGTTACTGGTGGTTGAGGTCGACGGATTCTCATATTGACATGAGGTAATACTGCAAGGTACGGGTAACTTTTGGTAATTTCTTATTACCTCAGGGTTGGACTGTACACTTTGACTAAGAATCGTAGACGGTAAACGGTTGTTAGTATTTGGAATTGTTGGATATTTTGGCATTGAATCGTATGAAACGGTCGAGATCAGGGAAATTTCATTTTGCATAGTTTTATGCGATACTGGGGGATTAAATTCAACGGATGAACTGGGTATTACTTGTTGGCTGACGGTATTACAAACGGATGTGGTGTTGGAACTAGTCGGTGGAAAATACGGTTTTGTTAGGTAATAAGTTGACGGGTAAGATGGTATATACAGTTCGGTAGTGGTCGGTACGGTGGAGTATTGAAAACTTGTGGTTATCGGTATGACGTTTGCAAGGGTATAATTTGGAATCGCACTGTTTGGTATTATCGGTGGTGCTGGGTATGTAAATCTACAGTTGTCAACTTGCGAACTGGTATTTGGTACTAACAGGGTAATATGAGGTGCTTGGTATACGGAGGTATTAGTTTGGTGTACAGAAGTGGAGCTCAAATTCAATCTAAGGGGGTCCTGATTAGGAAAAAATGTAAGTGCTGGGTTTGTGACGGAGGTGATACTCGAGGTCGGAATTTGTACAACGTTGGTAAAACAGGGAATTTTACTGTTGGTAAATGTTTGATAAGACGAGGTTATGGGCAAATCAACGGACCTAACAGAAAAGGTAACGGAAGTTTGTTGTGTATTTACAGAGGTTATATGTTTATTGTAAACCACGGACATCATTGGGTTACTGGTAACTACGGGGAGCTCGTGTACAGTCGGGGTCAACCTCGGGGACTTTCGTTCTTCACGAATATATTCTCTGAGTCTCTTTCTCTTAACTTCCATGGTTCCTTCCATGGACAAGTCAAAACGCAGGAGAATTTCGTCCATGTCGCTTTTCTTAAGATAATTAATCGAAGCTGATATTGGCAAAACCTCAAGTTGGGTTCCAAACTCAGGCATGTTTCCAAATAGGGGCTCAATATTTAAGTCGGAGCCAGAAACGGAACCGTCACTTTCATGTAAAGACATTTTTATCAAGTTAGTTTTTTTTTTAACTACTTGAAAGTCTACAATAAGGATTTTTAATTAAAGCGTTTTAAACACGTGTTTATCTAAGTAAAATTGGCTAAAGACGGAAATATTCGTTATTTATCGGTTTATCGTCTATCCGAACCGATCCCAGAAAGTAACTCTACTCTAGATGCAATCGGATGGTTTCGGAAGATTTCGGGTATTATCGGAAACTATCGTTTTCCGAAATGTTCCGAAGAGAAACAAGAATCGGGTTTCAACGGCTATTACTGTTATTCCGAGTCAACCCGAAGCAAAACACGTGGTTGATTCTCAAAATAAATTAATTTAGCAAACACTTGTGACCTAAACGCAATCGGATGAAGTCGGGAGAGTTCGGGTTTTATCGGTAGCTATCGTTTTCACGAAATGACACCAAGAAATCAGGTGTGTGCAGTCGACTAAGTTTGACAGACAAAATCGGCTAAAGACGGAATTATTCGTTATTTATCGGTTTATCGTCTATCCGAACCGATCCCTGAAAGTAACTCTACTCTAGATGCAATCGGATAGTTTCGGGAGATTTCGGGTATTATCGGAAACTATTATTTTCCGAAATGTCCCGAAGAGAAACACGTGTCCGCAATCGACTAAAATTAAAAGAATCGGGTTTTATCGGCTCTTACTGTTATTCCGAGTCAACCCGAAGCAAAACACGTGGTTGATTCTCAAAATAAACTAATCTAGAAAACACTTGTGACTCAAACGCAATCGGATGAAGTCGGAAGAGTTTGGGTTTTATCGGTAGCTATCGTTTTCCAAACTGAAACGAAATAAACTAAGTAGAAAACACCTGTGACCCAAACGCAATCGGATGAAGTCGGAAGAGTTCGGATTTTATCGGTAGCTATCGTTTTCACGAAATGACACCAAGAAAAACAAGTGTCGACTAAGTTTGGCAGAATCAAGTTTTTTCGGTTATTACAGTTGTTCCGAGTCAACCCGAAGCAAAACACGTGGTTGATTCTCAAAATAAACTAATTTAGAAAACACCTGTGACTCAAACGCGATCGGATTAAATCGAAAGAGTTCGGGTTTTATCAGTAGCTATAGTTTTCCCGAACTGGCCCGAAGAGAAACACGTGCAGCAGTCGGCTATACTCGGAAGTTTTCGGGCTTTGTCTGTTATAACGGCGATTACGTGTCAATAGTAGTCAAATAAACGTTTAGAATCGAAATAGTTGGGGTTTTAAGTCAAAATTGAGGATTTTTTTTTCAATTACTTAGCGCAACGCAGAATCCTATTTTATAATCAAACAGACGGACTATTCTTTTTGTTTTTACGGCAAAATATCAATATATATATGATAACGTCAATGTGTCAAATTAGAAACAGTGTAAAAGTGGTAATAACTTCCAACAAAATTTAACAAAAGGGGAAAAGAAGCAAATGGCCCCACGTTGGGCGCCAAACTTGTAACGGGACCTAGTTCGGGGTTGCCAAACTTCAGTCTTTTACATTTGGCACTCAATATTTCACCCTTTCGGACGAAATCTTGGGCGCCACTCTAAGAAATAAGGGAGCTTAGAATCTCCACGACTAGCTTTTAGACAGTCGAGAAAACGGGTTCATGGAGTGGTTGGAAAATTAATGTTTAGGCAGTTTAACTAAAATGTACCACTTTTATTTGTCTAACCTTGCTACAAGAATCAAATTTTAATAACTTTCTTACTCTAAACAAATTAAGCAGGATTCCCAAAGCACAGGCGGTTTCTTTTTCTTAATTTGACACAATTGATTACCTTTCAAAGTTCCAGCAAAGAACAATTCGATAATGCTTTCACGAAACGGTATATAACGGATTTACATGTCCGTTGGCTATTCTATAACTCAAATAACACTTTTATTACTCGGTTTGGTCCTAGTTAAAATATAGATTCTTTAGTCCGGGAATATACTTAAAATCAACCCGGTATAAGACGCGTGCCTACCTGTATGGCATCCAAGGTAGGGGTCCGGGAAAACAGGGTGATTTGGGGAATTACCAACTTTGAAACCAACCCTAAAGAACGCGTGCCTGCCTGTATGGCATCCAAGACAGGGGTCCGGGATTAGAGTGGTTTGAGTCTAACAAACGGGTTAAAGATGAAATGTGCAGTTTTCCTTCGAATTATCTTGTACCCAGGAGGAAAGTGCACATTGTCTTAACCGGGCAAAATCAGGAAAAAGACGCGTGCCTACCTGTATGGCATCCAAGGTAGGGGTCCGGGAAATATACCAATTTGAAATCAACCCTGGAAGACGCGTGCCTACCTGAATGGCATCCAAGGTAGGGGTCCGGGAAATCAGGGTGATTTGGGAAATTATCAATGTTGAAACCAACTCTAAAGAACGCGTGCCTACCTGTATGGCATCCAAGATAGGGGTCCGGGATTAGAATGGTTTTAGTTCAAGAAAACGGGTCTCAAGAATCTACAGATTACTTCTCCGTTTCATTGTACTGAGCGGTGGTAAATTGCATCGTTTTCTAACCGGGACTTTAACTTTAAATTAACCCAACAAGACGCGTGCCTACCTGTATGGCATCTAAGGTAGGGGTCCGGGAGTAGGGTGATTTGGGGATTTTACCAACTTTGGGACCAACCCTAAAGAACGCGTGCCTACCTGTATGGCATCCAAGGTAGGGGTCCGGGAGTTAGGGTGGTTCGGGATTAGCAAAACGGGTCAAACTGGAAAATACAATTTTTCTTTTGCTTAAGCCTATTTACACCAGCTAGGAAATTGCATTTTCTCTGGACCGGAAAATAACTAAAAATCAACAAGACGCGTGCCTACCTGTATGGCATCCAAGGTAGGGGTCCGGGAAATATACCAATTTGAAATCAACCCTGGAAGACGCGTGCCTACCTGTATGGCATCCAAGGTAGGGGTCCGGGAAATCAGGGTGATTTGGGGAAATCTACCTACTTTGGAATCAGCTCTAAAGAACGCGTGCCTACCTGTTTGGCCTCCAAGGTAGGGGTCCGGGATTAGAGAGATTCGAATTTAATAAAATGGGTTAGAAAAACCGTCTGCAATTTACCCAGCAAAAGAAAAAACATTTTTGCATTAAATATAAAGAACAGCGTAAAATAAATACTTAAAAATAGCCTACGCACTTACCTTTTGACAGTCTCGGTACCGGTGCACTAGAAATATCGCGAGTTTAGTTTTAGCACTTAAGCTTGCTACGGCGGGCGTTGACGGATAAAAAAGGGTCGAACACGATGTGTCGATTGCTTAAATAGCCTCTGTTCGGAAGTGCTCGTTTTTCAGTGGTGGGATGCCAAAGCAGCGATCACTTCCGAAAGGCTCCGACTAACCCCCACGAAATCAGAGGTGGGAGGCCGAAGTAAACCGATCCTTTCCGAATGACTCCGACTAACCCCACGACATTAGAGGTGGCGAACCGAAGAAAGCCGATTATTTCCGAATGATTTCGACTATCCCCCACGAAGTCAGAGATGGGGATCAAAGAAAACCGATCATTTCCGAATGATCCCGACAAACTACGAATATCCCCCACGGCATCTGGAGTCAATAACTTATAATTTCTACTCACGGCCGACGGATTACGACAAATTAGACCTGCCCATGCTTTAGGAGACTTGTAAAACAACTTACCTAAATTACCCCGACCTAACAAAGATAGAAATTAGTAACTTCGTTACTCGCTCCTCTTTTTTTGAACATGAGACAAAAGAGTATTTTTAGAAGCGAGACAGCTAGAGAGTTGTTAGAAGGTACATCGATTTTATCACTTTTTTGGTTATTTGTTATATTCAAATAAATAAAATTCGTGTAGATATTATATAGGGTGTTTTTGGACCGTTCTTTTGCCACTTAGTTATTGTTATCGTTATTCTGCGTCGCAGTAGCGATTTGCTGTTATTTTTAATAGGTATAGCAACGCGCTGTATTTATAGAAGATAAAAAGTTGTACTTGAGGTTGTACTTAATGTTATTTTTTAGCATATTTAAGTACTACAGATACGGGTACGGGGTAGACCTCGTCAGATGTCTATCAGGGGAAATGAATCGACCCCCTCCCCTCCGTAGATTCCAGGTACTCTCTGACCCGGAGAGTTTGCACCTGTTTAGGGTCCCATTCCCAGGGTTACGGGAGAAGACCACATCGGTATGAAAGGCGGAGAGGATGGACTTCGGTATGGTCAAAGGCTAGGGGAAGAAAACCTCGATCAAAAATCACCTGGTCCTCCAGGTTGGGGGTTGGGGCATTAGACTAACTCTCTGATACCCTGAAAAAACGTACACTGTTAAAAAACCCAATCAAACGCCTCGGAAAGAAATGAAAAACCTAAGACGAACCAAGCAAAGAAACAGGAATATGATTTTTGGTACATGGAACGTACAAGGAATGAGTCGAAAAGTGAATGAAATAGTACATGAGTGCAGCAGAATGAAGGTTGACCTTGCTGTACTAACAGAAACGAAGAAGAAAGGAAAAGGATCTGAAAACCTAGGACAGTATGACCATTTCTATAGCGGAGTGGCAAAAGAAAAACATGCTCAACAAGGAGTATCTATTTTGGTCAACAAAAGATTTAGAAAATTTATCACCAACTGGGAAGCAGTAAATGAACGGCTAATAAGAATGAATATAACAATAAAAGGAATGAGACTTACGATTTTTGGAATCTATGCGTATAATGACGATGAAAATGTAGCCGTGAAAGACAATTTTTTTGAAGAAATCCACAATGAAATATCAGCAGTAAGTACATCTAGAGAAATTGTAATATTGGGAGATTTAAATAGTAGAACAGGTAACAGAGTAAATGATCTGACAGTTGGCTAATATGGAGAAAATGTTGTTAATGACAATGGAAACCGGCTTATCACAGTATGTGAGCAATTAGACCTAAAAATCCAAAACGGTTTTTTCCAACATAAGAAAATACACAAATATAGCTGGACCAAACTCACAAAACCTAAAATCCGTCATTGATTATCTTATCACTAAACAAAAGACAAAACTAAAAATTCAAGATGTCAGAACAAAGCGTGGATCAACATGCGGAAGTGATCACTATTTTCTGGAGACCAAAATTATCTTTCCTTGTCAAGGCCGAAGCCTCCATCAACAAAATCTTGATGATACAGTGAATGAGGAAATTGATCACTGTCAATATAATCTACTAAGCCTAGAAAATGACAGCGTAAAAACGTATACAAAAAGAGACTGAACGAAAAACTTAATTCAAGTTCAGGTGAAACCCCAGATGAGGAATACGAATGTATCACATTAAGCATCCATCAAGCTGCAAAAGAAGCACTAGGATTAGTGGAAGAAACTCCTAAAAGAACAAAACCATACTGGTGGGATGCTGAGATTGAAAGTGAAATAGAGGAAAAAAGGAAATTATATCACACATACTTATCCCAAAAGACAGATAGAAGCAGAGAAGAATACAAAATCGCGCAATCAAAGGTGAGAAGAATGATCAGTGATAAGAAAAATCAATCATGGATCCCAAAGTGCCAGAAAATAGATTCTTACTTAGGAGGTAGGAGAAGTACCGAAAGCTGGAAAACTATAAGATCGATCAAAAAAAAAATATGCAGAGATATTATTTCACCAATACCAGACAAAGAATGGGATAAGCATTTTAAAAAATTTTTAACTGAAGATAGAACAGAATTCAAGGAAGACGAAAGAGACAATATCATTAGAATGATGGGATCTCCAGTAGCCCTCACAATATCTGAGGTCAAAAACGTGTGCAAAACCTTAAAAAGCAGTAAATCTGCCGGACCCGGAAATATCCCAGCTGAACTTATTAAATATGGCACTGAAGAATTGTTTTGGAGATTACGGAATCTTTTCCAAAGATATTTAAATGGAGCTGGAGTACCAACTGAGTGGAAAACGTCATATATATCCACAATACACAAAAAAGGAAGGAAAGATATATGTGACAATTATAGAGGTATATCTGTAACTAGTACGCTAAGCAGAATATATGGCAAAATAATAAGAAATAAAGTGGAGAGCGAATATAAAGATGTGGAGGTAGAAGAACAAGCTGGTTTCAGGGCGGGTAGATCGACTTCAGATCATCTCTTTTGTATAACCCAAGTTATTGAAAAGAAAATGGCATACGGACAAGAGCTCCATCTGCTTTACGTAGATTTGCAGAAGGCATATGATAGTATACCACTAAATCTACTTTGGAAAGCGTTGGAAAATACAAACATAAGCGTACAACTAATTAAGGCCATCAAAGAGTTATACCGCAATAGTAAGGCAAAAGTTAAAATAAAAGCAAAACTAACCAAAGGCTTTCAAGTAAATAAAGGTCTTAAACAAGGTTGCTGTATCTCGCCTGTGCTCTTCAAGATATATTTGGAACAGGTCCTTAAAGTCTGGAAGAGAAAATGCCAAAACATGGGAATTCCGTTGGATGAAACCACCTTGTATACTTTATGTTTCGCCGATGATCAGATAGTGGTGGCTCAGGATTATGACGACCTCGAATATATGACACGAAAACTAATAGAAGAGTACAATAAGTGGGGACTAGAGGTTAATATCACTAAGACAGAGTATATGTGTATTGGTGGAACGAAACAGGATCTAATCTTAAATACTGGGCAGCGAATTCAGTCCTGTGATGAGTATAAATACTTGGGTCTAAAAATTACAGCTGACGGAACACTAGACAAAGTTATAAGAGATAGAAACGTACAAGGAAGAAAAGCAATAACTTTATTAAATGGAATAATTTGGGACCAGAGTATATCAAAACATAACAAAAAGCTTTTATATAACACCATTGTTAAAAGTATTATTACATACGGCTCAGAAGTATGGCCAATCAAAGATAGAACAGAAAAAATGCTTTCCGCTACGGAGATGGACTATTGGAGAAGAGCAGCAGGGAAATCAAAAAGAGAAAGAGTTACCAATCAAAGAATAAGAGAAATTATGACAGTGGGTGAACGTACTCTAGTGGATGATATAAGAACAAAACAACTGGTGTGGTACGGACATGTACAAAGAATGAATGATGGAAGACTACCTAAACAAATATTATAATGGAAACCAACTGGCCGAAGAAAACGAGGAAGGCCGAGGAGAAGCTGGAGAGAAGGAATAGATAGTGAAATAAGAATAAGAGGCCTAGATGATGAATTATGGGCAAACAGAAACGAGTGGAGATTGGGTATCGGAAGACGTAGAACGTTGTGAAACCGATAAATATATATATAAGTACTACAGATAATTTCTAAAATCTAATTTCATAAAAATTTAACCTTATTAGGTAACTTGGTAATTATTTAGTATATACGAGTTTCTGCCATTTTTGGTTTTTGATGAAAAATCCTTTCTGGGGGCACTTAGGGGGGTCCCTCGGAACCCGAATCGGCGACCGGAGAATTAAAAAAAATATAAAAATTTTTGAGTTTTTAATTATTTTTTTTTTCTAAATCAACGCAATCTAACCTGAACAAACTCAAATCAACTCATACCCAACCAAAAAAACACATTACAACCTCGCCCTCCGGTACCCGTTTTTTTATTTAAAAAAAATACAAAAAAATCCTAGTGGCCCTAGTAGGTACCCCCATAAATAATTTAAAAAAAAAAACAAAAATGACAGAAACCCGTATACTAAATAATTAACATACCTACACAGGTTTTTGCCATTTATAATTTTTCATAAAATGCCGAAAAGCTCTTTATGAGGGCACCTACTAGGATCCAAAATCCGCGTCGGGCGATTTTTTTTAACGCAAAAAGGAGTGTCAGTTTATGTTAGGCTGTAATTAAGTAAAAAAAAAAACAAAAATAATAAAAAAACGCCGGACGAAGATTCGCGGTCCTTCGGACCCCCCAAATTTTTCTTAAAAACCAAAAATGGCAGAACCCCGTATACTAAAATCTCTTAAGTCTTATTTAAAGTCGCTTTAAATAATGTTTGGCTAAAATAAATATTTTTATATGGACCAATGAAGAATATGCACTGATAAAGTCAAAAATCTAATTTGATTGAGTCAAATAATTTTACGTGATATATATAATGTATACAAAAATGTTTTATTATTGGAAATAAAAACCAAGAAAGAAAGAATTTAAAAAAATCGTATTTGTATATTTATTTATAAACAAAACTTAATTTAGTTGTTTCAAATAATTTTATCTAAGAATATTAAAATTATTAATTTATATATCTTATCTGAGCATTAAAAAAAATAAAAAGCAATTGAGTTGCTTTAAAAAAATCAATTATTTAAGTATACGGTAAACAATATTTTTTTAAATATTATTGCCAAAAAAATTTAAACATGTAATTTATTTAATTCACATGTACAATGTTTTTTGTCGAAACAAAATGTACTGTTGTCCGAAATAAATATATTTGTTTGACCCAAACTAGATGTTTGCCCGCAGATAGAAAAACTTATGTTTGCCCGCAGATAGAAAAACGATAACTGCAGTGGACTGTATATATTTTAATTAATGAAAGCGCGAACAAACATAAATATATTGATAGGAAATCACGAAATAATCAAAAGGTCCATAGTTAATTGCTGTTACCACACAACGGAAATCAGAAACAAAGCACTCACCAGTTTGCAGCCAATTTCTCCACGTTCAAGGGGCCCCTTTCTGGATCTAATGATGGCACCACGTAGCTGAAGGGCTGAAGTTTCAAGTTCTATGCTTCAGTACACCAAAATCGAGCACTTACAAGTGTAGAAATTTGTAATAGTTGGAGAAAGTAAATTAACACGCCATTTTCTCGAGGCGGTAGAAAAGGATCTCCCCGATTCTTGGCGCGCATGTCCAATGCGCGAAAAATGTACTCTGTCCGTCATCCAATTGTGTGGTTTTAAAATTAAAAACAACCGCGAAATTTAGCGGGAGCTAACACTAGATTTATTTAATCCAAATATTTTTTTCAAATAAATTGGTTTATTTGATTGAACCAAACACTTTTTTCTGTGTAGTTGTTCACCCCTTGTAATCAAAATAACCTCCAAAATTTAATCGTCATTTACAAAATAGTTATATATTATATTTTAGACAACTTGAGAAAAATTAATAGAAACAATTTAGTTATACTCACATCAAAGTGATCTTCACAAATGTAAAGTGAAGATGTATTAGATAAGGCCCTTGGGTCTCTTCGAGCACGTTCTAGCCACTTTTTCCGTTCTTTTACTACTGTAGGCACATGATTAAATAGTTTTTCAGTTGTTTTTATGCCAGTATTCGAACACTGAGGCATTATACACCACTTATAGGACATTTTCTTACATAAAGAACAGTAAAAACACAGACCAAAAACAAATAAACACTTGAATTGTCCGAATTGTCCGCGAGTTTACTGCGCCGGCAAATTCAAATCGGAAATTCGAAAACTTGATTTGAAATGTAGTCATGATAAAATATACTATTTTAATAATTTTGCGTAGCAAATTAGGGATCTATGTCAAAGAAGATATATCAACAAGAAGCGACAAAACCTACATGACAGTAATTCAGTACTATTACACTAAGAGAAAAAGTTATGCAATTTACAATTAGGATTATTTAAAAATAGATGATTTTCTATGACCACAGTATAGCTATATACGAGTATAATGCCCCTCCTAATTTTTAATGAATTATTATGTTCTTTTTAAAACAATTACACCATCAAGCAGAGTTACACAATATTTTTCTCAGTGTAATACAACTGCATTATTGTCATTTGGTCCAAGTGTGACTTCACATTTTGCTTCCCATATAAACAATGCTTTGAGTGACAGTTTTTCGCTTCTTGTTGATATGTCTTCTTTGTCTATGTATCATTCTAAACTCTTTTCTAAAATTTGTCAAATTGAAACCAAGTAATTGTGACGTTTAGGATATTAATTGGGAAATAACGCGTTATAAATCAACAAATTTATATCACAGCATATTAGACGTATTTATTTTATATTTTTGGAATCAGAACAAACAGACGAATGAAAGTAATATGTGGTAAACTTATAGTACAAAATTAAACATATTCCAACTTTGGCAGCGACCGACGTCGCAAAGACGTCGCAAAGACTGATTATTGGCAGTTGGGAGGCGAAGGCTTCCCAACAGTACCTGGTAATTTTGGTATACTGCCTTCAAATTTTTTTTTTCTTCCACCACACCCTAAATTTTCCCAACTCACATTTACGAGAAAGCCTCCCCCTTGGCGACATCAGTGTTTATAGCATCAGATTCTGAAAAAATACTACAAATTTGCCTGTTTAAACTAAGGTCACTGTATAACGAAGTTCTTTCTCACTTTGTATTCGTGACCTTAACCATACCCGGCTGCTTTTATTATACTGGGGCTTTTTATAAAGATCGTGAATTCAACAAACCTTTTTACAAGATGTTTTAATTCTGTAAAAACATGTTTAGAGCCGCTTAAGGTGCAGTTTTTAAAAGAAGTTATTTAAAATAAGAAAATAATTTCATTTGATACAATGATTCTTTACCAAAAAAGAATATAAAAAATTCAGGAACACGAAACTAATATTTTCATAAATAAAAAAATTAAAGGTCCCCTCCCAAATTGGTGACTTTTCAAACACTCCCTGTAGCTCAAAAACGGCATGCTATATCGAGATGCGATTTTTATCTTTAAGCTTCTCTTGAAAATCAAGCCTCCCAAGTGGGTGTCAGCTTTTTTCTATCTCCCCTAGAAACACTTGAAGCCAAGGGGAGGCTCGGTATTTCCTTTTGGCGTACAGGTTAGGGCAAATACCAGGAAATACTTGGGAAGTACTGGAAAATATACTAGGAAATACCATTGAAAATACTAGGGGAGGAAATATTAGGAAATACCATTGCTTGGGGAATACTGTTAAATACCATTGAAATTTAAGTAAATACTGGGAAATATCGTAGGTATTATAACGTAGGTATTTCCTTTTGGTGTACACAAATCGGCGATCGAGCCACCCCTCGCTTGAAGCCCCCCAAAATATCGAATTTAAGACACCATGTACACCCACATGTCAAGACTCTTAAGTTTTATAAATATTTCTACGTTTTCAACCTTATCAGACCTTTCCTTTAAGGCAAGATAAGTTCGGTTCGGTTGAATTTTATGGCAATGAAATTTTAAGATCTACCAGCAGGTCATGAATGTCTAAGTTTTTACATTGTTTGAGATTACCAACTGCTAATAATTTCAGAAGAAACTGGCCGAAACGTAAGAAGCGAGTTTTTTTAACATGTTTTTCTTTTCTCTAATTATAGAAGTGGATCATATAATCATTGAAACCGTTAGATGGTTGCCAACATAAAACTGCACTTCTAATTCTAACCGAACAATATTTATTTATTAGAAAAAAAAGTTTGCAAAAAACGCTTTTTTACAGGAAAAAAATCATTAGTTAAGTACTCAAGCCTTGTTGAAACCATTTACAAGTTTGGTTATTCACTCTGCACCCACGTACATTTTCTTATTTAATATTCAATGTCGGTCAAAATAGGTATCTCTCTTCTCTACTGATCATAGTTCTATTCAAACGGTATCCAGGATTAACCGCTCTCATATGGTAATTACCTATCAACTCTATTCATATCCAGGCAGACATGCTTAAAATTCTTGAATGGGTGAGGATGGGAAGGTTCTCGTATCGTATTCGTATCTGTATTGATCCTGACTGAGAGAGCATTGCATTCTTATTTTCATCCATTTCAAGAATTCTCAGGTCCCGAGCTGTTTTCTAATTGCAAAGACCTCTATTAACACCACTGAAAGTATAATGGTTATGTTTTAACTGCGTTCCCTGACACTGGTTTATAAATAGTTTTACTTCAACTTTAAACGCTTTTTTGCTCCCACTTACCAATAATATCTTTAAAAATATTTTTCACCAGTTGAAAGCTTGTTTATATTAGAACAAAGGTTTTTGGGGGAACCAAAATTAAATGTAAATTAAAAAATCCCCAGACGTTTATCTCCAAACGTGTGATTTTTGCTTAAAAAACCGATATGAGCCAGTGACTTTTCCATGTTTGCGATAATTTTTTGAATATTTTGGATTATATTAATAATTTTTTTTTAGGAGTGTAATTTTGTTATTTACCTAGTTTTCACAACTGGTGTGGTACGGACATGTACAAAGAATGAATGGCGAAAGACTACCTAAACAAATACTACAATGGAAACCAACTGGCCGAAGAAAACGAGGACGGCCAAGGAGAAGCTGGAGAGAAGGAATAGACAGTGAAATAAGAATAAGAGGCCTAGATGATGAATTATGGGCAAACAGAAACGAGTGGAGATTGGGTATCGGAAGACGTAGAACGTTGTGAAACCGATAAATATATATATATACCTAGTTTTCTATTAGAACCAATAAATAGTCTTTTATGTTTTTTTCAAATAAAGTTTTAAAAAATTAATTTGTATAACCAGTCTTTCAAAGTCTTTGAATTTTGCAAAAAACCCGACAGCTTGGTATTTGTGGTTCTGCTACAGATTTTCCCTGCAATATTTTTTAATATTTTAAAAAGTTTAGTATAGAGGTCCAAAAATTCAAGTTTTAAAAAAATCACTACTTTGGTAAATTCGTCAAAGTTTTGAATTTAACATTATTATTTTTTGAATCAATAAATATTTCTAAAATTTGTGGGACATAGGCCCATACAGACAGATCTTACCTAATGAAAACCGTAGCAATAAAAATTTACTTATTTTTTAGATATTTTGAAAAAAGTGGAAAGGTGCTAACCGGAAAGTTCAGGGCACTGATACGCAGCTTAGAGAGATAAACCGATCAAAAAGTTTTGTTTTTTTTTTGGTTGATGTACAAACGTGCCAATGTTTATCAAAATCCCCCAAAAATTGACGAAAATAGCGTTTTGCTGCCCGACCATTATCTCTCAAAAAAGGTATATTATATTATAATATCACAGCATATTAGACGTATTTATTATATATTTTTGGAATCAGAACAAATAGTCGAATAAAAGTAATATTTTTTTGAAATTTTAAGATCTACCAGCAGGTCATGAAAGTCTAAGTTTTTACTTTGTTTGATATTACCAACTGCTAATCAATTTCAGAAGAAACTGGCCGAAACGTAAGAAGCGAGTTTTTTTAACATGTTTTTCTTTTCTCTAATTTATAGAAGTGGATTAATCATTGATACCGTTAGATGGTTGCCAACATAAAACTGCACTTCTAATTCTAACCGAACAATATCTATTTATTAGAAAAAAAGTTTGCAAAAAACGCTTTTTTACATTAGTTAAGTACTCAAGCCTTGTTGAAACCATTTACAAGTTTGGTTATTCACTCTGCACCCACGTACACTTTCTTACTTAATAGCCCATGTCGGTCAAAATAGATATCTCTCTTCTCTACTGATCATAGTTCTATCCACGCGGTATCCCGGATTAACCGCTCTCATATGGTAATTACCTACCAACTCTATTCATATCCAGGCAGACATGCTTCAAATTCTTGAATGAGTAAGGTTAGGAAGGTTCTCGTATCGGATTCGTAATTCGTATCTGTATTGATGCTGACTAAGAGAGAGTTGAATTCTTATTTTCATCCATCCATTTCAAGAATTCTCAGGTCCCAAGCTGTTTTCTAATTGCAAAGACCTCTATTAACACCACTGAAAGTAGTGTGGTTTATAAATGGTTTTTATTGAGTTTTATCTCACACTACTACTATACTATAGTAGTTTGAGCTATGGTGAATTTTTTCGAGAAAAAAAAAGTTGCTCCGATTTTATATGTTTTTATATATCTTTGCGTTTCAGATGATTTTGAAACATTTTTGTCGCGCCGTCTGTTTGTCTGTCTATATGTCTGTCTGTAACGACCAACGCGCATAACCCAAAAACCGCTTGCCCGGTTTGAATGAAATTTGGTATCTAGGCTGGGTCTTGGGTCGAGATGGTCCCATTCAAAAATTAACAAAATCCACCGAGCGCAACCCAAATAAAAGTGTGGGGGTATATTTAAATAAATTAAAGTTTATGTGAAAATATGGCGTGTGCGATATCAAACGAAAGGTAGTTGAGTCTGGAGTTAAACAAAATAAATGATTTTTTTTGTTTTAAAGGGAGGTGGTAGATTTAAAAAATTACTGTTTAAGTCAAAACATGGCTTGTGTGGGATCAAACAAAAGGTAATTGAGTCTGGAGTTGAATAAAATATCTTTAAGTTTTTAGTTATATGAGCTCACACGTACACTATAACTATAATACTTAGTGTGAGCTTAGGTGCTCATATATTGGCAGAGTATTTTTAATGTGAATTATGCGGAAATTTTTATTTGTCGTCCTTCTAAGAAAAAAAATCATTTTTAAAAAAGTAACACATTTTTTTTTGTAGGTATGTAGTAATAAAAAAAAGAAAACCAAACAGCTGAAGGCAAGAGACGAGTAAGAAGGCCTGGACTGCATTCGGTAAATTAAGTTGGGCGGACGATTTGAAGAAACATGCGAGAACTAGATGGATGAACACGGCGACAGACAGAGTTGAGTGAAAGATATTGGAAAATGCCAAAGATGAATCGAAGAAGGCTAAGTAGTTAGATAGATGCAATAATCAAGTTTTTAAAAGTTGGGGCACATTCAAAAGGTTATATGAACAAAAACAAATCTTTCCATTTGCATTTTATGCAACGGCTCTGCTACAGAATAGCGCCCTACAAACTAGCGCTGCTTCAAAATGGCGCTGCCACAAAATAGTGCTGCTACAAAATAGCGCGGCTACAAAATGGCGCTGCCATAATATAGAGCTGCTACAAAATAGCGCTGCTACAAAATAGCGCGCATCAAAATAGCGCCTTACAAAATGGCGATGCTACAAAATAGCGCGCAGCAAAATAGCGCTGCTACAAATTAGCAAAATTCAAAATAGCGCGCATCAAAAACGCGCTGCGGCAAAATTGCGACATCTACTAAAAATAGCGAAATTAAAAACCATCATTAAAAAACCGCAACTGTTTGACTAACATACTTTTTCAAAAAAAAAACTTTCCTGACTTCTTCTGCGGGATCCTAGCGGGTGTGAAGCAAAACTGAACCGAACCGAACTGAACCGAATCGAAGTGTCGGTTTAGTTCGGTTTGGTTTCACACCCTCTGGGATCCCGAGAAAAAGTTAGGGAAGTTTTTTTTTTGAAAATAAATGTTAGAATAAGGTTAACGGGAGTGGCAAGTCATAACACGTTATTTTGAAGCAGCGCCATTTTGACGCGCGCTATTTTGTAGCAGCGCTATTTTGAAAGGCGCTATTTTGATGCGCGCTATTTTGTAGCAGCGCTATTTTGATGCAGCGCCATTTTGTAGCAGCGCTATTTTGTAAGGCGCTATTTTGTAGCAGGGCTGTTTTGATGCGCGCTATTTTGTAGCAGCGCTATTTTGTTGACGCTATTTTGATGCACGCTATTTTGTAGCAGCGCTATTTTGTGGCAGCGCCATTTTGAAGCAGCGCTATTCTGTAGCAGAGCTCTTATCAACACGGGGGTCCAAGACATAATGGATACCTAATAATTGTTGACAGTGTCTCATTGACCAAGCAGGGTTCTGAGAAGTCCCACAAGGATGAAACTGTTAACTTGAGGATCCGTGAGGATAAGCTTTCGAGCTGCCAACGGAAAAATATGAGAGAAACAAAAACTTCTTTTTACCCGATTAGCCACGAAAACTTGTTTGATTTTTAAATTCACGTGTACTAAAATTTACGTTTGATAGTTTATTACTTTTCTGCCAAAATATTTCTCCTTCATGGATAAGTCTGAGAGTTTTTTTACTATCCTAATTACCCATTTCGTATATACATCCACAATAAAATATTTTCGCCTAGGTCTACAAAAGCAAAAACAAAACTGCTGCAAAACTGCCGTCCATATACAACCGTGTTTGAAGTGCCGACTTCGATCGGGTGGCGTCTGCACGCCGCGGGTCCATGTGTCGAACAATCGATTGCTCATGGCAACGCCCTCAAGGCACATACACATACGTATGCTCGTTTGGCCTCGCAGCGAATCATGGGAATTTTACCTCAAATAAATACGCGTCTTAATGGAACCTTATATTATGACGTAACGAAATTCAAGACAAGGGTTTGACTGCTTGTATGCACGCCGGCTTCTTTCTATGCCATTTTTGGCCCGGCCAACATATTTAAGGTAGTGACGACTTTTTTCCATCGGCATGAGATATGTGAGAAAACTTCATTCTTTAACTTGTCAACTGTTAACGTGGTTCGGATTCTTGACTGCGCTTTAAATCTTCAGTGGTTTTTGCTGCTGTTCCTGCTGCTGTAGATTTGCCGATGATGATGCTTGCCGCATGCGATGGCTTCGAATACAGTGAGCGACAAAAACATCATCTTATTTTATTAGGCGAAGGCGTAACAATAGTTGATGTTTCCTTATCCAGTGCTTTACAGAGTTCCTAAAGTGGGATCTAAGAGTAGGATCTTCATTTGCTAAACAGGAATGCCATATGTAGAGAGTAGAACTAATATTCTTACACAACTAGCGCCGCAAAAGCCAATCGGAATGTTTTCTGTCGACGAAGGAAAATACCCGGTAGGGTACCGGTTGGACACTCGAGCTTTCAAAGTCCCATCACCGTGGCGCTACCTTAGACCCTCAACCGAACCGCATCCAGCCCACAGCTAACCTTCCAGTGTTCTCTGTTAATCAGCTGATATTTCTTTAACTTAATTTTTCGTTTTTGTAGCTGTAATTTCTCCAATATTTTTCTTTGTATAGGTGTATATGTACCAGCCAGACAATAGTTGAACGATTTCTCATTCAATCTCAAGTAAGTGTATGAGTGTGGTAACACTAAAATCAGTGATGTGAACGCATGATGAATTGATTTGTTATAACAAGCTTTAGCTATCCATTATGAGATTAAGAACTTCGTGATTAAATATGACATGAAATCAAAATCCAGAGAAAGAGTCTTATATTATGTCACCTAAATTCTAGAAGAAAGCAGCAGGGAATTCCATTTCGCAAGTGATAGATTATGCCTCTGATAGATAGATTCTGCTCATTTCATTTAAGAGATAGGCTAATTTTAAGAATGGAGCAAACTTGTACCCCCCACAATTGCACTCCTGTGAAAACCAAAGAGAGGTCTCAAAGAAGCATGTTAGGTAAATTTATATTTTATTTGAATTTCATTAACTGATTTAAAAAAATCCGATAACACGGGCTGTTAAGCTGTCCCCATTGTCCCCCTAAGAAATGCCCTTCCCATATTTTTTAAATTTGCTTCCTAAAACAAGTTAAAGACGAAGAAACAAAAACATGTCCTTTCCCGAAAATTAAAAAAATTATCCGCAAAAAAGTTGCTGAACAATAAAAAAACATTTTAGACCATTCCCTAATTAAAAGCAGCTTTTTGTAACATACGCATATTAGCGCAAGATTAGAAGACCGTGAACAACGGATATTTCCATACGTGGAAATAATTCTTTGAACTTTGCCGATGGTAATTCGTAATCTTGCTGAACCCACAATGCATCCATTTTTATGTTGAGTTCCCTCAACCTACATCAAACCTGTTGTTGGAGAAAGTTTGAACAAACAAATAACCTTTAATTAAAACAAAAAAGGCCAGATAATGTGATCCCCAACTGACATTTCGCTTTTAAGGATGCTGCGTTTAAAACCCTGCGTGCAAATGTTTCTTTTGACGAGACCAATTTATTAAGATTACAAAGTTAGGAGGTTTATGATCTAGTGACCGTAAAACCAGTAGCTTCTCGTTTGCGGATTATAAGGGCTATAAACGAGAAAGTTCTTCTCATCACTAAACAAAATGTTTGTTTTCTTCATAATGATAAGATCACTTTTAACCTCATAAAATAATCATCTGGTAGCAATTCCTACGATCTCCTAATTTTAAATGGCTTGTTGCCGTATTTTTTGAGAATCCATTGGCAACTGCCATTTTGAATATTATGTCCAAGGCATCCGCGATCGGCTTCGTCGAGCAGGATTAATATCCCTCAACGCTGCAACCTAGGCGCAAAATATTTCGTCTCTTTACGCTGTCAGGAGGAACGGGGCGATTTGACATCTCACCATACAACATTGTTTACTATTTAACGGACATTTCGAAACATAGTAAATGTTCTACACACATGAGCTGGTCCATTTGGAAACTAATAACAAAAAACAATTCTTCCCCTACTTGCAGATCTTATTCCTAGGTTCCACTTTAGGAACCCTGTAGATTGCTGCTTCTGGCACACACTGAGCTACAATACAATACAATACATTTTTAAAAGTTTGCGGGCAAAAAAGACAAATATTTGATAGTGGATACGCCGATGACGACATTAATATTAATATAAAACTAATGCTTGATTAGGGTGGTCTTTTTTAGGCTACCATGCATGCGCAGTAGGCTTTTAAATATGTATTTATTAAAGAATTTTAGCAGCTTCTGTTAAAAATGATCAAGTTTTAGGGCGTATGTCCCACTTTAAAAATTAAAAGGTAAAAGGAAAACAAAATAATTAATTTTTGGACCTTAAAACTCACAGTAATAACAATGAGTATATGAACCATCATATACTCATTGATAATAATAAGGCATCTATAAAAATACTTTTGAAAACTATATTTTTACTTTACGTTTAAAGCACAGTTTGGGCTAAAAAGTATAGTCGCATTAATTTCTATGAATTTAACTTTAAAGAATTAGAGCACGAGATGGCTAGCCAGGATAGGTCGATGTGGCTCCTTATGATTTTGATTACTTAAAGAAACACCGGTGCCAAGATGTGCTTGTTAACATGAATTTTTTTTTATATTTAAGCAGCTAATATAGAACAATAATTTAGAAATGTTTATTATGTATCACCAGAATATGATGTAAATGTGATTCAATAGTTATTTACCTAACAAGTGCGAACGGCAGTTACACGAACGACGCGAAGCGGAGTTCGGAAAGGCCGTTAAGGGCGGAAAAGACACTTTCCGCGCGTGTTAGGTACAATATTTTTCCTACTTGCGTAAAAAACTTCTTCCTACATAATGTATTTTGTATTTTTATTGACAAATTATGTTTTCGTTTTAGTTTTAAAATTCAAGTTCATTACTATAATTATTTTATTTTTATTTGCTTTCATAAAATCACCAAAAAAGGTAGCGTGCGTAAAAAAAATTTTTACGCACGCCGTGCGCACAAAATTTTTTACGCACGCTACCTTTTTTAAAAATTTTGTAAAATAATTCCAAATTGATATTCGGGCACTCTATTATTTTGGTGTCATTTTGACATTAATTAGTGACAAGCATTGAGCTGTATAAAGCCCTGAAAGGGCTTTAGAGAGGGAAAGACAAGGCATTTTTTATTGACCCTATCCAAATGGGTTTCTAAGGGCGGATATTTCTTTTACAATAAAAACAGAGATAGACATTATTGAACATCTGAAACGGACAAAGATAGCCTGATTTTGCATGCTAATAATACCCTAGATAATATATGGGTACTTTTATCTCTTTCACACTGACGGCATAAGTGCGACAGAAAAGCAGCTGGCTACCTTTAATCCACCTGCCGTATTTTGAGTGATTCTACCTGTTAGTGTGTTTATATAGGGAAAACTGATAGACAATGTTGTCTAAGTACGGAATTGAATTTTTTTGAATTTTGTGTGGGAATATTACAAAAAGAAATCTTAAAACGTTTAAAAACAAGTTTAGAATTAACTATTTGAGTTCAAACATGGTCCGAAATTGATTTTTGTGCAAAAGAAGAAAAAAAATCGATAAAAAAACAACATTTCATGGGAAAGTCGTCTTGACGTATAGTTTTTGCTAAAACACGAGAAAGTTCAGTAGCGTCACGATAGATAGTTTTTTCTGCGACCGTGCGATTTTACCCTCACACATTTTGATTCAAAAAGTGTCACTTCCCCGCATTTATAAGATTATTTTTTAATAATAATTTATCCTGAAATGGGTTCTGGTACCTTTTACCACCCTACTCAAAACTTATTACAACAAGGTTTTTTTGCATTGCATGAAAATTAACAGAAAGTATTTGATTTTCTTAAAAATGTTTTTTTTTAAATGCTTACATACCGATTTTTATCCAGTTGTTTTTGTTTTTTCGAACCAAACTTTTGACATGTCACGGTCGAGTTTCATAGACCTTGATGAATTGTTACACACACTGATCTATGTTTTTATAAATTTCGATAAATTTTATGTTTTTTGCGGACTTTAAAGTAATTTTAAGTTAAATTTTGGTCTTTCATCGCGAAAGTATATATTTATTATTATATGACGCCACCGCGACCGGTCTACAGGCCGGTATCATATGTGTATGTCCTTCTAATGTCATTTGACCATCATGCTGTCTTACTTAATAAGGTCACTTAGTTTAATTAATAATTTTGTCCTACATAATATAAAAGAAGAATTGAAACCAACAAAAAATTTGTGACACTTCGATTACCGATTTTCTTTAATTGCGATGGATTAGGGTGACCATATTACGGTTTATTAGGGTGCCCCTAAAGCGGAAAAAAGATTTTGAAAAATTTCCCTAAAAAATTTGAAGACCAAACACTCACGCGCCACTCAATGTTTATGGTCGCATACACTAATCCTAACTCGATTTCCGACGATTATGGACAATGGTTACCCCTTGGACATAAACCTAACAACTTTTACTATATTTATTAACAACTAGGTAGGTTAGGTTGGGTTAGGTTGGGTTAGGTTGGGTTAGGTTGGGTTAGGTTGGGTTAGGTTGGGTTAGGTTGGGTTAGGTTGGGTTAGGTTGGGTTAGGTTGGGTTAGGTTGGGTTAGGTTGGGTTAGGTTGGTTTATGAAAAGTGGTAAAACGTACCAAACCCCTGAAATGTGTTGCAGTCTAGGACAACTGGGCGCCGCCAACTCGGCGCCACCAACTGGGCGGCAGGCCAACGGGGCGGCAACCAACTGGGCGCCGGGCCAACTGGACGCCGAGCCAACTGGGCGCCGGACTAAAATATTTTTTCTTGATAAAATGTGCAGATGAAAAACAAAATAGATATATTATTATTTATGAAAAACATCTTTAAAAAATCCTTTACGTAATATTCTTGAAATTTGGTTTTGTTAGAGTTAAATCCATTAAGTCGAGTGTTGAAATTTTGGTAGATCTAGAGTTCTGGTAACCTGACAAGAATGGCGAATCCAAAATGGAGGATTTTTTTATTTTTAAACCGATTTGTCTCAAACTTGAAAGTTTGAAGTGTTTGGGATCACTTAATACAGTTTTACCCTCAAACTTAAAAAAATTAAAATGGCGGATCCAAAATGGCGGACTTTCTTATTTATGCATCGATATGTATCGAATATGGAACTTGGCGGTGTTTCAAGTCGCAGAACACTACACCTACCAAATTTCAACACTCGACTTAATAGATGTTGAAATTTTTGTATAAATAACATATTTATTTTGTTTTTTATCTGCACATTTTATCGAAAAAAAAATAGTCCGGCGCTGAGTTGGCGCGGTGCCCATTAGGCCCGGCGTGGCGCCCTGTTGGCGGC
This sequence comes from Aspidapion aeneum, assembly GCA_963576565.1. Classification (NCBI taxonomy): domain Eukaryota; kingdom Metazoa; phylum Arthropoda; class Insecta; order Coleoptera; family Brentidae; genus Aspidapion; species Aspidapion aeneum. Next base: position 25,111,133 of record OY755046.1, read on the forward strand.
GCCGAGTTGGCCCGGCGCCCAGTTGTCCCATTCCGAATTAAAATTTTTAGTTCCGAAATTTCATCTGACTCGAGCATAACATGTGTGGACTACAATGAACCAAGAAGAGAAGAGTTGAAGAAGACTCTTGTTCAAAGAAAGAAAATATTTTACCTAGAAGGTACAACATTTGTGAAGTTCTAAGATGAAAACAATAATTTTAATACATCCACTGCACTTAGCATGCTTAGAAATTCTTTTTACACACACATTTTGTAAACACAGTATACACAAGTAAGTATTCATGAATTATTTATTATTCAAACAGAAAATTGTTGATAAAAAAATTCTAGTGGAATTCAAAATTTTTATTTTCCGCCGCCACTGCCCTTTTTTATCCAAGACAAGCAAATAGAATATTTTTGCGATGTTGCATGTGTCCGGACTTACCAAACCGAAATTCTATTTTTATCCCTATCTTGCTCATTAAATTCTTACTTGTATTTGGTCAATTGCGATAAAAGCTTGATATAATGGCAATTTAGGCCCATGCCGGGTCTACCCGTAGGGTATAGAAGTCAATGGTGACAAGCTATTTTTTCCGATTGTGTTATTGTTGTTACTATGGGATTAAAAATACAAACATTGCAGCAAGTGTCATTTCAGCGTTATTTTCGGTTTATCTACAAAGTTTTCTTTAAAATGGATTTCGACGACAGCGATATTGAACTTCCAGACAGTATTTTGAATGACGCAGCATCGGCGAGGGAGGAATTAGTTCCAGAAAAGTCCCGTCCGAGATACGAAAAAGAGTACCACGCTTTTGAAGATTGGTTAAAAGCAAAGAACACTTCATCGCTAAAAGAAGAGGTATTTTTGGTCTATTTTTCTTATTTGTCAAAGAGTTTCGTGCCTAGCACGTTATGGTCAAAATTTTCAATGCTTAAAATGTGTATAAGACTACGAAAAAATATAGATATTGGGCGATATTATAACTTAATATCATTTATTAAACGAAAAAATGTCGGTTTTAAACCAAAAAAGTCTCAAGTACTGCAAAAAAATGAGACCGATAAATTTTTGAAAGACGCTCCTGATGAGATTTATTTAATGAACAAGGTGGCCACAATATTCGGCATTGCAGGAACCTGCCGAAGAGCGGAGTTAGCGAATTTACAAGTATCCGACATCAAAGAGAAAGGCGACATCCTGGTGGTAACAATTTCAAACACTAAGAACCATACTTCAAGGAGTTTTGTGGTCTGCGATCCCAACAAAGACGATATAAGCTATATCAACATCTACAAAAAATACAAAAATTTGCGACCACCTGACACACCGCACCAACGGTTCTTTGTTTCCTACCATACCGGTAAATGCTCGAAGCAAGTGGTTGGTATAAACACATTTGGCAAGATCCCCGGTAACATCGCCGGGTTTCTTAAGCTGCCAAATCCGGAAACTTATACGGGCCATTGTTTCCAATGATCTTCTGCCACAATGTTGGCCAATGCCGGAGCAAATATAACCAATTTGAAGCGACATGGTGGGTGGAAGAGTGCGTCAGTAGCCGAATCCTATGTGGAAGAATCCGAGGAAAACAAGAAAAAAATTGCAACGCAAATTTTGCAGAAAAAAAGTGACACAAATCAGGAGACAGGAGAACGCCAACCATCCACCTCAGTACTACCCTCCACCTCAGAACTACCATCCACCATAGCACTTCGATCCACATCAGTGCAAAGAAGCACGAATGCAGAAGCAACGACAGTGTTTCCATCAATGACGACGACTAATACATCGATACAATCTGAAAACCTAACAAAAGTGGCGGCGTCAGCATTAACATTACAAAATGCGACGCATTGCACGTTTAATTTTCACATTATGCGTTAAACTTTTTTAATTTTTCGAGTAGTTTTTAGTTTTTTTTTCACTGTTTCCGTTACAAATAAAAATATAAAACAAAAAAAAGTCTAAATTTACTTTAATATGCAAAGCTTGCGTAAAAGTATTTTTTACGCACGGCGTGCACTTTTATGCACGCAAGTAGGAAAATAATGTTACGGCCGAGGCGGCTCAAGTAATTGATTTTCGCCACAAGCGAAAATCAATAAAAATATGGATGTCTTTTTTTGTCATCAAAATAGATCAAGGTTTTATAACAAAAAGTGTTATACCACTTTTTATAAAGCATCCGACCATTCCATACCACAAAGCATACGTTGTGCCTGTACTAAGTATTTTGACCTACAAGATAAGAATGCGTTAACGTTTAAAATTTTAGTCCAGCTTCATCTATCTAATATTCCGCAATAAATCATTCATTTTAAATTTTAAATGATGTGTCGTTTTTGTTAGTGATCGCGAATCTAACTTTAAAAAGTGGTCGAAAGGTTATTCAACTGAATAACGAAGACATTCCCCATCTTAGCTGAAACATTGTAAAAAAAGTTAGGTAATCAAGTTTGCTTAAATAAAAAAATAGTATTTTATTGAATAAAAATTTTAGTTTCTCTAACCGTTTTCAAGTGTTTAAAACAAATAAAGACAATGGGAGTCTGAAATTTTGTTTCAACTCAAGCATTGTCGACGAGCTTCAAACAACGAAGAGGTGGTATATTTAGTTATTATCCAAGGGTAAAAAATTTTACCACAAATCATTTAGGGATGAAGAACACTATTATCTCGCGGCTGTTCCATTTAGAAAGTGCTCCATTAAAAAAAGTACAACCACTTTAGATGATAATATGGGGTAAATATTATTAATAAAAAGGACCTGTACTCACTTACGTATTACTGTTAATAAATAAAAAACGATAAGTGCCCGTGAAAATTTTTGAATTTGGTTTGGGTGAATATTGTTAATAATAAGGACCTCTGCTCAATTAATCGTTACTGTTATCAATAAATGATAAATCTGCGTGAAAATTTCTGAATTTCGTATAGCGTAAAAACCAAACATGTATATAAAAGGTAATCATAACAAAAACATTTCATGTAAAAAAAAGCCAAGTACGCGAAAATGGCATTCGGTAAAAAGAATTGAGATAAAAGTAAAGCCAAGTTCTCCAATACAAATTTCAAAATGAAAGGTTCTTACTAGTTTGGAAATGTTTTTTTAAACTTTGCTATTACAGCCAAACTTCTTTATGTTTAATTTAGCACTGTGCCTAAGAGTCATTTACAGCCGTAATAGCCAAGTTTAGAAAAATATTTCCAAACTAGTAAGAACCTTTCATTTTGAAATTTGTATTGGAGAACTTGGCTTTACTTTTATCTCAATTCTTTTTACGGAATGCCATTTTCGCGTACTTGGCTTTTTTTTACATAAAATGTTTTTGTTATGATTTCACTTCTTTTTTAAAGGAATTGGATAATACTTAATTTTTAAAGTGATAAAATATGCGGAATATTGTTCAAAACTTTTGCAATGCCTTTTTGAGGTTTTATAATTTTTTTCCATGGTTTTATCGTAGTTCCTATCAGCCTTCCAAAGCTCAGCTCTCTAGCGTTTCTAAAAGTGCACAATGTTACTTTTACATAACTTTACATATATAGGGGAGGGAAATAAATTAAAATTGTCGTATTTTTAAATTTTGTTCTATAGTTTTATCATAGTTCCTATCAGTCTTCCAATCCTCAGCTCTCTAGCATTTCTGGAAGTGGGTAATGTTACTTTTACATAACTTTACATTTATAGGGGAGGAGAGTAAATGAAAATATTGGACTTTTTAAATTTTTTCCCATGGTTTTATCACAATTTCTATCAGCATTCCAATGCTCAGCTCTCTAGAGTTTCTGGAAGTGTGCAATGTTAGTTTTATATAAATTAGATTTATAGGAGAGGGAAGTAAATTAAAATGTTGATGTTTTTAAATTTATTCATATAGTTTTATCATATTGTCTTTCAGTTTTTAAAAGTTCAGCTCTCTAGCGTTTCTGGAAGTGGGCAGTGTTACTTTTACTTAACTTTACATTTATAGGGGAGGGAAGTAAATTAGAATTTTGTTTTAATTTTTTTTATAACTCTATCATAGTTACTATCGGTCTTCCAAAGCTCAGCTCTCTAGCATGTCTGGAAGTAGGCAATGTTACTTTTACTTAACTTTACATTTATAAGGAAGGGAAGTAAATGATAATTTTGGGGTGTTTTAATTTTAGCTCACACTACTACTATAAGTAGTGTGAGCTATGGTGATCCTAATTTTTTCGAGAAAAAAAAGTTGCTCCGATTTCAAAAATTTTTATATATCTTTGCGTTTCAGATGATTTTGAAACTTTTTTGTTTTGCTGTCTGTCTGTCTGTCTGTCTGTCTGTATGTCTGTCTGTCTGTCTGTATGTCTGTCTGTAACGACCAACCCGCATAACTCAAAAACCGCTTGTCCGATTTTAATGAAATTTGGTACCTAAGTTGAGTCTTGGGTCGTGATGGTCCCATTTAAAAATGAACAAAATCCACCGAACGCAAGCCAAATAAAAGGGTGGGGGTAGATTCCAAAAATTAGAGTTTATTTGAAAATATGGCGTGTGTGATATCAAACGAAAGGTAATTAAGTCTGGAGTGAAAAAAATGAATTTTAGTTTATTTTTAAAAAAAGGGTGGGGGTAGATGTCAAAAATTAGAGTTTAAGTGAAAATATGGCGTGTGTGATATCAAACGAAAGGTAATTGAGTCTGGAGTTAAACAAAATACATTTTAGTTTTTTTTAAAACATTAAAAAAAATTGAGTTTAAGTCAAAACATGGCTTGTGTGGTATCAAACGAAAGGTAATTGAGTCGTCTGGAGTTGAATAAAATATATTTCAGTTTTTGATTATATTAGCTCACACTATAACTATAGTACCTAGTGTGAGCTTAGGTGCCCATAGATTGGCAGAGTATTTTCCTATAGTTTTATCATAGTTCCTACCAGTCTGCCAAAGCTCAACTCTCTAGCATTTCTGGAAGTGGGCAATGCTACTTTTACATAACTTTAATTGTCTAGGGGAGGGGAGTGAATTAAAATTTTGGGGTTTTTTGATTTTTTCCTATAGTTTTAGCATAGGTCCTATCAGTCTTCCAAAGCTCAACTCTTTAGCATTTCTGGATGTGGGCGATGGTACTTTTACATAAATTTAAATGTCTACGGGAGGGGAGTAAATTAAAATTTTGGTCTATCGGTCTGCCAAATTTCAGCTTTGTAGCATGTCTGGAAGTACAGTAGAATATTGATGATCTATACATGAGTGAGTGAGTCAGTGAGTGAGTGGCAATTTCGACGTTTTTTGAAATTTCGTAACGACTTTACTACTTTATGGAATTCTATGAAACTTGAAGGGGTTGTTAACTCCATGGAGATCTACAACTGTGCAATGTTTGAGATGTGTAGCTCATTACGAAGTAGAGTTTTAGGTAGATCAAATATCGGCTGAAATGCTTCAAGAAAAGATGGTTACGGCGCGCGAACTTGGCGAGGCACTGCCGTGCCCTCAGATTTGCAAAAAATGGTTATTAATAGGTATACAGTGAATATCGGTTATAACGACATTGGACGGACCGCTTTCGGTCGATAAAACCGAGTGTCGTTATAGAGAAAAAAGGTAACAAAATGGATACTCGGTGTAAAATCCTTGTTTGAGATTGAAAATCAGGGGAAAATCAGTCCCAAACTGGACTGTAAAATACCTAGATCAATCTGACTACCCAAACTGGTTTTGATGTTAAATATAAACACAGTATTTCTAAGTTGCGTCCAAAATTGTATCCAAATCTCTATTGTAGTAATATGAAGTAAAAAAAGACGAAATGAAGAGGTCTTGACTTACCAAAAAAGGAGCTACAAGGGTAATCCAATTTGCCGACGTTTTGTGGTAGATCTTCACTTCAACTCCGGAGGTTTTCACAGGGAAAAGAGTTAGTAATGTAGTTTGTAATCACGCCCGCTCGCGAGCTTGTAAAAAATTGCCTCTAAAGGGCGTAAATATTTGTACGAGTATCACAGGAACGCATTAACTGTTCGCTTTCGCAGATTTGTGAATACTGATTTATAGAGGTCGACGGCATTTCACCTTGATCCATTTCGTATATAGGTAAAAGGATGTTTAATACACAGGCGGGTCAAGTGGGAAAATATTTCATTTGAAGGAACGGAACAAAGGGTGTCAAGACCATCGCGTAAATTGAAATTTGTATTGCAAGTATTTTTTCATTATGCACACGTAATAGTAAGTTGTAAATTGTATATAAATAATTGTAAATACGTATATCTTAGTACTAATTTTAATTTAGAAGGGTTTGAACCCTGTAAATAGTATTAAAGTTAATTAAAAATAAAAACAAAAAAAAACTCTTAAAGGCGCCGCAGTGCAGTAAAATTCCCAAAAATTGTAAAAACAAAAATAAATAAAATTGTAACTCAAAAATAAAACTAATTTGAGTGAGAACGAAACACTCCCACCCCTGAAAATGCCAGGCATTTTCGGAATCAATTCTCCATAGGGAGAGGACATAGCTTTACTAGTGGTCGCTTTAACATACCTTTGGTGGTCTTAACCACGGCTACGCGCGCGATACCATCAGTACCTAAAATGAGCTCCGTGATTCGCCCCAGAACCCACTCCAATGGTGGAGTATTTTCGTTTTTTATAAGTACCATTGTACCTTCTTTCGCAACGAGCCCGTCTGGAGTATTCCATTTGTGACGTTGCGTAAGAGTATGTAAATATTCGTCTTTAAAACGACGCCAAAAATCGTAATGTAATTTTGTAAGCAATTGCCAACGAGACAATCGATTTAATTTAATTGCATCCAAATCAGGGTCTGGAAGACAAGTAAGAGGTTCCATATTAAGAAAGTGTCCTGGGGTTAAGGCTGTAAGGTCATTCGCGTCAGATGATATGGGAGTAAGAGGGCGGCTATTGAGGACAGCCTCTACCTGTGTGAGGACTGTGTATAGCTCCTCGTAAGTAAGGACTTGTTGTCCGATAACACGAATTAAATGGGTTTTCATAGATTTAATATTGCTTTCCCATAGACCACCCATGTGGCTAGCAGTTGGCGGATTAAAGTGCCATTTTATGGCCTCCTTTTCCGCAACGTAAGAAAAGATTTCTGTAAGGTATTTAGCGGAAGCTAAGAAGTTGCCTCCATTATCCGAGTACACTTCAGTACATCTACTTCTTCTGGCTATAAAACGGCGAAACCCCGCTAGGAAACCATCACAAGTGAGATCGGAAATCAGCTCTATGTGTGTACAACGTGTAACACAGCAAACAAATAGAGCTATGTAAGATTTTAATTGTTTGCTAGTACGCAACTGACTTGCGCGGATCATGATTGGTCCAGCCATGTCAACACCCACGTGTTTAAAAACACCAAGTTGGGAAACTCTAAATCTCGGTAAGTTACCCATGTAGGGTTGATAAGGCTTCGGATTCACCCTCCAGCAAACCTTGCAATTAGAAACCACCTTCGTATGATTTTCTTAGCAGAAAGTACCCAGTAATTTTGAACTAGTAAAAAATGTGTGCTTTGTATACCTGTATGAAGATGAATTTTATGTATCTCCCCAATAAGTAAAGTAGTAAACAAAGCCTTGCTTGGCAATAAAATCGGAAATTTTTGGTTGTAATTTAAGGACGTAGAATGCGTCAAACGTCCGCCAACGCGTAAGAAACCTTGTGTATCCAAAAAGGGACTTAATTTTCGAAAAGATTTTGGCAAAATTAAATTATTTTCCAACATGGAGATTTCTTTTTGAAAATAACTTTGTTGGGCGTGTTTGACTAAAAACATTTCAGCATTTCTTAGCTCAAAAAATGTAAGGTTTTGATAAAGAAAAACAGGTTCCTTTTTAGTTTTAAAAATTAAATTTTGATAAAAACGTAAAACGTATGCCAAAATTCGTATTAATTTGGATAACGTAGAATATTTTGTATAGAATTGATCAAAGAAGGTTAAATCAACTGTTACCTTTAAAGTAATTTTTCGTTCTTCGTCACGAACTAGGAGTTCTGACTCAGAGGAAATAGTATCATTGGAAAGAAAATTCCAAGTTTTAGGATTTTGTAAAAGAAAGTCAGGGCCGTTCCACCAAAGTGAAAAATTGGTAATTTCGCTAGGAAAGAGACCACGTGACCCTGGATCGGATGCATTTAAATGAGTAGGAACATATGCCCAGTTTTCTGCAGGGACTCTTTCGTGAATGTATGCAACGCGGTTCCCTACAAAGGTTTTCCAGGAATACGAAGGTCTTTTTATCCATGCAAGGGCGACTGTACTGTCTGAAAATGCATAAATTTGATCAATTTTTAATCTATTTTCGTAACTTTGCACAACAAAACTGAGGAGTTTTGCTAGTAAAACTGCACCGGAAAGTTCGATTCTACAAATACTTAAAACTTTGATTGGAGCCACTTTGCTTTTGGCTGTAATAAAATAAGTTTTTACCGTATTGTTTTTGTAAGTAATTCGTAAATAACAAACCGCACAGTAGCCTTTTTCGGACCCGTCACAGAAACCGATCAGCTGACAGCTTGTCATATTAGCTAAGTCAATATGGCGCGGGATCGAAACTTTAGATAAAGTATTAAATTCCGCTTTGTACCTTTCCCATTTTGTAATTATTTCTGAATTAGGGGTATCGTCCCACTGTAAGTTAGCTTTCCAACAGTACTGTATAAGTAACTTTGCAAAAAAAGTGATTGGAGTTAGAAAGCCGATGGGATCGAAAGTACGCGCCAGATTGCTTAAAATTGATCTTTTAGTGCAAATTTGATCTGCATAATTTACGGAGTAAAAAAAGTAATCTTTTACTGGGTGCCATTTAAGGCCAAGTATTTTTAAAATCGTATTATTTTCAAAATCAAGAGAAAAATCCTTGAGCTGGACATGATCTTCCGGGAGATCTGTAAGTAATCTCGGGTCGTTAGCAGCCCATTTACGCAATTCGAAGCCACCTCTGTGCAATAACTCAATCAGCTGATTTCTCATCGAGATGGCGTCTTCGAGGGTGTCAGCCCCAAAGAGCCCATCATCAATATAAAAATCATTTTTTACAATAGCTGACGCGAGCGGCAAATCTGAGTAATCTTCAGCTAGCTGTAACATAGTACGAATTGCTAAATAGGGACTACTGGCAACACCGAAAGTTAGAGTAAGAAGTTCGTAATCTGTAACAGGTTGAGACGGCGAAAATCTGTAAAGAATACGCTGATATCTAGTCTGATCAGCGGTGACGTAAACGTTACGAAACATTTGTTTGACGTCACATGTGTATGTAAACTTGTAAAAACGAAAATTTAGCAGCAAGGCTACCAAATCTTTTTGTAATTTTGGACCCGCGTGTAGGGTCGAGTTTAGTGAGGGTTTACCAAAAACGCAACTCGAGGCATCGAAAACAATTCGAACGGGGGTTGTTGTAGAATCATTTTTTATTACCGCATGATGCGCTATGTAAAAATAATTATTTATTTGTAAATAAGTAGGAGGGGGAACCGGTCTCATATGGCCGAGTTCTAAATATTCTTTTAGCACGTCCGAATATGTAGTATGTAATTTTTCATCTCGTAAAAGTCGATTTTCTAAAGAATAAAATCTACGTAACGCAAGATCTCGGGTGTTTCCAAAGTCTGGGGCTGTCATTTTAAAGGGTAACGCAACTATGTATTTTCCTGACGGGTGTCTAGAGGTAGTTTTTAGGAACAAATTTTCACAAAACTCTTGATCCGGAGTTTTAAAAATTACCTCTGGTACTTCCTCTGTTTGCCAAAATAACTTGAGAGTATTTTCGATACTAGAATCGCTCATTTTAGTAAAAAAAGTATTTATATTTTGGTGCCTCGAATTTGGTAAATTAATTTTTCCCATTACCACCCATCCAAAAGTAGTGTTTAGACAAACGGGCTGATCCGGACCGTTAGAAATTCGGCCGTTTTCAAGGATCAATGGGAAAAAATCAGCTCCAAAAATAGCATCGATTTTTCCACTTTCAAAACAGTATTTGTCTGCAAGTTTTAAATTGGCAATGTAAGGATAATCTTTTAATGAAAAGGTAGAAAAAGGCATATTATCGCAAATTTTTTCAAGGATGATGACCTCTAAATTATATTTTCTAACGTCATCTAAAGTAGAAATTGTACAACGGACTCCCGCTTTAGAAGAAGTACACATACCATCTAGACCCTGCAACGTCAGTGCAGTACTGAAACGGGGTAAATTTAATTTTTTAGCAAAATCTTTTGTAATAAATGACGCCTGCGCCCCAGAGTCTAGGACTCCGCGACCCTCTTGCCAAAGACCAAATTGATCCTGTACTTTAAATCTAATGGTGCTCAGTAAAACCGCGTGATCATGTAACGCCATGTTAACATTGACTGTCCGATTCTCAACTACTCCAGTCGAATTAGACGACGAATGCGGAGAATTTTCCGAACTCGGGTTCGGATTGTAGGTAATAGCAGGGACACTCTCCGCAGGAGTACGTTCAAAATGCAAGTGAGTGTGGTGGGGGAAACCACATTTAAAACAACGTTTTTTAGAAGTACATTGGGTTTGAATGTGAAAATTGGCCAAACAATTGGTACACGCGTTATGACTTTTCACAATCTGCGATCTTTCGTAAGGACTTTTGGCCAAAAATTTGGGACACCGGTAGATCACGTGACTTTCTGAGCAGTAATAACAAGTATTTGTAGAACTCTTAAAGGTATTTGTATTGTGGGAAGTAGCAGTCTCCATTGTATGATTTGTATTTGTAAAAAAAGCAGATTTTTTATTCTGCTGAGGCGCAGCATGCGAACCTCTTGTATTGTAATTTTTATTCGTAAAAGAAATCTTAGATTTTTCTGTATTGCAAATTTTTGCACTTAGAGAAACGGTCTCTAAGGCTGTACATTGTTTAAGAATAAAATCTTTAACGGAATCGTAAGTAGGCATGTCTGTCGAGGCATGCTGATGCTCAAAAACTTTCCTCGTATGAGGATCTAATCTGTCTAAGAGCATATTTGTAGTAATAAATTCCCATTTTTCGACCTCGTATTCCATGGTAATTAATGCTTGTAAATTTTCTTGGAAAGTATCCATTAATAAACGTAAAGTTTGTACATTTTCGTATGTCATAGGCGGAAAATTTTCCAATTTTTTCCAATACGAAACAGCACGCAATCGTCTATTATCGTACCTTTCAAGCAAAGCTCGATACGCGATGACGTAATTATCATTTTGCAAGGGCAAATGAGATACCAAAGCGTATGGTGTGCCGGAAAGAACTGAAAGTAAAGTTGAAAACTTTTCAACGGGGCTCATAGATTTGTTAGTATGAACTAAGGCATTGAAAACCTCTATGAAAGTAGTAAACTTTTGATGGTCACCCGAAAAGGTAAGCAAATCCATCCTTGGCTTATAATGATGCTCGTGTTCGTGGCAATGCACTACCGTAGTATCATTTAAAACGGTTTGATTCGCTTGAGTGTTAGAGTTTTGGCTCTGTTCGGGTTCCTCAATTAACGTGTAAAATATTGATTCAATCTCTAAGAGCCTGTTTGAAAAATCGTACGCAACGGCATTTTGTATTTTAAGTTCCTCTTTTTCGGAAGCAATAAGCGCGATCAAAGTATTCTGATGACCGTCAAAACTCTTACGCAACTTCTCAAGACTCCGAAAAGCAACTCTGAAACGATTCAGATACACTGCATTTGATTCTGCCTTTTTGGCGGCATCCTCGATCAATTTTAACTGGTCTAAAACGGCGCCTCGCAATGCCAAGGCACGCTCTCTTTTTTGTTCGCTTGTAATTGTAGGCATTTTAATAAAATTTAAAAAAACAATTGTATATTTACAAAGAATTATAGTAAATAATTGTAAATAATAAATTTATTTTATATCGATTGTAAAAAGTATGAAAAAACAAGCGTTCGACCGAGAGGCGACAAAAAATTAAAACTGATAAGGAATCGCGCTCGAAACAAACTTAAAGAAGGCAAAAAGACCGCAAAAAACGTAAATTTGAATGCGAATACGGGGCCCCTAATGGGTGCAAATTTTTTAAAAACTTGGGTTTTTAAATTGTAAGAGGGCGGTTTTTAAAACCTACCACTAGTAAAGCATTAGTAATCATGTATCGTAATAACCTAATCTAATAATCGTAATTGTAACGTAAGTTTGTGCGTAATGAAAAAAATCGCAAAAAAAATAAAAAATAAAGATTTGCGAAAATTAAGGGCAACTCAGAAAGGGTTGGAAAACCAGACTGATCCGGTTCGAAGGACCATGTAAAATCCTTGTTTGAGATTGAAAATCAGGGGAAAATCAGTCCCAAACTGGACTGTAAAATACCTAGATCAATCTGACTACCCAAACTGGTTTTGATGTTAAATATAAACACAGTATTTCTAAGTTGCGTCCAAAATTGTATCCAAATCTCTATTGTAGTAATATGAAGTAAAAAAAGACGAAATGAAGAGGTCTTGACTTACCAAAAAAGGAGCTACAAGGGTAATCCAATTTGCCGACGTTTTGTGGTAGATCTTCACTTCAACTCCGGAGGTTTTCACAGGGAAAAGAGTTAGTAATGTAGTTTGTAATCACGCCCGCTCGCGAGCTTGTAAAAAATTGCCTCTAAAGGGCGTAAATATTTGTACGAGTATCACAGGAACGCATTAACTGTTCGCTTTCGCAGATTTGTGAATACTGATTTATAGAGGTCGACGGCATTTCACCTTGATCCATTTCGTATATAGGTAAAAGGATGTTTAATACACAGGCGGGTCAAGTGGGAAAATATTTCATTTGAAGGAACGGAACAAAGGGTGTCAAGACCATCGCGTAAATTGAAATTTGTATTGCAAGTATTTTTTCATTATGCACACGTAATAGTAAGTTGTAAATTGTATATAAATAATTGTAAATACGTATATCTTAGTACTAATTTTAATTTAGAAGGGTTTGAACCCTGTAAATAGTATTAAAGTTAATTAAAAATAAAAACAAAAAAAAACTCTTAAAGGCGCCGCAGTGCAGTAAAATTCCCAAAAATTGTAAAAACAAAAATAAATAAAATTGTAACTCAAAAATAAAACTAATTTGAGTGAGAACGAAACACTCGGTCGGGACCTTAATAAGTCGTCCCTATAACCGATATGTCGTAATATCCGATATCGTTATTAGCGATATTCACTGTATAATTATAGTAATTAATACACATGCTTTATGGTCGAATTAGTTAATTACCGTGATATTTAAATTTGGTTGTAAGTTTTATTTTAATCAGATGGGGAGTCCCAAAAATAACAATCCAAAATTCTATTGTGCTCCTGTTCTAGTGTAAATAAATTTAGATAAAAAAAATGTTTTGCTCATTACTAATTAATAATCGTAAGTTTTTGGTACCCGTAAATTACAAAACAAATTTTTTTGCGTCAATCGGGCAAGAACGGTTTGGTTTCTTTTACGATGTTTCTTCTACATTTTTCCTGTGATTTGCTTAAAAGTTTACATCTACAGGGTTTCTCAAAATAAACTAAGACACGGTATGTCAGGGCGCGCGTATCCCGCATATACCGGGGGCGATACTCGATTGCCACTTCTGGCTTTAATAAAAGTGGCATTAAGCAATTGTTAAATACTGCTTTCGCGATCGGCGATAAGTGTCCAAGGAATTAACGTATTTACTTGAAATTTGGTACAAATGTGGCTTAGACCTTGCATGCTTAAAACATTTGGTAAAATTGGGCTAGAATGCAAGTGCCTTATTTTGGCACTTTTCTGAACTCATGCGGTGCCCCATTTTCAACAATGTTTCAAGTTATTACTGGCGAAAAGGGCGCTTCATGTTCCTAGTCGCCAGGCCTAGAGCCTACCCCACACTACTACTAAGTCATTAGTTTAAAACTAGCGAATCGATTAAAACCAATGAGTATATGACCTATATACAGTGGCAACTAGCAAGCTTTGCAACATTGAGGGGTAGATGGCGCTGAAATAAATTCGTCTAGTACTCAATATTCAGAGAAAATTACTATGATTTAATGGCATTTGTACGATGAACCTCGGAACTCGCATATGCAACTAAATCGTACTAGTAATCCCTGAATATTGCGTACTAGACGAATTTATTTCAGCGCCATCTACCCCTCAATGTTGCAAAGCTTGCCAGTTGCCACTCTATATTGGTCATATACTCATTAATAAAACCAAATTATGAACAATTGTTGCCAAAACGTTCGCTCGGTAACAGTCTAATCAGTTTTGAATATTTCTATTTGTTTTTTGTGCTTTGAAGATTTCAAATTCCATGAAACTTATACAGTTTAAATTCCTTAACTTTAACAAAGAAATTGATTTTTTTTAAAAACTGTAGTAGCCTTATTTTAAAGAAGAGAAAAAAAAAATCGCCATATAAAACTGTTGAAAAAAAAATGTCGAACCGTAATTTGGTCAAAAATAAAGCAATCAAAAATAGAATTGACGAAAACGACGAAAACGACGAACCGTAGTTTTGTTGATCCATAAAATTGTCAAAGTAATATAGTCGAAAATGTCAAACGCATCGAAACGTAAAAATAACGAAACGGAGTAAAGTCGAATTTCAGTATGATCAAACTGTAAAAAAGTCGAATCGCAAAAAGGCCAAACTTTAAAAAAGTCGAAAAATAAAAAAAAATCGATCTTTTTGCGTTTCGACATAGTTACGTCTTGATGATTTTGCATCTCTTCTCTATTGCGTATCGCGCATTAAATTTTCGAATATATTATTTAGTTGTTTTCGACAATTTTACGGATCGACAGAACCGTTTCGTTTAAATTATTTTTACTTTCGATTGTTTTACTTTTGGCCAAATTATGGTTCAACGGTTTAAGTTTTAAAAAAACTTTTTTGGTGTTTATGTTGGTCGTCAAAAAAAATACACAAAATATACAAATGCACAACAAGCTGATTTTTTATTTTAATTGAAAATTTAAAAAAAATTTTAAGCGCCTTACCTGTTCTTTCTAAAGTTATAAATCAAAAATTTATTTTATTTTTATTTTTATTTTTATTTCAGTTTTATTTGCTTTAGCCGCCCATCAATATACCTAGATTGGGTGTACAATTTTATGTATTTTTTTTTTATTTCAGTTTATTTTGATTTAGGCATCAAGCAATATAGATAGGTATAGGTACTTTTTAAGAAAGCAAGTTGAAATTAAAAGTGATCTTGTAAATCCTATTGCATATATTTGACGGAAGACCCACACCCGACAAGCCACATGTAGCTCAGGAAGTCTGACCTCAGCTGAAAATTAAAAAAAAAATTGTTAATATTTTACCTGAAAGAAATAAATATACTAATATTAATACATCGTAAGGAATTATTAACGCTTAGGGCGTTCGGCTAGTTTTTTAAATAAAGGTATCTCATTTGATATTTATCTCTTACTTTTTATCCTAGTTTTACTTTAAACCCTGATCCTCCATACTTTTTATTCCTGATCCGTCACTCTTTATGCCGGGGATAAAAAGTGATTCTTTTGTCCCTAAAATAAGGGATTAAAATGAACTTGTTATATCCCTTAAGAGCAAAATAGCACATTATTTTTTATATACCATTAATTACACTTCAAAAACGTATTTTAGTCCCTCACTTTTTATTTTATTGGAGGGGATAAAATTCGTTTTTAGTCTCTGAAGTGTAAGTTTTTTCACGGTCTCAGCTGTTATTATCCATGTGATGTGTTAAAATGCAGTTTAGGAATTTTACAAACGTGAAAACGCAAAAATTTTGCTCCAGAAATTGTCAAAAACTCAAAAGCTAAATACTACCGATTAGGCAGTGACTGAGAAAACGCCTATAATTATTCGAAATTTGGTTGAAATCTATTGACTTTAAACATACATAAACATTGTTGGAAAAAGCCCCACACTAACGCACTTTAATTTTTCTAATCTGGCCCAATTTTGACAAATAGGAGTATCTTAAGCATACTCAAGCGTACATTTGTGCAAAATTTCAAGTTGATATGTTAATTCCTTGAACACTTATCGCCGATGGCGGAAGCACCATTTAACATTAGTGATATGCCGATTTCGCTCTTGCGCCAGCGTCATGACGCGCGGCGGAATAGATGTTTGGTCCAAGTTTCTGACATACCGTGTGTCTTAAGATCTTTTCAAGCGGCACGGCGGACCGTTCGATTATTAGCTCTCTTCGTTTTTTTCATTATTTTATTAACTATTTATAAGTTTGCTCCGGAGGTAGAAAGAAAGAACAATAAAAATTTATGATTTTTTGACGTTTCTTGGTAAGCGCTCTGTGTTTAATTCTTGCATTTAAATGAAGATAACTAATAACCGAACGGTTCGGCGCATGAAAAGGTCTTTAGTGTATTGTGACTGATGGAAATCAACGAGTATAGACAGTCAATATGTTTGACTTGTAACTTTGCTGACGACATCGACGTAACAACACGGCCTAAAACGTAACAACACGGCAAAAAAGCCAGGCACAAATTGTGCCGGGCACTATTCTGACAGTTTCGCATTATAAGAACAGCTGTCTTTTTTAAAATTAGGCCTTTGTGTATTATAAGAGCCGGAATTAATGGTGCCGCCACTATTAATGGAAAATAAACGACTGGATTTATAAATTCGACTTTGGTGTGTTATAAGATCTTTTCAAGCGGCGGACCGTTCGATTATTAGCTCTCTTCGTTTTTTTCAGTATTTTATTAACTATTTATAGCTTTGCTCCGGAGGTAGAAAGAAAGAACAATGAAAATTTATGATTTTTTGACGTTTCTTGGTTAAGCGCTCTGTGTTTAATTCTTGCATTTAAATGACGAGAACTAATAACCGAACGGTTCACCGCTTGAAAAGGTCTTTAGTATATCGTGACTGATGGAAATCAACGAGTATAGACACGTGGGTTAACCTGGGGGGACCATGATAAGGGGCCCAAATAATTTTATTGCTACATTTTGTAGCTAATTTGTTGCTAATTTGTTAGGTTGAAAATAATTTTGTAGCTCCAGCCGTTTCCGAGAAATCGTGGGCCCCCTAGGTTAACGGTTAACCTGAGGGGCCACCTCATATCTCCGGTTCTATTTATCGTACGACCTTTAAACAAACACCTATTTTTGTAGCTCGAAGAACTCTATGTCATAGAAGCTAACTTTCGCTAGAAATTTTATATTTACAAAAACTATTTAATTGATTTATTACGTGATCTGTTGCTCATAGAAATCTCAAAACAAGCTAACAGACCTAAAACAGACATGCTGAATTTTGTTAGGCCGGTTTAGGCTCGCTAGGATTTGGTTTTAACATTTTTTTTATTTTTATGTCAATGGGTATACAATAAATATATTAATTGATGTTAATTGTTTATTTACAATCGGGGCAAACATTTTAGTAACGCTAATTAGAGGACAATCTGCACTTTACACTTGCGTACGCAAAAATATTTTAGCTCTAGCCGTTTAGGAAAAATCGTAATTTAAAATTTTTTTTCTGGAAAGTCAAAAGTTTTATAAAATTCGATTTAAATTGTTAACTTACCGGGGTGCTCAAACGTTTTTGGAACTGCTGAATAGAGAATACTTTGCGCTTTTAATCGATGTATGCAAACATTTTGTAGCTCTAGCCGTTTACGAATAATCGTAATTTGAAAATAATTTTCTGGAAAGTCAACAGTTTTATATAATTAGATTTAATTTCTTAATTTACCAGGGGGCCCGAACATTTTTAGTACTGCTGAAAAGAGAATACTTTGGGCTTTCAATAGATGCACGCAAACATTTTGTAGCTCTAGCCGTTTACGAAAAATCGTATTTTAAAAAAAAATCGGAAATTCAAAATTTTTGTATGATTAAATTTAATTTCTTAATTTACCGGGGGTTTCAAACATTTTTACTACTACTAAATATAGAAAACTTTGGGCTTTCCATCGATGTACTCAAACATATTGTAGCTCTAGCCGTTTACGAAAAATCGTAATTTGAAAATAATTTTTCGAAAATTCAAAACTTTTATATGATTAGATTTAATTTCTTAATTTACCAGGGGGCCCAAACATTTTTAATACTACTAAATAAAGAAAACTTTGGGCTTTCAATCGATGTACGTGAACATTTTGTAGCTACAGCCGTTTACGAAAAATCGTAATTTGAAAATAATTTTCTGGAAAGTCAACAGTTTTATATAATTAGATTTAATTTCTTAATTTACCAGGGAACGCAAACATTTTTAGTACTGCTGAATAGAGAATACTTTGAGCTTTTAATCGAAGCACGCAAACATTTTGTAGCTCTAGCCGTTTACGAAAAATCGTAATTTAAAAAAAAATCGGAAATTCAAAACTTTTAGATGATTAGATTTAATTTCTTAATTTACCAAGGGGCCCAAACATTTTTAATACTACTAAATAAAGAAAACTTTGGGCTTTCAATGGATGTACCTGAACATTTTGTGGCTCCAGCCGTTTACGAAAAATCGTAATTTGAAAATAATTTTCTGGAAAGTCAACTGTTTTATATAATTAGATTTAATTTCCTAATTTACCAGGGAACGCAAACACTTTTAGTACTGCTGAATAGAGAATACTTTGCGCTTTCAATCGATGCACGCAAGCATTTTGTAACTCTAGCCGTTTACGAGAAATCGTAATTTGAAAATAATTTTCTGGAAAGTCAACAGTTTTATATAATTAGATTTAATTTCCTAATTTACCAGGGGGCCCAAACATTTTTAGTACTGCTGAAAAGATAATACTTTGCGCTTTTAATCAATGCACGCAAACATTTTGTAGCTTTAGCCGTTTACGAAAAATCGTAATTTAAAAAAAAATTGGGAAATTCAAAACTTTTATATGATTAAATTTAATTTCTTAATTTACCAAGGGCCCAAACATTTGTAATACTGCTAAATAAAGAAAACTTTGGGCTTTCAATAGATGTACGTGAACATTTTGTAGCTCCAGCCGTTTACGAAAAATCGTAATTTGAAAATAATTTTCTGGAAAGTCAACAGTTTTATATAATTAGATTTAATTTCTTAATTTACCAAGTGCTCGAAAAATTTTTGGTACTGCTGAATAGGGAATACTTTGCGCTTTCAACCGATGTATGCAAACATTTTGTAGCTCTAGCCGTTTACGAAAAATCGTAATTTAAAAAAAAATTGGGAAATTCAAAACTTTTATATGATTAAATTTAATTTCTTAATTTACCAAGGGCCCAAACATTTGTAATACTGCTAAATAAAGAAAACTTTGGGCTTTCAATAGATGTACGTGAACATTTTGTAGCTCCAGCCGTTTACGAAAAATCGTAATTTGAAAATAATTTTCTGGAAAGTCAACAGTTTTATATAATTAGGTTTGATTTCTTAATTTACTAGAAAGCCCAAACATTTTGAGTACTGCTGAAAAGAGAATACTTTGCGCTTTTAATCAATGCACGCAAACATTTTGCAGCTGAAGCCGTTTACGTAAAATCGTTATTCAAATATAATTTTCCGAAAATTCAAAAGTTTTATGTAATTAGATTTAATTTCCTAATTTACCAGAGGGCCCAAACATTTTTAGTACTGCTGAATAGAGAATACTTTGGGCTTTCAATCGAAGCATGCAAACATTTTGTAGCTCTAGCCGTTTACGAAAAATCGTAATTTAAAAAAAAATCGGAAATTCAAAACTTTTATATGATTGAATTTAATTTCTTAATTTACCAGGGGGGCCAAACATTTTTGATATTGCTAAATAAAGAAAACTTTGGGCTTTCAATAGATGTACGCAAACATTTTGTAGCTCTAGCCGTTTACGAAAAATCGTAATTTGAAAATAATTTTTCGGAAATTCAAAACTTTTATATGATTAGATTTAATTTCTTAATTTACCAAGGGGCCCAAACATTTTTGATACTGCTAAATAAAAAAAACTTTAGGCTTTCAATCGATATACGTAAACATTTTGTAGCTCCAGCCGTTTACGAAAAATAGTATTTTGAAAATAATTTTCTGGAAAGTCAACAGTTTTATATAATTCGATTTAATTTCTTAATTTACCAGGGGGCCCAAACATTTTTGGTACTGCTCAATAGAGAGTATTTTGTAGCTCTACACCGATTGAAAGCGCAAAGTATTCTCTATTTAGTAGTACTAAAAATGTTTGGGCCCCCTGGTAAATTAAAAAATTAAATCTAATTATAAAAAACTGTTGACTTTCCAGAAAATTATTTTTAAATTACGATTTTTTGTAAACGGCTGGAGCTACAAAATGTTTGCGTACATCGATTGACAGCGCAAAGTATTCTCTATTTAGCAGTATCAAAAATGTTTGGGCCCCCTGGTAAATTAAAAAATTAAATCTAATTATGTTAAACTTTTGATTTTCCGAAAAATTGAATTCCAATAACGATTTTTCGAACACGGTTAGAGCTACAAAATGTTTGCGTACATCGATTGAAAGCTCAAAGTATTCTCTATTTAGCAGTATCAAAAATGTTTGGGCCCATGGTAAATTAAGAAATTACATCTAATTATATAAATTTTTTGAATTTCCGAAAAATTATTTTCAAATTACGATTTTTCGTAAACGGCTAGAGCTACAAAATGTTTGCGTACATCGATTGAAAGCGCAAAGTATTCTCTATTTAGCAGTATCAAAAATGTTTGGGCCCCTGGTAAATTAAGAAAGTAAATATCATTATATTAAACTTTTGACTTTTCGAAAAATTGAATTCAAATAACGATTTTTCGAAAACGGCTAGAGCTACAAAATGTTTGCATATATCGATTAAAAGCCCAAAGTATTCTCTATTTAGCAGTATCAAAAACGTTTGGGCCCCCTGGTAAATTAAGAAATTAAATCTAATTATATAAAACTGTTGACTTTCCAGAAAATTATTTTCAAATTACGATTTTTCGTAAACGGCTAGAGCTAAAATATTTTTGCGTACACAGGTGTAAAGTACAGATTGTCCTCTAATTAGCGGTACTAAAATGTTTGCCCCCATGGTAAATAAACAATTAAAATCAGTTAATAAATTTATTCTATTCCCATTTACATAAAAATAAAAAAAATTGTAAAACCAAATCCTAGCGAGTTTAAGCCGGCGTAACAGAATTCAGCATGTCTGTTTTAAGTCTGTTAGCTTGTTTGGAGATTTCTATGAGCAATTGATCACGTAATAAATCAATTAAAATGTTTTTGTAAATAAAATTTCTAGCGCAAGTTAGAATTTGTTTCTTTTTAGTACGACATAGAGCTCTTCAAGCTACAAAAATAGGTGTTTGTTTGAAGGTCGTATGATAAGTAGAACCGGAGATATGAGGTGGCCCCTCAGGTTAACCGTTAACCTAGGGGGCCCACGATTTCTCGGAAACGGCTGGAGCTACAAAATTATTTTTAACGTAACAAATTAGCAACAAATTAGCTACAAAATGTAGCAATAAAATTATTTGGGCCCCCTATCATGGTCCCCCCAGGTTAACCCACGTAGTATAGACATCAATATGTTTGACTTGTAACTTTGCTGACGACATCGACGTAACAACACGGCCTAAAACGTAACACCGCAAAAAAGCCAGGCACAAATTGTGCCGGGCACTATTCTGACAGTTTCGCATTATAAGGACAGTTGTCTTTTTTAAAATTAGGCCTTTGTGTATTATAAGAGCCGGAATTAATGGTGCCGCCACTATTAATGGAAAATAAACGACTGGATTTATAAATTCGAGTTTGGTGTGTTATAAGATCTTTTCAAGTGGTGGACCGTTCGGTTATTATCTCTCTTCGTTTTTTTCATTATTCTATTAACTATTTATAATTTTGCTTCGGAGGTAGAAAGAAAGAACAATGGAAATTCATGATTATTTTACGTTTCTTGGTTAAGCGCTCTGTGTTTAATTCTTGCATTTAAATAGAGTACTAATAACCGAAAGGTTCACTGCTTGAAAAGGTCTTTATCAAGAATTATCGTGACTGATCGAAATCAACGAGTATTGACATTCAATATGTTTGACTTGTAAAACTTAGCTGACGACATCGACGTAACAACACGGCCTAAAATGGACAATAGAAATTTATTGCATTAAAGCCAGGCACACATTGTGCCGGGCACTATTCTGACAGTTTCGCATTATAAGAGGAGCTGTCTTTTTTCAAACTTAGGCCTTTATTTATTATAAGAGCCGGAATTAATAGTGCCGCCACTATTAATAGAAAATAACCGACTGGATTCATAAATTCGACTTTGATATGTCAATTTTGAAAGATCAACTGTTAGTTTTCAATGGAAAACTGTCAGAATAGCGCCCAGTACTATTATTGCCTGGCCTTATTGCAATAAGTCCCTAATGTGTGTTGAGTCCCTGACCATGATAACCTCTATAAACTTAGCATTACCACTTACGAATTGGATATTCGCAATATAATATGCATTAATTGTCGTAAATTTGTCGTGAAAGAAAAAAAATTGTCGCGCCACCTGTATGCCAAGAAAGGGGTTTTCTACTTAGCACTACCACCCCAGAAAAAATTAAGATTTTCAAAAACTAATAAGTGCATTAATTCTCGTAAATTTGTCATAAGTGATGATGTTTAACCTTTTCGTGCGATTGTAAATTTTTGGTGAAACAATCATTTTATTACGTCCCGCTTTTACTTTTCAATATAAACTTTTGTGGTGTTAATATAAATATTCATTGATCGTTGTTTTCATCTATCAAGCTAACGTCAGGATTTTGGGTTTTTTTAGAAATTACGAAAAAAGTGAATTTCTCAAGAAATATTTATATGCATTAATTGTCGCAAATTTATCGTCAAAGAAAAAAATTTGTCGCGCCACCCGTTTTCTAGAAAATGCTAAGTTGAGTCTCAACTTAGCACCACCACCCTAGAAATACTCTGCCAATCTATGGGCACCTAAGCTCACACAAGGTACTATAGTTATAGTGTGAGCTAATATAATCAAAAACTGAAATATATTTTATTCAACTCCAGACTCAATTACCTTTCGTTTGATACCACACAAGCCATGTTATGACTTAAACTCAAATTTTTTTAATCTACCCCCCACCTTTTTGAAAAAAACTAAAATGTATTTTGTTTAACTCCAGACTCAATTACCTTTCGTTTGATATCACACACGCCATATTTTCACTTAAACTCTAATTTTTGACATCTACCCCCACCCTTTTTTTTTTAATAAACTAAAATTCATTTTTTTAACTCCAGACTTAATTACCTTTCGTTTGATATCACACACGCCATATTTTCACATAAACTCTAATTTTTGGAATCTACCCCCACCCTTTTATTTGGCTTGCGTTCGGTGGATTTTGTTCATTTTTAAATGGGACCATCACGGCCCAAGATCCAACTTAGGTACCAAATTTCATTAAAATCGGACAAGCGGTTTTTGAGTTATGCGGGTTGGTCGTTACAGACAGACATACAGACAGACAGACAGACAGACATACAGACAGACAGACAGACAGACAGACAGACAGACAGACAGACAGACAGACAGACAGACAGACAGCAAAACAAAAAAGTTTCAAAATCATCTGAAACGCAAAGATATATAAAAATTTTTGAAATCGGAGCAACTTTTTTTTTCTCGAAAAAATTAGGACCACCATAGCTCACACTACTTATAGTAGTTGTGTGAGCTAAAAATAATAATAAATAACAATTTAGTTAGAGTCACACGAATATTTATTCGTGTGGTTACAGTCGTTTAAGAACCACCTTTCTAATTACTTTGTTTGATGAGATTTATCGAGATATTAATAAAAATGACTTAAGATTCACACTGTTTAAAACAAATGTTGCGTTTTGCTAAGGAAATAAATAAATAAACTTGTAAATAAATCTTGTTTTGGTAAATGTAGAACGAGTAAATAGATCATCTGAGAACACTTTGACAACCGCTGAATCAGTGGTGTGTCCAGCCATGATTTAAGTGGGAGCTCATAATTTTAAATCAATTTCTTACTTCGAAAAAAAATGTAGGATCATTTTAAACCGTTTGACTATAAATCACGTACAATATTCATTTACTATTTTCTTAAAAAAATAAATTTTGTAAAATATTTTTTAAAATCCCTTGTGTAAACCGAATACGGTAAAAATATTTTTAGCAACTTAAAAAACAGCTAAGAGTAATATTTGCACCGTTTCTTACTATGTACTTAATATTTGATAGATGTACAGGATGTCCAATTTTTGATAGTATTGAATGGGAAACTCAGTTTTTATTTTATTTTTAACCAACCCCTCCTTTGCAATAAAAGAGACCTGGGGATTTCACATTACTGTCCTGAAATTTTGCGACAAGAAAAAAATGTTAAAAGTTTTTCTCTAGCCCTTGCCGTTTTAAAGCTACGAGGAACAATTAAAAAAAAAATTGGAAGCCTAGTAATCTGTTATTAGGGCAGATATTTCAATTCTATTAAAACTTCTCTACAGACAGTTGATCATTTCTATAAAATGACGTTGACAAATTTTTGATACGTCGAGTCAAATTACAGATTTTAGAAAAAATAAAAATAATAAATTTCTTTCAATTTTTTTTATAGGTAGAAGTTAATTGGGCATTCAACGTAAAGCAAGAAATTATTTAAAAATCTAGGTCCGTATTTAACCGATTAATTTTTTTGCCAACGTTATTTTATTGTCAGGATCAAGTGTCTGGATAGAAATTTTAACAAAATCGAAATATCTGGACTAATTACAAAGATATGATTTTTGGAATTACGGATTTTTTAATTTTCCCTCGTAGCTCCAAAACTACAAAGACTGAAAAAAAAATATTTTTTAGGTCTCGAAATTTAAGAACAGTAATGTGAAATCCTCGGGATACCCTGTACTCCTTGTTCCTGTACAATTATTTCATCTAGAACGGCTGTCCCAAGGAAAAACACAGTACAGTGAATATCGGTTATATAACGATATTGAACGGACCAATTAATTTCGGTCGTTATAACCGAGCGTCGTTATATAGACAAAAGGTAACAAAATGGGTTATATTATAGGACCCGGACGGGACCTTAATTTGTCGTCGCTATAACCGATATGTCGTAATATCCGATATCGTTATAAGCGATTTTCACTGTAATCGACAGTAAGAAATAATCATGGTATACATTTTTCATAGTCTATTTACAAATGTAAAACTTATATCGAGGCGGAGACCAAGTATAACCACTAAATCTTCCCTGTTTGAAAATTACCTTGACAAAAATTGTATATTGAGTAACTCGACAATCATCTTTTCCTAATGTACTACTGTGTGCGCGATTGGGAGAGTAAGGTATATATACAATTCAAAAGTACCTAAAAAGGATAGCCAGTCAGCAACAGCTTTTAGTCCTTGCATTTTCATTGAATGCAAGTCGTTTGCTTTTCCTGCCTTGTACACTTAAATCATATACATTGTCTCATGCACTTGTGATTTTTCAAATAAAGGATTGAATTGAGACAGATGTATATTTTTCATAATCAACACTGAAATTCCTTAAATGGTTATATTGTATAACTCTGATTACGAAAAATCTCAAGAGACTCGACCTAATATTTCCGCGGATATCTGAAAATGCCTTTACAATTAATAAAATTTGGTTTTGTAAATATAAAAAACTAAGTATAAAGAATTTATTTTTACCTTCCTGGCCCGCGCAGCAGTGACTATAGTTTTCGAAAAAAAAATATTATGACAAAACGCCGAAAATGTGTTATTTGGGTGTTTTCTGACCTATCTTAGCAATATCACCGTGACGCCTGTAACATGATAGCTCCTAAACTGCTGAACCAATTTTTTTGAAATTTTTAGGTGAACGTAAAACGTTTTTCTCACTAATTTATGTACCAACTAAAAACTTTGTAGTTTAGGTAAATTTTGTTTTTCATCTGCACATTTTATAGAAAAATTTTTAGTCCGGCGCCAAGTTGGCCCGGCGCCGGCGCCCAGTTGTCCCATTCCGATATATTTTCTACTATTTTCGTTTTACATTTAAAAATTCATGAAGTTTGATACCCTATAACTTTATGTACGGGATTAAAATAGAAATTAAAGTTCCAATTCCAGATGTTGAGACTTATTAATAGTTCAAATATTTGATTTTAACAAAAATATAAATTATTGATTTATTTCCTGTTATTGGCCGCTTTTGACCCCATTTAAAAGACTATGCGCCGTGGTGACGCGTGACTTTTTCTAAACAAAACAACATGTGAAATATCTTATTTAAAAAAAAAGTTTATTTTAAACCTCCCAAATATAAGTTTTTGCTTATTTTGAGCCTTTTATTTAAACTGTTTTAAAATTATTTTATTTAAAATAGGTGATAATTTTCCATTTTCAGTGATCTCCATTTTTTCTTCAAAATTATACAAGGAGAATGACTTTTCAAGTTGTTGATAGATTAAACAGCGGACTAATCCATCCATCCTAACGACTACTAACGAGTAACCTAAAATAAAAAAATTATTTTACAGTAGGCATACAATATTTATTTTCATGATTTTTAACTGTTACCAATGGTAACAGTTCACCACTGTGGAGCTCACAAGAGGGCAGATTAAGTTGGCCCCAGGCCCCATTAGAGGGGACCCAGTAATATATACAAATTAGCAATCTTGGATCAATACAGGAATTACCTGATATAGCGAAGGAGTGCATGAGCGGATACAGTAAGTCTCGTAGGGATTGGCTACTCATCAGAAAACAAAAAGATGTAGGAGCCATATTGGTAGTCCTAACCGGATACTGCGTCCTACAAGAACACTTGAGAGAAGATGAATGTGAAGGAAGACTCAACGTGTGAGTGCAGTTTCTCAAGCACACAAAGACACAAGAAGAAAAGTGTTCAAAAGGAAGCGTTTGAAACGGAGGTCCCCCTGAAACTTAGGTTGCCCGATATCCTGACCTTTGTACGGAAGATGGACAAATTTCTCAGTGAAGCAAGGACAGAGCCTAAAGCCTACTCCAGACTACGAATACTTGTCTGTTGTCTTTTGGATGAGAAGGTATTAAATCCGTCAAGGTTTCCTCTTTTGTAAGTCATTACCGTAAAAATGTATGTTAACATGTTGCTGTTATTAAAAAAGCGGATTTATTGTAATAGTATCAAACTAAAATAAAAAATTATGCAAATCGTTGCCGCTAATAGCGCTTAAATACCAGTTGCGGTTCCCTACGTATAAAATGGTCATTTTTCTAAATTGCAATAAAACGCATACGCACACTTGGCATGCACACAGGGTGAAATTTTTACTATACAGAAATATTTACCGGTTGAGCTAAAAAAGGGCCAAGGGCCTAGGATAGTTAATAAGTTTACCCGGTGAGGTTAAGCATTTAGGTTATATTACATAAAAAAATCTTGATCTGGTCATGAAAGTAATAAATACCTAACCGATTTAGTTTAGAATACTAAACCTAACCGGGTCAACTTATGAACTATCCTGGGCCCCTGGTCCACCTCGGCTGTACAGGACAATTCGAATTAGTTATAGGTTTGTTAGGACTCTGACACAAATATATGCGCATAGTGCGCGGGTTTTGCAGGCATTTACCCAGCGCCGCTTTTAGATATTATTTTAAATTAATAAAATAAATTTTACACTATATATAGCAACAAGACCAAAAGACCAAATTAAAATTGGTAAAATTGCTTGATCGACTTTTGAGTTATAGTCTTGCAGACAGACAGACATAAACCATCAATTTTGGCCTTTCTAGCCCGCGCAGTAATGGCAGTTATAACGAATTATTTTTGACGAAAAAATAGCATTTTTGTATTTATGACGTCACACATACGCTGGTACTCAAATTTGAGGCAAACACCTGGCGACTTACGAGTAAAATTAAATGATCATAGCCAATCGATTTGGGGTAGTCTAAAACTTCCTTCTTCAATTTTATATTGGCTAGTGGTTTTTCTAAAAAAATCAATACCTTTGTTATGTTTTGAGATATGAAGCAAATTGACCATATTAATTGGTGTTCTCTTGCAAACATATTAATAGTTTTTCTGTAAAACTAATTTAGCGAAGGTTATAAGCCAAAGTTTGTGAAAAAACATGAAAAAATCCGCCATCTTGGATTTATGTCGTCATACAGGCCCTCCCACTCAAATAACACCCGGTGACTTGAAATTGTGTCGATAAAAAATCTTCCACAACGATCTCACGGGACACGATTTTTGACTATAGGGTACTCAGCTGTCATTTTTAGCTTTTATTATACGTGTCTTGAGCTCTCTCAACCCTATATGTCAAGTTATACTTACTTATACTAATCAGCAGTCCAACTTCTTTTCGTGTCCACCCTATCAACCATATAACAATTCTCAGGTTTCACCACAGAAGTAGCGAACTTTCCCTAAAGACACTAGAGAAAAGTTGATCGCTGATTCGTAAACAAATCTTTAATTATGAACATAACAAAAACATTTCATGTAAAAAAAGCCAAGTTAGCGAAAATGGTATTCCGTAAAAAGAACTGAGATAAAATTAAAGCGAAGATCTCCCATATAAATTTGAAAATATAATGTTCTTACTACTCTGGATTTTTTTTAAAACTTTGTTATTACAGCTAAACTTCTTTATGTCCAATTTAGCACTATGCCTAAGAGTGATTTTCAGCCGTAATAGCCAAGTTTAGAAAAACATTTCTTTGTCTTTAATTTTATCTTATTCTTTTTACGAAATACCATTTTCGCGTACTTGGCTTTTTTTACATGAAATGTTTTTGTTTTGATTTCAATTCTTTTTTAAAGGATTTGGATAATATTTAAGTTTTAAAGTATTAAAATATGCGGAATATTGTTCAAAACTTTTGCAATGCCTTATTTAAAAATGTTGAGATTTTTAAATTTTATTCTATGGCTTTATCATCATATTTATCAACCTTTTAAGGCGCAGCTCTCTAGCGTTCCTGGAATTGGGCAATGTTACTTTTGCATAACTATTCATTTATAGGAGAGGGAAGTAAATTAAAATTTTGGTGTTTTTTGATTTTTTCATGCTTTTATCATAGTTCCTATCAGCCTTCCAAAGCTCAGCTCTGTAGCGTTTCTGGAAGTGTGCAATGTTATTTTTACATAATTTAACATTTATAGGGGAAGAAAGTTAATTAAAATGTCGGGGTTTTTTAATTTTTATCAATAGTTTTATCATAGTTCATAGTAAAATATGCGGAATATTGTTGAAATCTTTTGAAATTCCTTATTTAAAAATGTTGAGATTTTTTAATTTTATTCTATGGTTTTATCATAATCATATTTATCAGCCTATTAAAGCGCAGCTCTCTAGCGTTCCTGGAATTGGGCAATGTTACTTTTGCATAACTTTTCATTTATAGGGGAGGGAAGTAAATTAAAATTTTGGTGTTTTTTGATTTTTTCATGCTTTTATCATAGGTCCTATCAGCCTTCCAAAGCTCAACTTTCTAGCGTTCCTGGAAGTGCGCAATGTTACTTTTACATAAATTTACATTTATAGGCCCACTAAACACAAAAACGTTTTAATAATGTCAAAATAATGTATAATTTAGAAACATAACTTTAGGTTGGATGTTAGTTCTAACGTCATACTCATAGTGAAAAAGAAGCTTAATAACCCGTTTTCTGACTTTAGAAAAATAATCTTATGTTTTTATAACGTTTTTTTAAAGTGTTGTTCGAACGTTAAAAAAATATTGATTTTTAACAGTGGAAAAGAAATGTTTTTCTAATATTGAAAAATAAATGTTTTTTAACAATGAAAAAATGTATTTTTTCCAAATATCTCAAAAGATAAGGTAAAATAAATAACATAAATAAAATTCTTCTATTTTGGAAACGCAGGGCAGCAACAGTTTGTTGGGGTTTTCGTGAACTCCATACTCAGTAAAGGAAATTCGGATCCGTAGCTTCTGAAAATAAAATTTAAAATTCTATGTAAACAACTCATGCTCAAGTGAATACAAGGCAAACACTTTCAAGGCATCTATTTAGCATGAATGCAAACGAAGCATTCGTTTGGTCCCACTGCGAGGCTTGCGAATTCTGCCTCAAATGAATACGCGGCTTAAGGTCCGGCGGCTAATCATTCGCGGTGAATTGTCCCATTCCCTGTCTGATTACCTATAACGTTAGGTATGCGATATTTCATACAAAACCATTTTTTTTTATTTTGTTTACTTTCTTACCTTAGGTTGTGGTGCTTCATTTAGATCACTGCATACACATTTGTTTCTCTTTAACTATACCATCTTTCCCACACAACTGGAGTAATATTCCTACCCAAATATGTATTCACTATCATTATTAATAATTGTGCTTTTAATTTGCCATGTTTGTTTCTACATAAGGTAAATATTGTAATCAAAATTGCACAAAGCGTATCTGCTATCGACTCGTATGAACTCGCAGCGAAATGCAACTAAACATGGCAATGGTCCGTTCTGGTAGTGGAACTAGGGTCACTGCATCCTGGAAGCCTGGCGTCTCCCAGGGGTAGCGATACCAGTGTCAAAACCGTACTCAAAATTCCATTGACGTTCGTGAAAAATACTCATTTTTATACAGTCTGATAAAAAAAAATGTTTTAATAAAACTTAAAAGAAATATTTTATACAGCTTAAGAAATAAAAAATATGTTCCTTGAGTTTTTGGGTTATGAATATTTATTGTAGGTATATTTATTGTTAAAAATAATTTTCTTTTAAATATTATTTGTGTTTTTTGTATAAAAATAATACGTAATAAATAAACAGGACAGAAATACATTTGTATGTTAAATGTTTATTAATACTATAATATACTATATATCAAGGGACAAAATGAAACTTTAATCACAAGGTTTATACGCTATTTTTTGCACTGTTTAGTTTATTTTTCAAGTTTATTTTTCTATTTTTTCGGTGTTTTTAGGTTTTGTGGTTCTTTTTTAGTCACTTTTTATCCCGATTTTTACATTTTATCAAAAGACAAAAGAAAGCCCAAAAACAGTTCGATTTTTAGTAAGGTTCGGCATTAATTACTTATAATTTTATAGTACGTTTCATACAAATATCTTAATATTATTGTTTGAAGGCAAAAACTTCGAAAATCATTTTCTTTAAACCAAAAATTGTTTGAAAACATTTTCTTCAAACAGAAATTTTTCGAAATCATTTTCTTCGAACGAAAATTTATTCGAAAACATTTTCATTGAACGGAAATTTGTTCCAAAATATTTTTTTTAAATGGAAATTTGTTCAAAAACATTTCTTTGAAAACAAATTTTTCGACAAAAAAAATTTTAGACCTGGCTTACCAAACTTAACACAACTCATAGAGTTCGTCTAATGGGGTCTTTTTCTAACATTTTTTGGAAACAATCCCCCCCCAATTGGATCCTAGAGGGTGTGAAACCAAACCGAACCAACCGAAACCTATTTTCGAAAAATGATTTCCCTAAATTAGCTTTCCGGTCCTCATTTTGGAATGTTGAAATCGGTGATACTCTAACCTTTCTCAATTAAGCACATCAGGGGGTATCTGGACCGGTTCGGATACGTTCATGGGCGTAGTCAGAGTGGGACAGGGTGGGGCAAGTGCCTGGCTTGTCACCTGCCCCATCCTGGCTTTAGCTCATTTAGTAATACGAGAATTAAAGGGAAAATAAATATTTACTTGTACATTTTTTGCTTTTTTGCCCCACCTTGAGCGAGACCCTGACTACGCCCATGGATACGTTTGCGATCAATTGACAAAGTTTAGGAAGATACCAATTTCGACCTTTCAAAAGGAGGAAAGTAGACAAATTTTCAGACAGTTTAAGATCCCGGGATAGAAGTCAGGGTTTTTTTGAAAAAATATGCTAGAAAGACCTTGCCTTAGTCAAACTATATGAATTGTGTTAGGTTTGGAAATCCAGGTCTAGAGCGTCTTTTTTCGAAAAGCTTGCTTTCGAAGAAAATTCTTTCTCTTCGAAGAAAATGTTTTTGAACAACTATTGCTTACGAACAAATTTCCGTTCGAAAACAAATTTCCGTTCAAAGAAATGGTGTTCAAACAAATTTCCGTTTGAAAAAAATGTTTTCGAACAAATTTTCGTTAGAAAAAAATGTTTTCGAACAATATTCCGAAGGAAGAAAATTTTTTCGAACAATTTTCCGTTCGAAGAAATGGTTTTCGAACAAATTTCCATTCAAAAATAATGTTTTTGAACAAATTTTCATTAGAAGAAATTGTTTTCATAAAAATTTCCGTTCGAAGAAAATGTTTTCGGGCAAAGTTCTGCGACCCGTCGTGTTGCTACCCAAAAAAATACGTAGAGATGGTAAATTAAAATTCTTAGTCCTTGAGTTTTCATTGGATGTTGATTTTTTTAAAACTTTTCTATGAGTGTGTGTGTGTACCTGTTCTCTCTTACTTCTACTTTGTTTTGCAATCATTACAGTGTAGCTACTTTCGATATTTGTTTGGACCTTTTGTTTTTCAATCTTTTGATTTTCGACCTTTTGTACTCTCAAACTTTTGTATTTTCGACTTTTTGTACTTTCGACCTTTTCTTCGCCGCCCGCTTTTTTTTGAACACTAATAAAAATAATAGTAGGTGTAATATAAAACTGGGGCGTACAGTGTTTACTTTTAATCCCACGGCGGGAATTTTCACGCCCGACCAGAACGGAATGGGACAACTGGGCGCCGCCAACTCGGCGCCGCCAACTGGGCGCCGGGCCAACTGGGCGCCGGGCCAACTCGGCGCCGCCAACTGGGCGCCGGCCAACTCGGCGCCGGACTAAAAAAAATTTTTTTGACAAATTGTGTAGATGAAAAATAAAATATATTATTTATACAAAAACATCTTTAAAAAATCCTACGCAATTTTTTACAACCTTTATTTAGCTTCAGATGTTCTAACTAACTATCTATCAAATCTTGTGAAGCGTTTTTGACACACTTCCCATTATCCGATTTGGATGAAATTTGGTACAAACGTAGTGGTCCCATGACAATACAACATTAAGAAAAAAATATCCAAACAACCCCTACCCCCACCCCTTCTATAGAAAAATGTGTTTTTGACAAACTTCCCGTTATCCGATTTGAATAAAATTTGGTATACACATAGTGGTCCGATGATAATACAACAATAAGAAAAAAATATCCTCCCACCCCTACCCCCACCCCTTCTATAGAAAAATGTGTTTTTGACACACTTCCCGTTATCCGATTTGGATAAAATTTGGTATACACATAGTGGTCCGATGATAATACAACAATAAGAAAAAAATATCCTCCCACCCCTACCCCCACCCCCTTCCATAGAAAAATGTTTTTGACACACATCCCGTTATCCGATTTGTATGAAATTTGGTATACATATAGTGATCCGATGACAATATATTATTAAGAAAAAAATATCCTCCCACCTCTATCCCCACCCCCTTTCATAGAAAAATGAGTTTTTGACACACTTCCCATTATCCGATTTGGATGAAACTTGGTATTCACATAGTGGTCCGATGACAATACAACACTAAGAAAAAAATATCCTCCCACCCCTACCCCCACCCCTTCTATAGAAAAATGTGTTTTTGACACACTTCCCGTTATCCGATTTGGATAAAATTTGGTATATACATAGTGGTCCGATGATAATACAATATTAAGAAAAAATATCCTCCCACCTCTACCCCCACCCCCTTTCATTGAAAAATGAGTTTTTGACACACTTCCCATTAATCGATTTGGATGAAATTTGGTATTCACATAGTGGTCCGATGACAATACAACATTTAAAAAAATATCCTCCCACCCCTACCCCCACCCCCTTCCATGGAAAATGCATTTTTAACACCCTTCTCATTATCCGATTTGGATGAAATTTGGTATACATATAGTGGTCCAATGACAATACAACATTGAAAAAACAAACCCTACCACTCCTACCCCCACCCTCATCTATAGAAAAATGCGTTTTTGACACACTTCCCATTATCCGATTTGGATGAAATTTGGTATACATATAGTGGTCCGATAACAATACAACAATAATGAAAAAATGTCCTCCCACCCCTACCCCCCACCCCCTTCCATAAAAAATGCGTTTTTGACACACTTCACTTCAAATGACTTTTATAAAATTTGGTATATGCATAAAGGTCCGATGGCAATACAGCCCAAACAAAAAATATATTTCTACCTCTACCCCCACCCTCTCCTTCCCCCAATAGAAAAATGAGTTTCCAAACAACTTACGATCAGCGATTTCATTATAATCTAGAATAAACTCTTCTTTATTTATTTACCTCTGCATTTTTCTGCTAGATTGATTCTTGCGAATAGTAATATTTAATTGACACGGATATCTTATCGTGCTAACATCTTTAAAATTTCCATCAGTCGGCCATCGCTTTTATTATTATGATAATACTAGACTGTTAGAAAATTATTTTTTAATTTTTAGTGCATTTTATAAAAGCTTGTGACTTAAAAAAGTTTTTTTACTAATTTATTTGAAATCTGTTTTTGTAAGTAAAGTTAAATCCATTAAGTCGACTGTTGAATCTTGGTAGTTGTAGTGTTTGGTAACCGGGTAATACTACAATTTACGTTTTTAATTACAACCATGGCGGATCGAAAAATCAAAATGCTTGAGGTCATTTACGAAAATTTTTTACTCAAACTTAAAAAAAATCAAAATGGCGGATCCAAAATGGCAGATTTTTTATTTACTAACCGATTTGTCTCAAACTTGAAATATTACATTACTTGTTACACTATATGTATACCAAATTTCATCCAAATCAGATAATGGGAAGGGTGTCAAAAACGCATTTTCTATGGAAGGGGGTGGGGGTAGGGGTGGGATGGATATTTTTTTTTTAATGTTGTATTATCATCGGACCACTATGTGAATACCAAATTTCATCCAAATCGGATAATGGGAAGTGTGTCAAAAACTCATTTTTCTATGAAAGGAGGTGGGGGTAGAGGTGGGAGGATATTTTTTTCTTAATATTGTATTGTCATCGGATCACTATATGTATACCAAATTTCATCCAAATCGGATAATGGGAAGGGTGTCAAAAACGCATTTTCTATGGAAGGGGGTGGGGGTAGGGGTGGTAGGATATTTTTTTTTAATGTTGTATTGTAATCGGACCACAACGTGAATACCAAATTTCATCCAAATCGGATAATGGGAAGTGTGTCAAAAACTCATTTTTCTATTAAAGGGGATGGGGGTAGAGGTGGGAGGAGGATATTTTTTTCTTAATATTGTATTGTCATCGGATCACTATATGTATACCAAATTTCATCCAAATCGGATAACGGGATGTGTGTTAAAAACAAATTTTTCTATGGAAGGGGGTGGGGGTAGGGGTGGGAGGATATTTTTCTTTAATGTTGTATTGTCATCGGACTACTATGTGAATACCAAATTTCATCCAAATCGGATAATGGGAAGTGTGTCAAAAACTCATTTTTCTATTAAAGGGGGTGGGGGTAGAGGTGGGAGGAGGATATTTTTTTCTTAATATTGTATTGTCATTGGATCACTATATGTATACCAAATTTCATCCAAATCGGATAACGGGATGTGTGTCAAAAACAAATTTTTCTATGGAAGGGGGTGGGGGTAGGGGTGGGAGGATATTTTTCTTTAATGTTGTATTGTCATCGGACCACTATATGTATACCAAATTTCATCCAAATCGGATAACGGGATGTGTGTCAAAAACAAATTTTTCTATGGAAGGGGGTGGGGGTAGGGGTGGGAGGATATTTTTTTCTTATTGTTGTATTATCATCGGACCACTATGTGTATACCAAATTTTATCCAAGTCGGATAACGGGAAGTGTGTCAAAAACACATTTTTCTATAGAAGGGGTGGGGGTAGGGGTGGAAGGATATATTTTTTTTAATGTTGTATTGTCATGGGACCACTACGTGTGTACCAAATTTCATCCAAATCGGATAATGATAAGTGTGTTAAAAACGCTTCGCAAGATTTGATAGATAGTTAGTTAGTAAAGGATTTTTTAAAGATGTTTTTATATAAATAAAATATTTTATTTTTCATCTACACATTTTATCAAAAAAAAAATTTTTTAGTCCGGCGCCGAGTTGGCCGGCGCCCAGTTGGCGGCGCCGAGTTGGCCCGGCGCCCAGTTGGCCCGGCGCCCAGTTGGCGGCGCCGAGTTGGCGGCGCCCAGTTGGCGGCGCCGAGTTGGCGGCGCCCAGTTGTCCTAGACCGGACCAGAAGGAGGGCTATAATTTGCTAAGTGACTAAAATGGACTTTAATGCCAAGGTTTATTTTTATATACTAAAAATAATAATAATCATAAACTAAATAAATAGGTATTAAACGACTTACCGTACTGTAGTTTTAGCTGGTTAACCCCCCGTATATAATAAAACAGTGGGCAGTGATAGTTGTCAAGGCATTACATTAAACAAAAGTCACTCAAATGCTAACAAACATTGTGGAAAAAATAATATTTATTTCATAACAAACTAAATCAGTTTAGTCGAGAAAAAGTTCGAATTACATTTCTCGAAGACGGAACAAACAAGGGGCCAAAGAATAAAGCATATTTTTACTTTGAGATGGGCATGGAAAAGGCCACCGAAGAAAAAAGGCTTTCAGTACCGAAAATGATGCAATAAACAGAATTTCGAAAATTTCACCATTTCAAGTCTAGAAAGTTAAATGCTTCCTTTATATGGAAGCAATCTTCTATGCCGAATGACACAATAAGAATCGAAACGAACCAAGTCATCAGCAAAGTACAGTAAGCTTACGGCAAGCTGGAAGCAACAAAATAACCGTTATCGTGTATATATCTTGATTCCTTTTTATTTTTGTATTATGATAAAAATAATCTAAAAACCCTTTATTTGCCTTTATGGTTTTAAAGAAATTACTTTTAATCAGTGGGGACAAGAAATACTACCTTAGCCCATGAAAAAAGGGATTAAACGTACACTTTTATTTACATAAAGCATAAAAAATTTATTAAATGATTCAAAACTCAACATATTAGTTTTCTATATTTTAGGATATTATAAAACATGCAAACTATATTTTTGGTTTCTTGCGCTGTGTGGGTTCTAACACAGGGTCCTAATAAATATTGAACTCATAAAAAACCGGGTGCGACAGACAGTTCTGTACGTAACATTTGTAAACCATTTAATTTTTTTGAACATAAAAAAAGCTACGCTCCTGACAGTGTCAGATTTTCGTTTTTCGTAAATGAGGTTATGTTTGGTGTGTGACCCTAAGTGGAACTATGCGGCAGCACCCTCTATAGTATAATTTTTTTTAATGTTTAAAAAACAAAACATTTATTAGCTTCATATATCTTAAATTTAACGTTAGAAATGAGATCTAGGAAAAACATTATAAAAATAACCATATTATATTGATGGTATTATTTTTAATGTTAGTGAGATTATGGTTTTTTAATGCTGGTTTCTTAACGTTATTAAGAAATATATTTTTGGTAATGCTTTTACATGAAATTTTCGTTAGGATTTTTTTTTAATGTCAAAAGTTGACTTATTTTAACACAAATTTGTGTTAGAAAAAAATACATTTCGTTTCGTTCGCGTTACTGGAAATGAGCAATGTTACTGCTACATAACTTTACATCTATAGGGGAGGGGAATAAATCAGAAGTTTGGTGTTTTTTGATTTTTTCCAAGGGTTTGGTCATAATTTCTATCAGTCTGCCCAATTTCAGCTTTGTAGCATATCTGGAAGTACAGCGTGTCCCATTTTCGATGGG
The DNA here is from genome assembly GCA_963576565.1 of Aspidapion aeneum. Taxonomy (NCBI): domain Eukaryota; kingdom Metazoa; phylum Arthropoda; class Insecta; order Coleoptera; family Brentidae; genus Aspidapion; species Aspidapion aeneum. Next base: position 25,148,850 of record OY755046.1, read on the forward strand.
ATTAAATGGGAAACTCGGTTATTATTAAAGATATCGATTTTCTGATTGCACCTTACCGTGCTCTTTTTTGGAGCCCTTAAAAATGGTGTAATCAGATTTTTGCTATACCCCGTGGTTTCGCTAATACAGGGAGTTTTTGAAAAAATTGCATTTTAATTAATTCCTTGTATCTCGCTTATTTTGTAAGATATTTTTATTCTGTAAAAACCTTTCTATGGCAACTTTTTTAGAGCAAAATAATGACGTTGTCAATTTTTAAAAATATTGTTTAGTTTTTGAGATATGGTATTTATCATAAAAAAATTAAATACGGACCTGGATTTTTTTTATTACTACTTTGATTAGTTCCATGCTATTATTACCTTAAAATGATAAAACTTTAATATTTTTTTGATTTAAGGTTAAAAAATATTTGAAAAAAAAATTATAGTCCGAACCTGGAAATTTCCAACGTAATTATAAATTAAAAATTGCAAGACACACTAGTTGAACGATTTTTACTTTATCTGTTTTGAAATGATAATTAAAAGATTTATAAATAAAGTAAAAAACGTTAAAAAGTTACAAAAATAATATCATACTAATTTTTTGATAACCAAACAGCAGGTCGTGAAATTTACAAAACAAAAGCGTGGAATTGACATTGTCATTTTACTTATCATTTTTGTAAATGGCTTACAATTGTTTTAAACTGGCTAGAAATCGACAATATCCAGATTTTGAAAAATGTGATATGTTTGACTGCTTCATTCAAGCAACAAAATCCCAATATTTAAATGGCAGAAATATTTTTATGCAAAATGCATTAAGAAAAATTACTCAAAAATGCCAACAATGTCTTACACATAATGGTAATCAGAAAGATTAGTTATTTATTATAATTTGTTTTTTTTTGTATTTTTCGTAGACTTTGTTTCAAATAAATCTGTAAATTAACGTAAAACCATTTTAATATGCTAAGTATCAAAACAGTTAACCTAAAAATTGTTTAACTAGCAATTTTTAGTTTATATTTATGTTGAAAATATCCAGGTTAGGACTAATTTTTTTTTTAAATATTAAATATTTTTTTTTACCTTAAAACAAAATTTTTTTAAATTTTTATTATTTTATGATAATACTAGCATGAAACCAATCAAAAAAGTAATAAAAAAATCCAGGTCCGTATTTAATTTTTTTATGATAAATACCATATCTCAAAAACTAAACAATATTTTAAAAAATTGTTAACGTCATTATTTTCTTCTAAAAAAGTTGCCATAAAAATGTTTTTACAGAATTAAAGTATCTCGCAAAATAAGCGAGATACAAGGGATTATTAAAAATACAATTTTTTCAAAAACTCCCTGTATTAGCGAAACTACGGGGTATAGCAAAAATCTGATTACGCCATTTTTAACGGCTCAAAAAAAGAGCACGGTAAGGTGCAATCAGAAAATCAATATCTTTAATAATAACCGAGTTTCCCATTTAATCCCATCGAAAATGGGACACGCTGTACAGTAGATTTTTGATGATCTATACATGAGGGAGTGAGTAAGTGGTATTTTCGACGTTTTTTAAAATGTCTTAACTACTTTATGGAAGTCCATGAAACTTGGTTGTTAACTCTATGAAGATCTACGACTGTGCAAAGTTTGAGTTTCGTAGCTCATTCTGAAAATAAGTTTAGATAGGCCAAATATGGGCTAAAATGTTTCAATAAAAGATGCTACGCGAACTTGACGGGGCACTGCCGTAGCCCCAGATTTCATAAAAAATAAGCTAAAAATCCCAAACTAGTTATCGAGCATATTATTGGTACAAGGCTGGATTAAACATGCAAAAATTTTGGTATGCTTCGTGGCAAATAATTTGGGTACGTTCGATCTGTTTGAAAAACAAATTAATATTTTATACTTCTTCTTCTTCTTCAAGTGGCAGTACAACCCCTGATTAGCCAGAGCCTTCCATTCTGCCCTCTCTGGAACGATTCGTCGCCTCCTTTTACCATATTCTTGATTTCATCTTTGTCATCGTATATACTTTTTTCGTTGCCTCTCCTTCCTCCAGTTTAATTCTTTTTTTATACGACTGTCTTGTAAAAAGGGGTTTTGCGCACGGAGAAATCGATCTGAAATTGGCATTTTGCGCACGCTGTGTGCAAAACGTTTTGTATACGCTTATGTCATTTTTGCGCACGCCTATGTTATTTCTGCATACAGGTCTCCCGTCATTGTGATTGTTGTTGTTGTCACCCATCATTATAAGTTGGCTTAGTTCCGTAGCAACCGTCACTGCTCGTATGTTTTGTTGATTAGATAGGTCAAAAAATTGTTGAATTTTTAAAGTTTTGTTGTAAATATGTCGGAAATAAAAACAAAGTTAAATTAAAATTTGATTTTTCTTTCTTTATTAGCAGTCGTATAAAAATATTGTAAAAAACTCTTTGCACACCCCTCGACTTGTAGACCTCGCCTTCGGCTCGGTCTGCCAAACTGTCTCGATCGTGTGCAAAGGGTCGTTTACAAACCTTGTTGTTTAAATAACTATTTTGGTGGCCTTGTCTCATCAAATCTCTGTACATGTCCTCACCAAGCCAATCGTCTAATTTTAATTGTCCTTCATTCGCTGTTATAAAAAGGAGCCTACAGACACGCGAGCATTTCTTGAGATTAGTACGCGAACTAATCTCTGCATACATGTACGTTTGGTGGAATGCCTACACACACGAAGACAAAATTAAACGTTCTAAACATAAACACGATATTATCAATGCGATTTGCCTAGACACCGAGAGATTTGCTCGCGTACATTGTGCGCGCGAACTAATCTTCGAGAGATATTTTAGGCGGATATTGTCTACACACGAAGAGATTAGTATGCGCAAACTTGTACGCGCGTACTAATCTCTGGAAATGTTCGCGTGTCTGTAGGCCCCTTAAGCATCCATGATTTACGCCCTAATGTCACTACCAGTCTAATATATTATAAATAGTTTTATTTAGTTTGACTTCAAATAATATTTGTTTATTTTTTATGCCTATCTTTTTATAAAATCTTGCGATAGCACTGCGACAAGCATTATTACTTCCCGATGAACTAAATACTTTAAATTTGGTATATGTATAGTTTTCTGGTGGCAACACTATGTAACATTTTTTTGTTACTAAAAATTTTAGATGAAACTCAAACTTTGCGGTTACTTTGGGTCACTCTTGGGACTATCTTATTTATTAATCGATATTTAAAACTTTGGGTTGTATAAGGTTTGTAACAAACCAATAGGCCAAATGATGAACTTTCTTATTTATAAATGGATTGGCCTTAAATTTAAAACTTTGCAGTACATAAGACACAATTTTTTACACAAATTTAAGAAATGAAGGAATTTTCGATTTATGAGCCGATATGTATCAAACCCGGGAGACAAACAAAACGACACAAAATTAAATCAAACCAAATCCATAATTTTTACCCGCAAGGCCGACATTAGAGCTAATTTAAGGAAACACATGTTAGGTTAGTTAAGTAGATTATTTATTATTGCGCGATTTTAATTTTCGCGATATTAAGTAGTTTTGTTCCGCACTTAATGTTTTGCGACATGTTGGACGCCAAAATTTGCTGTACTATAGAATAACGTTTTGCGTAATGCCCAGCTTTTTCTTAAATTAAAGGTAAAATTATAATAAAACACTCAGTATCAACAGTTAACTTCTTTGCAAAAGACGTTTTATTCTAATTTTATAATTAAGTTAAGATGTCGGTTCTATAAATATAATGGGCCCACATTTTTCAGCTTAATTTCGAAGCCCTTGTCAGCAATCACGAATAATTTTTGGGCATTTTAAGTATCAACACAAGTAGATGGAGAGATTTTAAGAACGGGCTGGAGGAGCCATTTTTCATGTAGATAGAAACCACAACTCTGGATTTGGTTGAAAAATGACTGACAAAGTGTGATCGGGAATTGTTGGAGCCATAATCAGGTATGGCCTGCTCAGAAAATACGAACAAATTAAATCTAAATAAAATATTTTGCTTATTCTAAAATTTTTCCTTTCGCCTCAACGCATATGGGCGATTCCACAAAAAGTGGTACTAAGCGGATATGTTTTATACATTTTTATAGGTTATCAAAATTAGTCTTAAATTAAATCAAATCAAATCAAATCAAATTAAAAGTAGCTTTATTGTCAGTATATTATGTACACAAAGACAAAGCCCTGCTTAAACTAAATTAATAATGAATCAGAGTAGGTACTTAATATTATAATAAAATATGTAGTAAATTTATTTAAAATAAATCTGACCTAATCCAAATTATTATCAGAACAAACCCTCAAATTATAAAACACATAAATTACTTAAGCTAAAAAAAATTTTTCACAAAAAAAATAGCTAATTAGGTAATATGTATATAAATGTTTATCATGCATAAAACGTCATAAATTTTGATTGACAAAACAGTTTAAAATAGTTTTATTTATTTTTATTTTTATTTTAAAATTTATTAAAAAAATAAAGAACAAAATCAGGAAAAAACATGTAGCCACAACATAGTCACTCACAAATAAGTAAAATAAAAAAACATTCTTTATCTTAAAATGGTAAAACATATCAGTTGGAAAAAAAATCCTCTAATGAGTAAAAGGCATTTTCAGTCAAAAAATCCTTTGTGTTCTTTCTAAATTTTTTATAAAGATCTATTTTCCTAATATTAAGAGGTAAATGGTTAAACATTTTCCTACCATTGTAGACAAATGAATTTCTTACAAGAGTGCTTTGTGGTATTGGCAGCTGTAACAAGAAAGGACGTCTTACACTATATTGACTGACCCTAGTCAAGTAATTTCTATACTTTTTAAACATTAAACAAACCATCTCAAGAATAAAAATACCACACAAAGTCAATATTTTATGCTCCATAAAAATAGGTCTACAAGAAGTTAGTCTATCAATTTTAAATAAGTTTCTAAGAGCTCTTTTCTGTAATGTAAATACTGATTTAAATAAATAGTCAGCACACGATCCCCAAAAGCAAATACCATAAGACAGGTGAGATTGGATTAAGGAAAAGTACACTGTTTTTCCTGTCTCAAGGCCCAGATTATCCCTTACCACCTTTAGCGCGTAAGAGCCTGATAAAATTTTACTGTTTAGTTTTTTAACATGTTCACTAAATTTCAAAGAGTTGTCTATGTGTATGCCAAAATTTTTATATTTTCATTCTGTAGCTGAATGTTTTGTATTTCACACTTGAAGTTTAAAATATTGGTTTTTGATATATTAGAAGATAACCGATTTGAGTCACACCATTCCTTAACAATGGACAGATCTCTCTGGACGGTTCTAGCAAGCCTCTCAGGGTCCTTATCATGCCATAAGATGGTGTTATCATCGGCGAAACTTGTTAGTTTTCCGTCAATTGGAAGGTGAGATCATTGACATAAATTAGGAACAAAAGAGGACCAAGTATGGAGCCCTGCGAAACACCGATCGTCACTTTTTCAGAGGTTGAATTTACCCCGTTCAAAACAACAGCCTGCGACCTATCTGATAAGTATGATCTAAACCATTGTAATGCTAATCCCCGTATGCCATATCTCTCGAATTTCCCCAGCAGTATCCCATGATCCACACAGTCGAAAGCCTTTGATAGATCACAGAACACTGCCGAAGCCCTCTCCCCAGAATTAAGTTTGAGATATAGGTCCTCCAGAAAGTTAAAAACTGCGTCACCCGTGCCCTTTTGATTTTGGAAACCGAACTGTGTTTTGCTCAAAAGATCTCTCTGATTCAAAAAATCCACCAGCCTAATTTGAAACACCTTTTCAACTATCTTGGAAAGTGAAGGAAGTGAAGCAATAGGGCGAAAGTTTGAGGGTAAATTATGGTCACCTCCTTTATAAAGCGGTACTATTAAGGCTTTCTTTAGACAAGTAGGAAATTGGCCAGACACAAAAGATAAGTTAATAGCCTCAGCGAGCACACCTAACACAGCTTCTGGGAGTGCTTCAAATATTCGAAGGGACATTTTATCCCAACCTGTAGTTTTTTTATTTCTTAATTTCTTACATATATCCTTTATTTCTAGTGAATTTGTTGGGGCAAAAGTAAATGAGTCAACTACAGAAATATGACCCAAGTAGTCCATGGGATCTTTGTTACAGTTAATCTGGCTAGAAAGTTTTGGTCCTATACTACAGTAAAAAGTCATTAACACCCAGACTAGTGGAGAATTTGGATTCATTCTGTCCCCTTAGTTTATTTATTATTTTCCATGTCTCTCTATTTTTGTTTAATGAATTATCTATCTTTTTGTGAAAAAAGCTTCTTTTAGCTAATTTAAGGGTTCTTCTAAAGATCTGTCGATACTTTTTATAATAATACAAATACTGTATATTTTCGGGTGGTACAATTTTTTTTATGTAGTGTAAAGATCTCATATTCTTCGCAGAGACTTTAAGGCCTTTAGTGTACCAAGGAAAAGACGTTTTAAATTTGTTACTTAGTATAAAATGAAAATGTTGCAAACAATCATGACCTGAAAAAACTCTATTCCAATCTGTTGGAGAGCACAAAAGTGAAAACTTTCTAAAATATCTTTTTGTAAATAGCCTACCCCTTTTAATTATGTTATTAACAGGTTTAATACAATTTATGAAAAATGAACAGTGTATGGCCTCATGATCCGACAAACCCGCCCCCATGGTGGAGCACTTTACCTAGTCATTGTTACAGGAGGAACATACATAATCTAACAAAGTGGCAGTGGTTGAAGTGATTCTTGTGGGTTCATGTACGTGCATTGTTAAGTTATTTGCCCTAAAAATATTCTCAATATGATGTACATTTCTCGAGGACTTATCATAAAAATTTTAATTTATATCTCTAGCAAGGAATATAGTTGCGCTGTTAGATATGCCAGAGAGAATCTGTTCCATCTTTTCAAAAAATGGAGTAATTGGCGCTCGAGGTGATCTGTAAAAGGCCAAAATGTATAGGTTAAGTTGGTTACAGTGAGCTATAGGGAACTCGCATATTTTATCTTCCAAAAGTATGTCAAACCTAAAGCCTACACTTCTTAGCTTATAATCTTGAGTAAGGATTTCATATAGTTTTTCTATTTTCCCAAAAAATCTGAAGAAAAAGCCAACACATTTATGAGATATCAGAAACAAAATTTTAAAAAATTGCATGTTATAAGTTTTTTTTTAACACACACGTAACGAATATTTTAACTTTTGCAATAAAATGCAATATTTTCTAAGTAATAATTTTGTTGTCTTTAATTGAAATGTCTATTCTTTGAGTAATTCTAAAAGGAATAGTTTGTATAGTCATTGGCGTAAATAAAAAACAAAATAATTATATTATTCGTTGTGTTCATCTGCGGAATGCTACTAGACCTAATAATGTTATTCCAGTTAGGCGTAAATTGGCCCCTTAATTCTACAAATAACATTGTCGAATTTCAACAAAGTTCTGTAAAATTTACCTCGTACATGGTAACATTCTTATGAAAAAATTATATTTACAAAAAGGTTTGACGTATTTTGAAATCTATACATTTTTAGACCTATGTTTACAAGAACCTCTCTTTTAAGAGAAAACTTTTTGATATGCTCGGACACAAAAGAAAAGACTAAAAATACCTTATTTGTATCTGTTAATAAGTTGTTTGAGATAGTTTTTACAGAAGGTCAAAAGGAAGATGTGATAATTTTTAGTGATGGACCATCATCGGAATTCAAAAATAAATACTTACTTTCATTTTTAAAAGACAAATTTTATGTTAATTTTATAAGTATTTTTCCACAAACCACGGCAAAGGTGTAGTAGACGGTATAGGAGGACGCGTAGAATCTTTGGTTTGGCAACTATCTCAATCTAAAGATGAAAAACTGGTGGTCCAAAATATGCTCGAGTTTTATAAAGCTGCATCAAGTGTTTAAAATCAACTTCTGTATAAAGCAACAGCAAACAACAGCAGATTACCATTTAAAAAACTAAATAGGCCTAACCCAATAAATCTGAGTAAGAAGTTATTTGGTATAAGTAATTATAACTTTTTAAAAAAATATCCTGTTTAGTTGTCTAGTTATAGTTCTTTTTAAAAATAAAATACTATTAGCTGTTACTTTCTGTATTTTTTCATTAGTGACACACGTAACACGTTGTTGTCACACACGTAACTCACTTTTAATTTTATAAATAAAATAATAAAATGCATCAAGGGGCATTTGAATATAAATCTTATCGTACAAAATATTACCAAGTATTAATTAAAAAATAAAAGTTGAATTAAGTATTTGGCAGTTCGCAGAAAATTTATAAAATAACAAAAATACATTATTCTGTAAAGAAATAAATGTCACACACGTAACGAATTTTTATAATCTTATAAGTAAATTAATATTTTTCAATCAATGATTTTTTTGGCGTTAACGTAAGCAAAACTAACAATTTAACTCAGCAAAATTATATTTAATAATTATGATGTGTTTTTGTTGGGTTTAAAAGCAACAATTCTAAAAAAAATAAGTCTGAATGTCACACACGTAACGGTGGAATCACCCATATACGTATCATAACGTAAGTTGTGATATCATAAATAAAGTTTATCTCCGCTCCCACAGAGAATTATTATTTTCTCTAAGCGCTCCCATATCTCGGTTTCCCACTGCCGACACGATCAAATACGAATTCATGATTCCTAGCCGCTGCGCTCGGGTTTCTCGGGCCGCAAGCCATATTGTGGCCCGCGTTACCATGGAAACGGGGAGGGAACGTAGCAGGAGCGTGCGGTCCATGTAAGCAACGGAAGCTTCCCTTGAGAAATCAGACATAATAAAAATAAATTATTAACAGTTCACTATTAAAACTTGACGTAATTAGCGGCAGTCCCGTAGGAGTGATAAAACCGAGGGGTGGCTCGATCGCCGATTTCTGTACACCAAAAGGAAATACCTAAGGTATTTCCTGGTATTTTCCAGTATTTCCTCTAATTTCAATGGTATTTCCTAGTATTTCCCAGTAATTCCTAGTATTTCTCAAGTACTTCCCGGTATTTCCTAGTATTTCCTGGTACTACCTGGTAATTCTTGGTATTTCCTAGTATTTCCCAAGTAATTCCTACTACTTTCTTATGATACAATTACTTTAAATAAAAAACTTAAATATCTTGAAAAAAAATTAACCGTTTTTAACCAGTGTTTAATCGTAAAATTAAACAGATTTCTTTTTTTAATATTTTAAGTAAATCCAAATTTAAATTATTTTAATCATTAGTTTTAGTTATTATTTAAACACAGGTGATCTTGAGAAATTAGGTTTTAATAACATATACTAACCTTCTTAAGTTTACCTATTTAAATTATATAAATTATTTAGTTTATAAAACAACACATTATATGGAATTTTATATATTACAATTTATCACGAACCATAACAATTTTTGAATATAAAAGGAGAGGATTTATTTCAATAAAGCAGATTCAACATTTGATAGTTGTTCTCACTATACCTACTTAGTTTACTGTACCATAAGCCTTCTTGGTCATTGCAGGGAGTGAGGCTGCTTCCTGGCAGTAAACTTTTACTTTAGTCCCGCTGCTAACCAAGCCGAGTTAAGCAAGTGTAATTGTCAAGCACAGCATGCACATTGGTCCTTCGAACCAGATCAAGCACATTGGTCCTTCAAAGAAAGAAACCACCGCCGACGCCCATAAGAAGAACACCACTACAGCCCAACCGTCCACTAGAGCGACCTTCCACCTACGAGAAAGTCCGTCCACCTGCCCGTACGACTGTCCGTACACTTGTCCTGTCCGAAGCCACTACGCAAGAGAGCTTCAACCAGAGCGACCTTCCACGAGAAAGTCCATCCATTCTACAAGCGTCAGAAAACAGTCCACCTGCCCGTACGACTGTCCGTACACTTGTCCTGTCCGAAGCTACTACTCAAGAGAGCTTCAACCAAAGCGACCTTCCTCGAGAAAGTCCAGCCATTTTGCAAGCGTCAAAAAACCGTCCACCTGCCCGTACGAATATCCGTACACTTGTCCTCAAGAGAGCTTCAACCAGAGCGACCTTCCACGAGAAAGTCCGTCCATTTTATAAGCTGCAAAAAGCCGTCCACCCAACAGTACGACTACCCGTACACTTGTCCGAAGCCATTAATTAAAAGAGCTTCAACCAGAGCGACCTTCCACGAGAACGTCCATCCATTCTACAAGAGTCGAAAAACTGTCCACCTGCCGGTACGACTGTTCGTACACTTCTCCTGTCCGAAGCCAGTATTCAAGAGAGCTTCAACCAGAGCGACCTTCCACGAGAAAGTCCGTCCATTTTACAAGCTGCAAAAAGCCGTCCACCTAACAGTACGACTACCCGTACACTTGTCCGAAGCCACTATTCAAGAGCGCTTCAACCAGAGCGACCTTCCACAAGAAAGTCCGATCATCCGCCAGTCAGTCCGAAACAACTATCCGTCATGTCTACGGAAGCCCAAATGAAAGATCTAGTTCGAAAACAAGAAAATCAGGGACAAAAGCTAGTTCAACTCCTAGTAACAGCCAAAAAGACTCAGCCACAAGAAAAACTGAATCCTATATAAAAAATCTTTTCGCCGAATTAGAAGATATATGGAAGAATATCCAAGCCAATGAATTTAAAATAAAAGATTTAGAGATCAGTGATAATGCATATCACACCAAGAAATATTATCAATTGAAAAACAAATACGAAGAAATCAAGATCTACCTAGAGACATGTCCAAAAGCTGCACCGCCACTAAAGGACAATAATGCCCAATCAGCCGCTAAAACAAGTGGTCAACTTTCAACAGCCAGAACCAATGAACAAGAGTAACGCTTCAAAGCACAGAAATACCATCTGCGACAATTAGAAAAAATCCTATATCAAGTTGAAATCGAACTATGTCAAGAAACAACCACGACCCGCTATGAATATCAGATGGAACAAATCAAGAAGAAATGGGCTACAATCCAGAAACTTGACGAGGAAATTTCGATTAATGAAGAAACAAATACCAATGAGTACTTTATAGGAGATGCATATACTGAAGCCCAAAGTCAATGCGAAGATATCATTGAAAGAATAGCTCAAAAGATCAAACAACAAAACGCTCCAACCAATCAAGCCCTTATACATCAGCCAAGCCAAAATTTGTCACTTCCAAAAATCCTGATACCAATCTTTTACGGTGGATATGAAAACTGGTCAACATTCTTTGACATTTTCAAAAAAGTAATCCATGAGAACCAAACTCTGTCTAAAGCTGAAAAGATGCATTATTTAAAAACACACACAAGAGGAGAAGCAAGTAAACTAATTCAACATTTAGAAACAATTGAAGCCAATTACGATACAGCCTGGACCTTGCTAATAAGTCGATACCAAAATAAAAGATTGCTCATTTTCAAACTCCTTGATAAAATTTTGGATTTACCAACCGTACCAAAAGAAAACGCACAAAAATTGAAGCAACTACACGATGTCACTAGCGAATGTCTTCAAGCATTAAAAAATCTAGAAATAGAAACGAACACTTGGGGACCTATGATAATTCGCTTAATTATCAGAAAATGGGATTCTGATACCAATCGCTTATACGAGCAAAATCTCCAAAGCCTCACGATGTTCCAGATCTAAAAGAATTTATGAGCTTCTTGGAAAGACGTTTCCAATCACTAGAGACAGTTTCAAGCTCAGAACAAAAGTCAAGCCAAGACCGAAGAATTAATCAAACCTACTGCCTGTTTTGTCACGAGAACAAGCACACGATTTACCATTGCCTAAAATTTAAAGCAATATCAACGCAAGAGAGAAACAAATTTATTCAAGAAAATCACATTTGCCACAACTGCCTAAGTCATAACGTCAATAAGAAATGCTTCAGCCAAACAAAATGCAACATTTGCAGTCGTCAACACCATACTCTTCTTCACCAGGAGAGATACCAGCAACGCCAAAATCCACCAAATGATTACCAAAGACGAAGTTCTCCACCAAACCATCAGCAGAGAAATCCTCAATACAACTCTTCCACAAGAAGAGCAAACGAACAAGCTCCACCAAATAGATACAGCTCGACAAATCACGCAAGTCAAAAAGAAGAAAACGTTTTACTAGCAACAGCTCTTATAGAAGTCTCATCTTCAAATTCACCACAGTTACTGAGAATCTTAATTGACCAAGGCTCACAAACATCCTTTATTACCGAAGAGGCCGCTCAACGCCTAAGACTACCCCGACGCCATATTAGAGCAGAAATATCTGGCGTTGGAGATGGAGAACCAAAAGTTTCAAAATGGTCTATAAACGCCCATATCAAGCCACGATTTGAAAGTGCATTCTCTATGGAAATAGACATGACAGTCCTGCCAAAACTAACGCAGTCAATGCCCAAACAACATTTACAGATACAGAGTATAGATAGCTGGAAAAACGAAGTTCTAGCAGATCCCACTTTTATGACACCTGGAGCCATAGACGGCATATTAGGAGCCAAAGAATATGCAACCATTATTCTAAGTGACCTTCAAAAAACTCAAGAAGGACTGCTAAAACAAAACACTGAACTAGGATGGATTGTCTCTGGGCCAATTATCGCTGGACCGAAATCTATTCAGGTCATCAATATGATCGCTCAATGTGAGGAAGACAAACAACTAACAAAGATCTGGGAGCTAGAAGAAATATCACCTGTCCATCAGCTTACTAACGATGAACAAGCGTGCGAAGAGTTTTATGAAAAAACAACAACACGAGACACAGATGAAAGATTCATAGTTAAAATTCCATTCAAGCAGCCTCCAGAATCATTAGGCCATTCAAAACCAAGAGCAGCAGCACGACTTGCAAACATTAAAAAGAAATTGCAGCAAGATGCTAATTTACAACAACAATATGCAGCCTTTAGGAAAGAATACGCTGACTTGGGTCACATGAGAAGAGTAAACCGCCATGAAGTTAATCAGGGAAAATACTACATCCCTCACCAAGCTATCATTCGAGACACAAGCACAACAACACGGTTAAGAGTTGTTTTTGACGCCTCTTGTAAAACGTCAACCAGCATTAGCCTTAACGACATTATGCACGTTGGGCCAAGACTACAACAAAACATTGCAGAAATACTCGTCCGCTGGAGAAGGCACGAATTTGCATTTTGTGCAGACATAGAAAAAATGTACAGACAAATCAAAATTCATCCTGATGACCAACCCTGCCAAATAATTTTATGGAGAGATAATTCCACACAACCAATGTTTGAATATGAACTTTCCACGGTCACTTATGGCACGGCATCAGCTCCTTATCTAGCCATAAAAACATTACAAAAACTAGCACTTGAAGAAGCAGAAAGGTTTCCAGCCGCCAGTCAAGCAACGTTGCGTGATTTCTACGTTGACGATATTTTATCAGGAGCAAAAAATCTCGAAGAAGCCTTAGAATTGCAAAAACCAACTACTACAAATGCTTAGCTCTGCTGGATTTAATTTAAGAAAATGGTCAAGCAACTCGTCAGCATTACTCCAGTCTATTCCTGAACAATTTAGGGACCAGAAGCTACAAGAATTACCCCAAGATAACGCTAGAAAGTCGCTAGGGGTACTATGGTCACCTGTAGATGATACATTCAAATTCCAAGTAGAAGTTTCCGAAATCAACATGCTTACAAAAAGAAACATAGGGGGCAATTCTTTAAAATTTGAAATAATTTGAAACAATCTGAAAAAATTTGACGCCTCAAATTTAAGCCCTAAATCATGGCAACATCGTAAATTTCAGTTTTTTGTACAGCGGCAAAAACCGAAAAATGAGGAAAAATATAATCTAAAACCTACCTTTAAACTCGATTGCTGATAGTTCAATATTTTTCCGGGATTGTTGATGATGCACAGGTTCTTAAAAAATTGTATTTTTCCGGAAAAAAAACAATAACAAAACCATGAGATGTTTTTCTTATTTCGTTAAAGTTGGATTCAAATAACACGAACATGACATGCAAAGTACAGCCGACCACAAAATCCACGTAATTTAATTTTAACGAAATCAAATGAATTTTAGGAAAGAAAACGATCAGTTGATAAATTTATGAAAAAAAATAATTTTCGGATTTATTGCAACCCGTGGCCCAAAAAATAACCTTTGAATATATAAATATCAAACTTGTTATTATTATCATATAATTAAAAATAATGTTTGTCTAATATTTCTTATGATCAGGTATGAGAAGAGATAGAAAAAAAGTCTGCCAAACCCAGGTTATAAAGGTTAGGTTCAGGTCTGCTACAGGGTGACCTTAAAATCTATTATAGATTTGTTTAGAAATTCTAGTTCTCTACTTAACAATAAAAAGTTGAAAATAGCCCAAAAAGTTAAACTATGTATTAACGGATTATTTCAAATTTAGGTTCAGGGGGTGAGTTACAGGGTGATATCAAAAATAGTTGTACAATTTACATTGTTAAAAACAACTTTGTCAGGGGTTTTACTTAGCAAACAAGAGTTAGAAATACCTTAAAAAATCATATCACTAACTTATTGTATTACCTTTAGAGCCAGCAAGTGAGCTACTGGGTGATATCGAAATTACTAGTGTATTTTTCTAAAAATCACATTTTTAGAAAACAATGTTGTCAAGAGCTTTCATTATCAAAAAATGCTTAGGAACACGTTAAAAAATCATAACATTAACTGACTGTATTACCTTTAGGTCCTTGGAGTAAGGTACAGGGTGATATCAAAATTAGTAAAACACTTTTGTAAAAATCACAATTTTAAAAATCAACTTTATCAGGAGTCTTGGTGAGCAAAAAATAGTTAGGAATATGTAAACAAACCACACCATTCACTAACTGCGTTACATTTAGGTCCAGTAGGTAAGATACTAGTAGTAAATTCTTTTATAAATCATATTTTTAAAAATAACTTTTGGCCTCACCTTACTGTTTACAAACCAAGAACATATAAGTTAGGGTTTCTTGAGCGATCTATTAAAAGAATATTACGTTAATTACTTTTCCGCACAATTTTACTTTTTCGCATCATTTTTACTTTCCTCACGATTTTTTTCGCACGTCCAAATTGCAAGAACCTTCCCGTCCACAATCGTTTTCAAATGAAAACCCGTTCTCCTACACACAAGTTTCATTTTCAAGAAGTGCTGCTGTACCGATGCTACCAGAAGCACCGAATGAAGAATCATGTAATGTGTTACAGCCTGTACAGACCAATATACCTTTCTCCATTCACTACAGTAGTAATTCTAAGCAGCAAACTGATCAAGGCATTTCTGTAGTGGGCCAAACACCAACCAATCAAATTCCAATAAGAAACGACGTTATTCAAGATGTTGCGGCATCTGATGTATATTGAAGCATGCAACAAACAGAAAGTGCACTTTCAATTTCAATATCTACCATCGTTAACTTTTTCGTTATTGTTATTTAAATGTTCTTTACATAAAGTTTCTTTTTAATATATCATAATAAAAAAATCCTGTTTTAATATTTTTCCGTGCATAAAAAAATCAAGTAAAAATAAAAGTTAAAAAACGTACGGAAAAGTAACTTTTCCGCACTAGTGCTGAAAAATTTCTTTTCCGCACGATTTTTGTTTTGTTAAAAATGAAGATATTTAGGACTCATTAAATGATTTATGTAACTATTCTATCTTACGTATCATTTTCTAGCATTATTATAAAATCTTTGCGAATTAAAACATGTTTTTTGATAAAGAAGATGGACAAAAACACTCGTAGGAAAAACATTGTACCTAATTCTTGCGGAAACTATCTTTTCCATCCTTGACGGCTTGTCCGAACTCCGCTCCGCGTCGATTGTGCAACTGCCGTCGCGTGCGGAAAAGTACCTCTTTCCGCACTTGTTAGGTAAATAACTATTGTACAAACAATTAAAAGCCTAAGCGATACAAAAAAATATTTATGTAAAAGATATTTAAAATTTAAAGATAAAAGACCTTAAGTGGGATGAAACTACTGCTTTTGTTGATTTGGAGTTTTCAGTAAAAATAGCTAAAGAAGTAAAGAAATATATCCCTTTATCAGACAACCAAATAACTATGTAGCGGTACAGGTATTAACAGATTTTTTGAAAGAAATGCAAAATATTGAGTCGCTTCACTTTGGAAGAAGTCTATATACAAGTAATTAAATAAAACTAAGAACGACATACGGGACAAAAATATTTGTGTGCAGGTTGTTGTTTGTCAATGTAAATAAATGTAATATTTATTATGTGTATTTGTACATTTTTATATTGAGCAAGCTTAATAATTATAAGGATTTGATTTGGCTCGGTTTGGTTATGTTAAATAGATAACTTGGGTGTTAAATTGTTGCCTAAAAAACATGCAAATTTGTGAAATAACAACGAAGAGAGTTTTTTCCTGTAAATAAATGTGCAGATTTTTATATTTATCGTGTATGTTTGTAAATGTTTACATTAGGCAAGCCTAGTGAAGGCTTTCGTTTTGTTACATTAAATATATATTTTAGGGCCAAGATTCTAAAATATCTTGTAAATTTGTTAATTAACAAATCAAACAAATGTAAAATATTTGTAAAAAAATTTTGATTTACTATAAATTTGTGAATTAACAACGAAGGCAGGCAGGTTTTTCTGTAAATAATTATTGTACATTTTTATATTGACCAACCTTATTTATATGGGTTTGGTTCGGTTTGGTTATACTTGATATGTATTATAAAGCCATGATTTTTTCAAACTAACTTGTGAATTTGTAAAAGAACAAGGAACCAAGATGTTGTTACGTAAATAAATGTAGGGATTTTTGGATTTCTTATGTGTATTTGTAAACTTTTATTTTGACCAAGGTTAGTTAGGGGCTTAGGTTGATTTGGTTATATTAACTAATATGTTTTAATGTCAAAATTTTATCATATTAACTTGTAAATTTGTCAAATAAATAGTAAAAGTTTTTCACGTAAATATATGTGAATATTTTTGGATTTATTTATTCATTTCACCCTGTAGCTCACCTCCCTTGTTTTTTAAAAACGTGATTTTTCAAAATCTTTACTGCTATTTAGATATCACCCTGCAGCTTACCTACTGGAAGTAAATGAAATTTAGTAAGTGGTATGATTGCTTAACGTGTTCCTAACTATTTTTTGCTAACAAACGCTCCTGACAACGTTGATTTTTAAAAACGTGATTTTTACGAAATTTTATTACTAATTTCGATATCACCCTGTACCTCATTTCCTGGACCTAACGGTGATACAGTCAGTTAATGGTATGATTGTTTAACGTATTCCTAACTATACTTTGCTAACAAAAGCTTCGGACAACCTTGCTTTTTAAAAATGTGATTTTTAGAAAATTTACACACACTAATAATTTCTATATCACCATGTAGCTCAATTCCTGGACCTGAAGGTGATAAAATCTGATAATGGTATGATTGTGTAACGTGTTTCAAATAATTTTTTGCTAACGAAAGCTCTTGACAACATTGTTTTTAAAAATTTGTTTTTTAGAAAATTACGCTTCTAATTTCGATATCACCCTGTAGGTCTCTCACGTCCTGGATCTAAAAATAATACAATAAGTTCATGATACATATTTTAATGTATTTCTTACTCTTATTTGCTAACTAAAACTCCTGGACCAAAATTTGATCTAATCCGTAAATAGTAGTTTTTTAGGGCTATTTTCAACTTTTTATTGCTAAGTAGAAAATTAGAATTTTTTAACAAATCTATAATATTAGGCACACAAGAAATTTTACATAATTATACAAACATTATTTTTAATTATACGAATTTATAGAAAGTTTGAAATTTATGTTTTAAAGGTTTGTTTCTTGGGTCCCGTTCATTTTATTCATATTATGAACCTATTTTCAGGTCGGCTGTACGCAGTTCCCTGCCTATATGTGTGGCTCCCTCTAGGGAGCGTGTCGCAAACTTAAGTTTTCCTTGCACAAAGTGACCACGTGGTCGTGGCACCCCTGAAAAATTCCGCCTTCGACTTATTTTCGTCAGATGGAGACTGTGGCGACTATTCTTAGGGTCACTGCATCCTGAAAGCCTGGCATCTTCCAACGAGCGGATAGTTCACAACTTGCATTCCATTTGCTATTGGTTGACATAGTCAGGCGGGATTTTTAAAATTAAAACTCTCCTGTCCTCGTTTTGGGAGGTTGAAATCGGTGTTAAACCAAACTGAAACAAAACCTAACCGTGGTCAATTGATGGGAAACGTATCCTGACCGGGGCGTATCTGGACAGGTTAGGATACGTTGTCGAATAATTTATCAGGGTTAGGTTAACACCGATTTCGACAGGAAAACAGGATAAGGAAGCTAATTAAAAAAAAAATAATATGTTTTTAAAAAACAATAAAAAAAAACTCATCGGCATATGCATAGATTTAGTTAAATTCAATAGGTATGTACTGCACAAACCACTACTCTTTTTAGTCACTTACAACTAGTATATATTCGTATTTTACGCCGAAAGCTGTAAACATAAAGTTTGTTAAATGCTTGACTGGTGGCACCATCTCTTAATATAATATAATAATAATCTTAAACGGCAACGTTCAACATTAAAAAGTCAGCTGACTATTTCGACCAATAGCAAACGGAATGCAAGTTGTGAACTAGCCGCTCTCCCAGGGGTAGCGACACCAAACATAACCTCATTTACGAAAAACTCAAATCTGACACTGTCAGGAGCATAGCTTTTTTTATGTTTAAAAAAATTAAATGGTTTACAAATGTTACGTAAAGAACTGTCCGTCACATCCGGTATATAAATTTTACTGTCCCAATAAACAAACCTAAAAAAACTAAGTTTTTTATGATTTCAAATTTATTAGGACCCTGTGTCCAGCAGTCCACACAGCGAAGGAAACCAAAAATATAGTTTGCATGTTTTATATATATTCTAAAATATAGAAAACTATTATGTTGGGTTTTGTATTATTTAATAAATGTTTTATGCTCTCTACGGAATAAAGGTGTACGTTTAATCCCTTTTTTCATGGGCTAAGGTAGTATTTCTTGTCTCCAGTGATTGAAAGTAATTTCTTTAAAACCATAAAGGCAAAATATAGGTTTTTGGATTATTTTATTTTATCATAATACAAAAAACAAAAAGGAATATATACACGATACCGATTATTTTGTTCCAGCTTGCCGTAAGCTTACTTTACTTTGCCGATGGCTTGGTTCGTTTTGATCGTTATTGTGTCCTTAGGCATAGAATATTGCTTCCATATAAACGAAGCATTTAACTTTCTAGACTTCTCCAGGCTGTAAACCAGGAAACTGTGAAATTTTCGAAATTCTGTTTATTGCATCATTTCCATGCCCATCTCAAAGTAAGAATATGCTTTATTTTCCATCTTCGAGAAATGTAATTCGAACTTTTTCTCGAGTAAACTTAATTAGTTTGTTATGAAATAAATAATATTTTTCCACATTGTTTGTTATAAGGTCACTCATCGTCAAGCAAGCTTTACCTTGCTTGACGATGAGTGACCTTTGTTTGTTAGCATCTGACTGACTTTTGTTTAATGTAATGCCATGACAACTATCACTGCCCACTGTTTTTTTATATACTTGACATGCTAAAACTACAGTACGGTAAGTGGTTTAATACCTATTTATTTAGTTTATGATTATTATTATTTTTAGTATATAAAAATAAACCTTGGCATTAAAGTCCCTTTTAGTCACTTAGCAAATTATAGCCCTTCTTCCGGTCGAGCATGAAAATTCCCGCCGTGGTATTAAAAGTAAACACTGCACGCTCCAGGTTTATAATATACCTACTATTATTTTTATTATTGTTCAAAAAAAAGCGGGCGGCGAAGAAAAGGTCGAAAATACAAAAAGTCGAAAATACAAAAGTTCGAAAGTACAAAAGGTCGAAAATACAAAAGATTGAAAAACAAAAGGTTCAAACAAAGATCGAAAGTAGCTACACTGTAATGATTGCAAAACAAAGTAGAATTAAGAGACACACAGGTACACACACACACACTCATAGAAAAGTTTTTAAAAAATCAACATCCAATAAAAACTCAAGGTAGCAACACGACGGGTCGCAGAACTTTGTTCGAAAACATTTTCTTCGAACGGAAATTTTTATGAAAACCATTTCTTCTAATGAAAATTTGTTTGAAAACATTTTTTTTAAACGGAAATTTATTCGAACACCATTTCTTTGAACGGAAATTTGTTCGTAAGTAATAGTTGTTCAAAAACATTTTCTTCGAATAGAAATCATTTTCTTCGAAAGCAAGTTTTTCGATAAAAGACGCTCTAGACCTGGATTTCCAAACCTAACACAATTCATATAGTTTGACTACGGCAAGGTCTTTTTAACATATTTTTTCAAAAAAACCCTGACTTCTTTCCCGGGATCGTAAACATTCTGAAAATTTGTCTACTTTCCTCCTTTTGGAAGGTCGAAATCGGTATTTTCCTAAACTTTGTCAATTGATCGCAAACGTATCCGAACCGGTCCAGATACCTCCTGATATGCTCAATTAGGAAAGGTTAGAGTAACACCGATTTCAACCTTCCAAAATGAGGACCGGAAAGCTAATTTAGGGAAATCATTTTTCGACAATAGGTCTCGGTTGGTTCGGTTTGGTTTCACACCCTCTAGGATCCCGGGAAAGAAGTCAGGGAAGTTTTTATTTCCAAAAATTGTTAGAAAAAAACCCCATTAGTCGAACTATATGAGTTGTGTTAAGTTTGGCAAGCCAGGTCAAATTTTTTTTTCGAAAAATTTGTTTTCGAAAAAATGTTTTTGAACAAATTTTAATTTTAAAAAAATATTTTCGAACAAATTTCCGTTCAAAGAAAATGTTTTCGAACACATTTCTGTTCGAAGAAAATGATTTCGAAAAATTTCTGTTTGAAGAAAACGTTTTCGAACAATCTTTTGTTCGAAGAATATGTTTTAGAACAATTTTTGGTTTAAAGAAAATGATTTTCGAAGTTTATGCTTTCGAACAATAATATTAAGATATTTATATGAAATGTACTATAAAAATATAAATAATTAAGCCGAACCTTACGAAAACTCGAACTGTATTTGGGCATTTTTTGTCTTTTGATAAAATGTAAAATTCGGAATAAAAAGATACTAAAAAAAACCACAATACCAAAAACACCCAAAAAAAATGGGAAAAAACCTTGGAAAATAAATTAAACAGTGCGAAAAATAGCGTATAAACATCGTGATAAAATTTTCATTTTATCCCTTGATATATTATATACTATTAATAAACTTTTAACATAGAAATGTATTTCTGTCCTGTTTGTTTATTTATTACGTATTATTTTTATACAAAAACAGAAATAATATTTAAAAGAAAATAATTTTTAACAATAATACCTACAATAAATATTCATAACCCAAAAACTCAAGGAACATATTTTTTATTTCTTAAGCTGTATAAAAACGAGTTCTTTTTAAGTTCTATTAAAACATTTGTCTTTTCTCAGACTGTATAAAAATGAGTATTTTTCACGAATGTCTATGGAATTTTGAGTACGGTTTTGACACTCGTGTCGCTACCCCTGGGAGACGCTAGACTTCCAGGATGCAGTGACCCTAGTATTTTTAATTACACTATCCAAAACCTTATGGGCGCAGCTTTCGTGTTCGTTTACGACAGAGACAATTTATTATTTTCTCTCTGGTTTACGAAGGACTCAGCCGCATGGGCCGTCACTGAAGAACAGCAGTTTCTATATGGGGAGGACCCCCCAGAATAAAAAACTATATACGTGCCTAGCTTTTTAAAAAGTAAAAAAATAATCACCACTTCAATAATTTGACAGGATCTTCACTTAGTCAGATTTTTCTGGCAGATTTTAAAGAAATAATTTGACATTCCCTTAAAATTCCGTTCAAATATAACGGTGGCAACAGCGTAGAGCTAATTTTGTAGCGACCCTTCCACGACATGCAGTTAGTCCCTCTTTGTTAATTTTACCGTGAAAAACAAAGAAAGAAAGTAAACTTAGCTGACCTCATAAAGAAAACGAATAGGACTCATAAATTTGAAAGAAATGTGACGAAATGTGACGAAATTTGACATTTCAGTTTGTGTGGTTAATAGTGAATTTACTTACAATTTTTAAATTAAAAATTTTTAACAAATTACGGGTTTTTAATTAAAAACAAATATTATATCGTGACGCTACATCTATCAAAAAGTGGGAAATGGCCTTTTAGGTAAGTTTTTAAGTTTAAAAATTGCCTTTTAAACGAGAAATCTTAAGCGCCAGATTATGTCACATTTTGTCAAATTTCGCCAGATTTTTTGAAATGTAAAGAATTGACCCCATATTGTCAGAAATATCCAAATTATTTGACCCTCTGGGATGGTTAGCTCCAGTCGTCATTCAAGCTAAACTAATAATCCAAGATCTATGGCTACGGAAATTAACCTGGGACGAGCTAGTTGATGAAGAAATGGCTATAAGATGGCAAAGATTTCAAAGTAATATCAAAGAAATAGAAAAAATTAAAATTCCAAGATGGATACACTACCGAAATTCCCAGATAGAGCTACATGGGTTTTGTGACGCATCAGAAAAGGCGTATGGCGCAGTAATTTATAGCCGTATAACAAATAGAAAGAAACAAACTATCACGCTTCTACAAGCCAAGTCAAAGGTTGCGCCAGCAAAAAACAGAACCACATTGCCTCGTTTAGAGCTATGTGCTGCAGTTCTGCTAGCCAAGCTAATAGAGAAAACTAGATCAGCCCTTCAGCTAGACGAAATGCAAACATTTGCCTGGACCCATTCCATGATCACTCTGCGCTGGATAAGAGGAGACCCTACACGATGGCGAACATTCGTAGCTAACAGAGTTTGCGAAATACACAGATACACGCCTCAAATCTCCTGGAATCACGTCAGATCCCAAGAAAACCCAGCAGATATAATTTCTAGAGGAGTAGATCCTGACAAGCTTAATTCAATTGACCTTTGGTGGAAAGGCCCCCATTGGCTCAACTCGTTAGACGAACTCCCTATTACACAAAATATTCCCAAAGTCCGAGAAGAAATCAAAATTTTGTGCAACAAAGCTGAAATAACAATAAAAAGTAATATATGGGAACGTTTCTTAGACCTCACACGAATGCTTCGAGTACTATCCTATTGCAGGAGGTTCATCAAACGTCAAGAAAATATTATCCTCTCCGTCGAAGAAATTCAGACCTTCTTCAGAATCATCAAAATTGTACAAAACCAAGAATTTGCAGAAGAATACAATTCCTTGCAGAAAAACAATACGATTGAAAAAACAAGCAAGCTCAAAAGCCTAAATCCATACCTAGATAGCCACGGCCTCATTCGAGTTGGAGGAAGACTAGAAAACTCCAGCCTATCATACGAACAGAAACACCCAGTGATTCTTCCATACCACAGCTACCTGTCTAAACTAATTATAAGAGACGCCCACAAGAAAACCCTTCATGGCGGCAACCAAGCAACTTTATCATACACTAGAAACTAATTCTGGATAATAAATGGCAAAAGAGCTGTCAAGACCCTTTTAAAAAATTGCATTATTTGTGTCCGACACAAGGCAAAAACCGCCGAACAGTTAATGGGACAACTTCCAAAATCAAGAGTAAATCCAACACCACCATTTAGCAATTCAGAAGTAGATTACGCTGGACCTATTCAAGTCAGAGCAACCAAAGGAAGAGGACACAAATCCACTTAGAACTAGTCAGTGATATGAGCACAGAGGATTTTTTAGCAGCATTTCGAAGATTTACCGCCAGGAGAGGCCATTGCACGCATATGTACAGCGACAATGGAACCACCTTTGTAGGGGCCTCTAAGCAATTTGAAGATGAGGTTAGAAAAACAATCTAAGAACCAACATTGCAAAACGCTATTGTAAACCAAGGCACACAATGGCATTTCATCCCACCCGCTTCCCCACACTTTGGAGGCATATGGGAAGCGGGAGTTAAATCAATGAAGCATCACCTCAAAAGAATCATTGGTGAAACAACGTTGACTTATGAAGAATTAACAACCTTATTACACCAGATCGAAGCTTGTTTAAACCACGACCACTTTGCTCTCTAACAGAAGATCCAGACGACCTGAATATATTAACTCCTGGGCACTTTCTGACAGGAAGGCAATTACTGGCCCCTCCAGACCTTAATTCTATAGAGACCTATAGCTTGTCACAACGATGGAGGCTGGTTCAGAAAATGAAAAATAACTTCTGGAATGCATGGTGCACTGAATACTTGGCAAGACTTCAGCAAAGATACAAATGGACAAGCGAAACCGAAAATTTAAAAAGAGGCACCATGGTTCTTGTCAAAGAAGAGAATATCAATCCTAATCACTGGCCCTTAGCGACAATAACAGAGACCCATCCAGGTCAAGATGGTGCTGTTCGAGTTGTAACGATAAAAAGAGCAGGAGGCACCACACAAAAAAGGCCAATCCACAAACTAATTCCTTTGCCAATAGAAGAAACAAACCAAGAAACATCTACGAAAATTTATAGCCACACAGCAACAGAAAAAATTCACTCAAGCAGACAAGAAAATAATACAAAGAAAACATCAAAATCAAGCCTGCTATACTTCATTGCAGCCGTATTTATTGTCTCCGCCGTAACAGCAGAAACAAAAGTTAAAATCAAATATCCTCAACATGGCATTTATGTAGAACATCTGGGATCCGCCAGAATTGATAGAGGAGTGTTTAGAATAGAAATAACTCATCCAAAAATTAGAAGCAGAACAGATATCAAAAATATATCCAACGTTGTTGACCAATTTAAAGAACTTTGTAATAGATCGAAGGAACTTACGAATGAGGTCAAATGTACATCCTTAATCCATCACTTAGAAGAACTGGAAGCCCATACCAAATGGATGTTTACGACACTCAACGATATTCATCCTAGAATCAAAAGAGGAATTTTTGGCAATTTTTTAAATGCAGTCTTTGGCGTAAACGATAAAGTGTATCAAGAAATTGATGAATTACATAAAAATCCAGAAGAACTAATTAGGGCATCTAATCATCAAACCAAATTCATGGTTTCCACAATTACAAAGTTTAATGAAACAGAAACCAGGATTTCAACCAAACTACAACATTTCCAGAAACGACTAAACCAAGGAATCGAAGCAATAAATAAAATGCAAAGCTGGTACAAACAAGTAGATACAAATGCATTAAATATTCACCTATTAAGTGCATATCAAGTAGCAACCAACTTTATTACTGAAACTAACGAATACTAAGAAAAATTACTAAATATATATTTTAACAGAGGAGCAGTTTACGATATAATTTCTTCAGTTTATATCCACGCTGTTATTAAAGAATCAAATCAGAAATTTCCCAACAACCTGAAGATCATGTCATTATCAAGTCTGCCTACCAGAATAATAGCTAACGATACTCATCTAATTATATATGGATATTTTCCCATAACAGAGATTACCGATTTCATATTAATAAAAGCAACACCGATTCCACTAGAAGTAAAAAATGGATCCTACTGGACTCTCGATATTACGGATGAGTATACAGCTATAGATTACAATACACAGACATACTTTCAGCTTGATAAAAGTGAGCTAAAACAGTGTATAAAATCCGATATTCATCATTTCATATGTGCTCCATCTTCAGTAAGAAATATTCAAACCAACCCATCATGCATAATCGATGAAATATATGAACGCCCAAAACCAAGATATTGCACTATCCAAAAACATAAAATCAAAGACGTTCAATGGAAACAACTGTGCACGCCAAATACCTGGATGTTTATCGCAGACTCGGCAACAAAAGTAGCCGTGATATGCAACGGTGCGCGGGAAGATGTTGCACTAAATACAACAGGGATAATTCAAATATCACAAGAGTGTATAATCGAGATAAAGCAAAACATCTTAAAACCTATAAGAACTAGTACAATTACGGTCTTAGGTAGCTACTCCAAGACAGTCCCAATAGTACTTAACAGCACGTTCGACATAGAAGCCCGAGAAAACATACCCACAGAGTCTGTTTTTCGCCTGACAGAAGGCTTTGGAAAGTTAATTAAGGACGAAGAGAACTTAAAAGAAAATCTTCACAACATAATATGGCGAAAGATCCAATATCATTCTTCAGCCATTAGCAGCATCACCACCCTGGTTATCGTCAGCATTATTATATCTGGTTGGAAAATGACTCGAGCAATTTCAACATACCGTCAAAAATGACAAAACCAAAGGACAACACAAGAAGACGAATTTGAACTGAGGCCCCTCCGATCATCCATTCTGGAGAGACCGGAAAATGTTTAATTGTAAAATTAAACAGATTTCTTTTTTTAATATTTTAAGTAAATCCAAATTTAAATTATTTTAATCATAAGTTTTAGTTATTATTTAAACACAGGTGATCTTGAGCAATTAGGTTTTAATAACATAAACTAACCTTCTCAAGTTTACCTCTTTAAATTATATAAATTATTTAGTTTATAAAACAACACATTATATGGAATTTTATATTTTACAATTTATCACGAACCATAACAATTTTTGAATATAAAAAGAGAGGATTTATTTCAATAAACCAGATTCAACATTTGATAGTTGTTCTCACTATACCTACTTAGTTTACTGTACCATAAGCATTCTTCGTCATTGCAGGGAGTGAGGCTGCTCCCTGGCAGTAAACTTTTACTTTAGTCCCGCTGCTTAACCAAGCCGAGTTAAGCAAGTGTAATTGTCAAGCACAGCTTGCACAACCAGCATTAAACCAACTGTCATTAAATTCTTTGCTGTATAAGGCGTTCCAAGTTATGTGTTACACCACTGCTAACTATGTTACTATTAAAGATAGAAAAAAAATTATATTGGTAAACTAGTAGAATAGGGTGTTTGACAGTAGTAAAAAATAAATATATATTTATTTTTAGATAACTTTTTTATTTAATTTTTTCTCAAATTCATAGTTCTTTTAATTAAATAAATTCATTGAATTAAAACAATTAGCCACGTGATTCAAAACAGGCGGTCTACCAATCAGCTGCAAGTGATGTCACAAAACAGTCAACGCCTCGAACGAACCTATTTTCTGTGTTATTTTCTTATGCATGGTAAATTTTGCTTTGGTTTAAAGTGCGAATTATCGTCCTAAAATGGATTTTATTTTATGTTTTGCTCATAAAAAACATTTTCAATGGAAAACGGATTCTCTAAAGCCGATAGCTCCAACTTGTCAATGCTGAATTCCTTAAGGTGGCAGGCTTCTTTGCCAACTACTACAGTGATTTTTGTTTTGCGGAATTTAGGAACGACAAAATGTTGATGTATGTATTCGATGAGTTGTTTTGTATATAACTGAAAGTTTTTTTAAGATATTTTTCGCCTACTTTTACTCATTTAGATTTTGAGGTTAGGTTATATGTTTTTTTTTTTTGTTTAATATGCCACTTACAATAAATTCAATTCAATATTATTTTAAGCATTAAGAAACAATCAAAAATTGCTTTTTTTAAATAAAATTTTCTAAATACATTTTGTTTCAAAGAATTCTTATGACCCTTCATAACAAATTTCAAAACGCCAAAATTATTATGAAGTGAGCTTTCATATTTCTGGGTAAAACTCCTGGTTTCATTCTTATTTTAGTTACTAAACTCATTAAATGGTACTCCACATAGTTTTCCATAACATTGGGCAACCAGCAATACTTAAAGTACTGCATAGAATACACTGCATAGTCCTGCGTAGGTACTGCCTAGTCCTGCCTATGCACTGCCTAGTCTAGTCCTACATATTGCCTGCATGTGTACTGCCTAATCCTGCATTTAGAGGTACACCCTAGTCCTGCCTAATAATTGCCTAGCACCGCCTAAAAATTTGTACACCTTTCTGCCTATTATAGTTGTTCACCCCTTGTAATAAACATAACCTCAAAAATTTCATCGTCATTTACGAAATCGTTATATATATATTATAGACAACGTGAGAAAAATTAATAGAAACAATTTAGTTATACTTACATCAAAGTGATCTTCACAAATGTATTGGGTCTCTTCGAGCAAGTTTTAGCCACTTTTTTCGTTCTTTTACTGCTGTAGGCACATGAATAAATAGTTTTTTCGGTGTTTTTATGCTAGTATTCGAACACTGAGGCACTACACACCACTTATAGGACATTTTTTTACATAAAAAACCAGTAAAAACACAGACCAGAAACAAATAAACACTTGAATGCCGTGTATCTGTCCGCGAGTTTACTGCGCTGTGACGTCATTGCAACGCCATGCTAGAAATGAGCGTTTTAGAGGCAAATTCAAATCGGAAATTAGAAAACTTGATTTTAAATGTAGTCATGAAAAAAAAAATACTATTATAATAATTTTGCGTAGCAAATTAGGGATCTATGTATCATTCCAAACTCTTTTCTAAAATTTGTCAAATACCTTATTCTTGATGCTGTTTAAAGCACTCAAATTAAAAAAAATCAAGAATCGCATTTTCGAGTTAAAAAAAAATATATATATTTTTTTAAAAACACCCTGTACTTTATATAAAATAACTTATCAGAAAAAATATAAAATACAGGGTATTCAATTAAAAAAATATATGTTTTTGAAAAAACTCAAAAATTCCAAAACGCGATGTTTGTTTGTTTTTTTTTTAATTTTTTGAAGAAAATAAAATTGCAATGAAAATATAAAGTACAGCAGCTAGAGTTACGTAATAGATTGAAAATTCAATTTTCAACAAAAATTAGGTAAACTAACTCCACCCTCTTTTGCTTTTATGTAAAGTTCTGGAAATGTATACAAAACGTCTTAGAGAAGTCTGAAAAAGTTCCCGAAAAATTCGAAAATGTTCTAGAGAAGTCTGGAAGTGTTTAGGAATACTCCTAGAAAATTCAATAAAAGTCTAAAAACATGTTTAGGAAAAGTCTAAAAATGTATTGGAATAGTGTAGAATGATCTGAAATAAATCTTAAAATATTTTTAAAAAGTCTGGAGACAAAGGCGTTGCCAGACAGGGCCACGGTCCGGCTGCTGTGCCTCCCTAATGACAATTTTATCAACAAAGTGACCAAGGAATTCGCAAAAAACATTATGTAGTTACTGACCTTTCTTCGTTAATAACTACTGTTATTTTTTTCTTTAGTTCTTATGTGCTGCTTCCTTGTCTCAAAGTGCTCAAAAAAAGTCTAGAAACGTTTAGAAAG
Organism: Aspidapion aeneum; assembly: GCA_963576565.1. Taxonomy (NCBI): domain Eukaryota; kingdom Metazoa; phylum Arthropoda; class Insecta; order Coleoptera; family Brentidae; genus Aspidapion; species Aspidapion aeneum. The sequence goes on from OY755046.1 coordinate 25,178,133, forward strand.
AGTCTAAACATTTTCCGGAAAAGCGTATGTGAATATAATGGCAAGGGCGTAGTTAGAAGTCATGGGACCCCGGGGCAAACAATTTTCTGGGGCCCTCATAAGTCAAAATACAAAATGCATGTCAACAAAAATTTGCAATATGACTCTGTAGAACGCGCGAGTAACAAAAGTGCGATCTAACAAAAGCAATGTAACAAAAGCGCGAGCGACAAAAAAATAGGGCATGACTTCTTTCCCGGGAACCTTGAGGCTGTGAACCGAACCGAAACGAATCGAACCGAACCCAACCGAACTGAACACACCGCACCAACACGCATATTTTTTCAAAAACTTAAACTTTCCTGACTTTTTCGGGATCCTAAAGGGTGTGAATACGAACCGAACAGAACTAAACCGAATTAGTTCGGCTCAGTTCGGTGCTTAAAAGGAGGCATTCCATCGAATTACTGTGGACACTACGCACATCGCATCATCTGGACATCGTAATTGGAATTTAAGATCACAGGTTTCGGGGAAATCACATAAAAACTTTTGATTGTTTTTGTTTATCTGTGGAATTTTGTGATTTTCTTTGACGTTCACGAAATTAAACAGCTGTACTGCTGGGGAATGGCGGCATTGCCGCATCACAAATGGTTTCGGTAACAGGAAGGAAACATTAAGATGAACATTTCATTCCCTTACGTTTATTCTCGAGGATATTGGGACAATCCGAACCTCATAGCTAGTTGTGATAGCACGAAAACATATTTAGGCCCACGGTTTGACCAGTAACAACCGAGGATCCGCCCCTTTGATATCTTTATTAATTTGATGAGGAGAAGATAAAATAAATACGAGTTATGCACTTTTGTAAATGGGAGATAAACGAGGGATAAAAACCAAGACTAAAAGAATAAACGAAATCGTGTGAGTTAACATCTGAACACTCTTGTGCCGAGTTTAAGCAGTTGTTCAGTGTGTATTTTTAGGTTCAGGTTCAGAAACAACTTTATTAATGTAGAAATGTTTTACAAAAATGGCGTCAAACCATATGAATCTTCGAGAAAACATTTATAAAGAGCAAAGGAAACTTTTGACTAAGACTGTAACTAAAATACAACTAAATTCTACACTCAGTATAGCTTTACTCATATGGGAATTGGTTGAGTGTTCGAATATTCCTGGGTTTGATGCAAGCTCTGTTCTCCAGTAATTGTTTTTACAGTTGATGGTTTCAATGCTGAGCTTCTTATAGTCTAGAGGGTTATTTTCCTCCCACTTGCTATGTTGGCGGGGGTCCGGTAGGCAAATATTCGGTCTATGTATGGAGGGTGTCTCGACGTCCTTGTTATAAAAATTCCAACCGTGGAAATAGATCCGACAACATCTCAGTGTGCGTCTTACGTATTTTCTATCCACTTGGTCGGTGCTGCCCCCTATATACCGGTACGAAACTATTGATGTATTTCCTCATTGGTTAGTTTGAAAACCGCGGGTTTTTTTTCTCCAGTGTTGCAAACCGCATTTAGTGACTTTTCTGTTTTTTTTTTTATTTGTCAAACACACTGTGTTTTTTTTTATTACAATCTAGTCAGTAAGACTAATTAGCAATTTTGTTTTAACTTAATTTACTAGAAAAGTCAGATTTAAACTTAGGGTTCACTCAACAGTTCTCCCCGCTTTGTTTAGTCTGTAACTCACAATTGTGTTGTGTTTATAGCATTATTTTGTTTTATGTGTAATTCACTTAGTTTACTAGCTCAAACGGCTTCACTCTTTTTAGTCGTCGAACTAGCATAGTATTGTCTAGAAGCTGAATTGCTTCCACATTCACATGCCGATGGAGTCTATCTTCATGGCTTTTTGCGTACTTTTTTATAGTCTCTGCTACAGTTTCGATTTTTAGATCTCGATGAAGGTCACTATTTCGAACGTACCAAGGTGCATTCACAATGTTTCTTAATACTTTATTTTGAAATCTCTGTACAACTAGAATGTTACTCTCTTTAGCACAACCCCATAGTTGAATACCATATGTCCATACTGGTTTCAGTATTTGTCTATAAAGCAGTAACTTATTATGAATTGTTAAATTGAACTTCCTTCCAATTAGCCAGTTCATTTTTCTATACCTTATCTCAAGTTCTTCTTTTTTTTTCTTAACATGTGCTTTCCAGCGCAATTTGGTATCAAGTGTCATACCTAGATATTTTGCCTGATTCGAATATGGTAGTGGAATGTTGTTAATTGTTATTTGTATTTGATTTATATTTTTGTTTGTAAAATCAACATGAATTGATTTGGTTTCATTTAATTTTATTCGCCACTTTGTGGTCCAACTGTGAATTTGGGTGACTGCATCCTGAAGTTTCTCTATGCATTTTTTAATAGATTTTTCTACCGTCAATAAACCAGTATCATCGGCAAACGTTGCTAAGTGACAATTTTCTGGCTTTGGGATATCACAAGTGAATAATAAGTATAGATAAGGGCTTAGTACGCTACCCTGGGGCACGCCTGCTTGAATTTCTCTTAAATTTGAGTATGAGTCTTCCTGTTTTACTCTAAAATGTCTATCAGATATGTATGATTCCAAAATATCCGAATACTGTTTTGGCAGAAACCTTTTTAGTTTAAAATTAAGGCCTACATGCCACACTTTGTCAAATGCTTGTGCTACATCTAGAAAAACTGCAGAACAAACTTTTCCCTCTTCTGTGCTTTTTCTATTATATTAGTAATTCTGTGTACTTGATCTATCGTGGAATGCTTGTCTCGAAAACCAAATTGATGAGATGGAATAATTTCTTGTCTTTCTATGATGGGTTTTATTCTTTTAAGCAATAATTTTTCATAGAGCTTGGATATAATTGGCAGCAAAGATATTGGCCTGTAAGATGACACGTCATGGAGTGGTTTTCCCGGTTTTGGAATCATGATAACTTCTGCAACTTTCCACAGTTTAGGTACATACCTAAGCCTAAAAGACGCATTAATTAGGTTGCATAGTTTTACGATAGCTTTTCTGGGGAGTTGTTTATGACTACCCCGTTAATAAGATCATACCCTGGGGCTTTTTTCGAATTAATATTTTTGATTTCTGTTAATATTTCTTTTGGTGATGTAAGCTTAATATGGTCCTCGATTTGATGGGGTTCATTTAAATGAAAGTGTTCATCTGGTGCTTCGTGGGGCTGAAATGTTTTTTCTAAATGACTTGCAAAAATATCTGCTTTTTCTTCGTTACTCCTTGCCCACTGGTTGTTAGATTTTCGTATGGGTGGAATTAGGATAATTGGTCTTTTAAAATCTTTGGTTGCTTTCCAAAGGGAATAGTCGGTATTTTTATCATCTGTAAGTTCATTAAGAAAATGGTTAATAGATTCATTTTTTATTACTAGAATTTCTCGCCTAATGCGCTGCGTCATGTTGTTGAGATTTGTTTTGTCCCGAGGATCACGGCTTTGTTGCCACTTTCTTCTTAGTTTCCTTTTTTCCAATATAAGGTCTCTAATTTCCTTTGGATAGTTTTTTCCCTTAAAAATTCTCTTTGGTTTTGGACTGTTTTCCCAAGCTGCTTGTTGAATATTTGTAACAAAATAATCAACTTCTTTATCGATTTGTTCTGGCGTTTGCAATGGTACTGATAGGTTTATTTTTTCTGACAGACTTTGTTTAAAACTAATCCAGTCAGTCAGTTTATTAACTAGTGAGATATTTGCTTCTTTCTTTATTATGTTTTTACTAAGAGTTAGAATAATAGGTGAATGATCTGAGTGTAAATCAAAACTTTCTTCTATATCTACAAAACTTAAAGATATATTTTTTACTATAAAAAAATCAATTAGATCTGGAATTTTTCCTGGATCTGTTGGATAGTATGTGGGCTTACCAGTTGATATCGGCTCACATTGATATTCACTAATAGCTTGCAAAAGTTCTTTTCCTTTAGAGTTCGTCAGTCTAGATCCCCAGTAGGTATTTTTTGCATTAAAGTCACCTCCAATTATAAAACGGTTTCCTAATTTTCTGAGAAAATTAAGATATTGATTTTTCTTTAGTAAGTGCCTTGGTGGTATATAGACAGCACTTATGACTAATGTATATGTTTTGGTTTTTACACTTACTAATGTAGCTTGAATCTCTATGGTTTTATATCCCATCTCCTCATAGTGTGATATATTTTCTTTAATTATTACAGCACTTCCCCCATGTGCAGTATTGCTAGGGTGAGTTGTATGATACACTTTATAACCTTTAAATTTAATGTGAGACTGGTTAGTGAAATGCGTTTCTGACACAAGACAGACGTCAATTTTTTCTATGTCTAGAATAACTTGCAAGTCTTGCTGATGTTGCAAGAGACCATTGGCATTCCAAGCTAGGATTCTAAGATTACTGACCATTTTGAGACATATTGGTAGCTCCGTTATTGCTACTTTCTAGTTTAGTTAATCGCTCATCAAGTTTGTTCAATTTCTCCAAAATTAATTGTAGTGTTTGTTCCATAGTATTTTGACTACTGATATTAATATCAGCTATAGTAGCTGTTGCTGCTACTTGGCTGTATGTCCTTGTCACAGAGTTTTGTGTGACTGTGTTTCTTGTCTGTTGGTTTTGTCTATTTGTACTCACGTTTGGTATGAGATTCGATTTCTTAGGTTTATTTTTCAATTTTTGTATTTCCTTAGCAACAAGGCATCCTCTGTAGTTAGCAGGGTGCTTGCCTCCACAGTGGATGCATTTTGGCTCAGATTCTTTTGGTTTGGGGCATTCTACAGTAAGATGTTTCCCCGTGCATTTTACGCAACGTGGTTCTTTAGCGCAATATTTTTGCGTGTGTCCATAAGATTGGCATCTTTTGCATTGAGGGACTAACTTTGAGGTTTTTAGTGCTTTTATTTCCACTTCAATCCCAAGGATACTGGAAATTTCAAAAATTTTGTTGATATCTTCATCGTGACTAAATGTGAGCATAAACATGTTAAGAAGTTGTCTTGTTCTCCATTTAAGTTTGTTGCTGGCCTCCAGTGCCTTAAAACCTTTTTTTTGTAGATCAGCTACAAATTTTTGTGGGTCACATGAGAAGTGTAGCCTATTCGCTATTACTCTAATTGGCCTTATTTGTTTGTTTTCGTATGAGTGCCATTGATGCTTTATTTCATTAAGCATTTTAGTAACCAGCCGATAGCTGTCTGCGTCTTGTACATTTATTTTAATATTTTCCTTATTTAAAACTTTTATTTTAACTCCTTGTATGATATTTAACTTTTCATAAATATCATTAAAATTATTTACGCCATTTACCATAATCGGTGGAGGTAATGGAGCTTAGTAAAGTGACTTTTCTGTGAGAGCGTTTTTTTTATAAATAGGTTTGCATCCTTATTTGAATCTAACCGGGAAAATTAGGTTGGTATTGCGTTTTACTGTCCCCACCACATTTACAAAACGGTTTACGGCCACTTCATTTTTTGAGTTCTCGACAAAAGTGCCTGGTCTCTTTTCCTAACGAATTTTGGCTGGGTCGGCATCAAGTCTCTGGGATCGCCATTGTTTTTGGTTGGTGGCACTGCAGTGGCTGCAGGTTCTGTCCCAGAGACTGCGAAGAGTGAGTCCGTCGTGTTAGGCGTAATCTAAAGTGACGCTCACACCCTTTTGAAGGGGATTTAAGGCCGTTTCTACGGAAAGAGCAGTGGTAAGTTCGATTTTATTTTTTTCATTTTTTTTATTATTTGGGGACTCTTCAAGATAATATTTGCCTCCCAGATTGTAATTGTTTTTCGTGTGAAATGTACTTTTTTTGACAAAAGACGTGGGGAATTTTTGGCGTTTTTATATTTTTCTTTTAACCACGTGTTGGATAAAAGCTATATATTGTTTTCTCCTTTGGTTACAGCACCGTCCATTCCATCGACGGGACAGTTGTGCTGGTGGAACGAGGTTCTGTTCCATCGACGAGCCAGTTGTAACCCTGGGAAAGGTACGTTAGGATTATTTTAGTTCATCTGTTTAAATCTGCTTTATTTTATTGAGTCGACATGGGGTTATTGATTTAAACTACTCGGTGTAGGGGAACTTCGTGCAAAATAGACGAATTCCAGGAAACTGAAACATTTCATTTTCCACAGGGTTTTTACGCTCGGGCAAAGATCCAGCACACTTTTTGAAACCATGTGCTTTCCTAGTACCATGTGCTAGTTAGTCAGCAGGGGAGGCGCGGACAGAATAGGACGGGACCCGAAGTAGCAGGAAGAGAACAACACCAGGTTTACAAAATAAAACACACATAAATTAATCAAGGACCAAGGTAGGAGTTTACTTCAATTTCATACAAGCAAACATTTTTTTTTTGATATAATTTTTTTTCCATAAATTCTAAATATAGTTTTAACACTTCTTGTGAACGCAAGATAAAGGTATGACGTCATAACCCAAGATTTTGCGGCATATTTAATTATATTATTTTTCTGCGAAATTGAACGCCCTTAACTCTAACTTGTTTCCCTTTTTCATTGGTTTACATTTCATGTTTATTCAAGTATTATTCTCAGATTTCAATATTTTTTTGTATTTTGATCAATTTCATTTCCATCCTCCTATGAAAATAAACAAGATGAACTAATTTTTTTGTATTATTTGTACAACCCAATGACCAACTTTGCGGAGACAAAAGAGAGATGAGATTATATGTTTTAGCGGTTTCTTTACATTGTTCTACCTCATGGGGTAGATCTCGGACTGGGTTGCTGTCTGTCTCATTCTACCCAACGTAGAATGATGACAGCAGATATTTGGTCCAGATCTCCCCTATGATGGAACGATTTTGGAAGTGTATTTTTTTTAACAATCATTTATATAACCGATTCTCACACTACTGACTCAGATGTAGGTACACTATGACCTGTTAAAGGAGTCCATCTACCTGTAAAGTGCTTCTAGTTTTGTCATCTTAATTTAATCTTGTAGAATATTATTTTGTCTATTAGTCAATTTTTTTTGGTTTTTTTAATTACACAAATATTCTGGAAGCCTCGGAAGTAGGTAGAATTTCATTGTTTGGCTACAACGTTTGGGTTGAACTGTATTTTAATTAAGATCTTCTTTGTAAAACATTGATATTAAAACACTGTGGCGCACGTAAAATTTTCTTATTTCTGAACCCCCCCCTTCTCCACTGTATAAAAGTTACCGGGCATATCAATGTTTTACCTAGCTGGAAAATACAGTTCTGCTTCCAGATATCTGTTTAATTATTCAGTGGTTTTGTTGTGTCACAAGCTGGCAAATTGTTATTATTCTAATTACAGTGTCACAAAATGGCAGCAACGTCTTTAAGCTGCCACAAATGTCACACAACGCATTTTAATAGGCCACAACCTTAGTTATTTCAAGTTTTTGTTAACAGCTGATAGACGTCAGGGACCGTTTTGTTTCAGTTTGAAATGAGAAAATGCTTCTTTTGTAGCAATTTGTATGGGTTTTAATGGGGTTTTAAGAATTATTCAATTTCAATTTTTTTAACAAAATATACGATTTTCCGCATTTTTTTTTTAGAAATCACTATAAAATGGTCTAAAATTATCATTTTTCAAAAAACTTCTTAGTTTTAAGAAAGGTGATAAAACGTACCAGACCCCTGAAATGTGTTGCAGTCTAGGACAACTGGGCTCCGCCAACTCGGCGCCACCAACTGGGCGGCGGGTATAACTGGGCGGCAGGCCAACTGGGCGCCGGGCCAACTGGACGCCGAGCAAACTGGGCGCCGGACTAAAATATTTTTTCTTGTTAAAATGTGCAGATGAAAAACAAACTTAAAAAAATTAAAATGGCGGATCCAAAATGGCGGACTTATCGAATATGGAACTTGGCGGTGTTTCAAGTGGCAGAAAACGACACCCACCCAATTTCAACACTCAACTTAATAGATGTTGTAATTTTTGTATAAATAACATATTTATTTTGTTTTTTATCTGCACATTTTATCGAAAAAAAATAGTCCGGCGCTGAGTTGGCCCGGCGCCCATTAGGCCCGGCATGGCGCCCTGTTAGCGGCGCCGAGTTGGCCGGCGCCCAGTTGTCCCATTCCGAATTGAAATTTTTAGTTCCGAAATTTCATCTGACTCGAGCATAACTTGTAGTCCACCCAAGAAGAGAAGAGTTGAAGAAGACCCTTGTTCAAAGAAAGAAAATATTTTACCTGGAAGGTACAACATTTGTGAAGTTCTAAGATGAAAACAATAATTTTAATACATCCACTGCACTTAGCATGCTTAGAAATTCTTTTTACTCTGGGAATTTTGTAAACACAGTATACACGAGTAAGTATTCATGAATTATTTATTATTCAAACAGAAAATTGTTGATAAAAAAATTCTAGTGGAATTCAAAATTTTTATTTTGCGCCGCCACTGCCCTTTTTTATCCAAGACAAGCAAATAGAATATTTTTGCGATGTTGCATGTATTCGGACTTACCAAACCAAAATTCTATTTTCATCCCTGTCTTGCTCATTAAATTCTTACTTGTATTTGGTCAATTGCGATAAAAGCTTGATATAATGGCAATTAAGGCCCATGCCGGGTATAGAAGTCAATGACGCAAGCTATTTTATAAACCTAATGAACAATTTTTTTTGTTGTTTTTAATAAGTGGTGGCTCGCAATAGGGGACGCAGGATTTCCCAACCGTCGTTTTTTATACACACATATAAAAAATAAAAATATAATAATATGCTAATAATTATTGCAATAAAGCCAGGCACTAATTGTGCTGGGCACTATAGTATACTGATAGTTTCGCAGTATAAGAACAGCTGTCTTCTTTCAAAATTAGGCCTTTGTCTATTATAAGAGCCGGAATTAATAGTGCCGCCACTATTAATGGAAAATAAACAACTGGATTTATAAATTCGACGTTAGTATCTCAATTTTGAAAGATCAACTGCGACTTTTCAATGCGAGACTGTCAGAATAGTGCCCGGCACAATTACTGCCTGGCTTTACTGCAATCATTCCCTAATAATATAAATACCTATTCTATATAGAACTTAGCTAAATTTAGTTTATTTCGTTTATATAAAGTCATTGGTTAGTTTTATAATAGGGTTGAGCAGAGCTGTCAAACTCCCTAAAAATATTTGCTAAAGTTTGTTCGTTAAATCTCCATATAAACAGTTTTATTGTTTATAGCATAAACCAGATTACCCCCGAATCTTGTTTTAACATATTTGAATTCATCGTACCCAAGAACCCTATAAGTAAAGTATCACATGCCTATGCTTCTTATCTGTTTTTGCCCACGCTCGCCATCTTAAATATTTCAAAATGGTGGCTGATGCCCAATAGTCACTGGTAAGCTTTGTAATAAGGTTAAGCAAAGCTGTCAAAATCTAAAAAAGACTTAATTAAAGTTTGTTTGCTAAGTCTCCATATAAACAGTTTTACCGTAATACCATAAATTCCCGCCTCCTCTGTTTATCTAAATTACCCCTTTTCGTTTTAACTGGATTTAGCGGACCCAAAAACCCTAGAATCTGTGTATCGCTTGCCTTCGTTGGGGTACCCCTCAGAAAAAATAGTGTCGAATTTCAATTCTGGCGACCAAAGGCCGACTGAAATAGTGTACCACAGACCTATCCTTGATTTAGATATTTTTTTCTTTAATTTTTTCACTTTGAAAGGGCCGCCATCTTGGATTTTTCAAAATTTTTAAGGGTGCCAGAGTGGCATTCTCGGATTAACAATATAGAGCACCCTGACTAACAAAATCATTAAACAAAATTCTTATACCATTAATTTCCCACTACAGGCAAAAATTGCTGATTCGGAACTAGATTATTCCCCTTCGTAACACAGTTTCTGAAAAAAAAGATACTAAAAAAAGTGTAATGCAAGGCTACACCCCGATCCCCCCTAAGTATTACATAATTTGAGAATGGTCAGTAAGTAATATACTCTTCAGTGTACACATTTCTCAAAACTGGAAAACATCATTGAACAGATAACTGAATATGTTCGCAAAAAATATCAAAATACATTTTATCGAAAATTAAAATCTTAAATAATAAAAATCTAAAATAATCAAAATCTCGAAACTATAAAATATCGCAAAATCAAACGCTGAAATATTCAAAATTGGTTAGGTTAGGTTGATTGGTTAATTTGGTTAAGTTGGCTGTTTAGGTTGGTTACTTATGTTATTTATTTAGGTTGGTTAGGTAGTTGTGGTAGTTTCGATTTATTCGAATATTTTGTAATTTTGATATTTTGCTTTTAAATATTTTAATTATTCGACATTTCAATTTTTAATAATAACACTTTTAATATTTTTATTGTTTAAGATTTTGATTTCTGACATTTTAATTATCTATGTTTTAGATATTCAATATTTTAATAATTCATTTAAATTTTAATTTTCTTTATAAAAAGTTCGAGATTTTGATATTCGATAAAATATAATTCTATATTGTGAATGTTACTCCTAAAAACTATCTCACAATCGGAACACAGTCCCTATGAAAAAAGTGAGCCAATCAAAAGTGTTTTATCCAGTTCAGCCGAAAAATGAACAGTGAATACTAGTTACTAAAGTTATCTTCAAAAGTGCTAAGAACCAGCCAACACGATAACACCTCCCACGTTTGCAATTTTGTTATTCAGTTAGGGGCACATTTGTATGAATTTATTCACATTTACCAACCTCTCTCCGACTATGTTTCTTACATAGTTTTTCAACAGTCCCATGTTTCCTTCGTAGCTTTTTGTTATTTTTAGCCCCAGAGTTTTTGGGGAATTTCTAAAGATTGGTGCCGATATGGGGATATTTTGGCCAATACCAACCCATTTAACATCCAACTATCAAGTACATGTAGCGGTCATTTCCTTTCTACGTCATTAGCATTCAAGTTTATGTTACAGTTCCGTGCTCTGTGCATAACCTTTTGCAACCAATCGAGCTTTATGTCGAGCAATTTCTCCAGTGGGAGTTCTCTTTACTTTATATACACAGCGGAAGTTCAACTAAATGCCATGTTTAATTTTCAGCTAGTGACTCCATTTCTTCGTCCATAGCAAGTTTCCATTCTTTTGCTTTTGGTGATCCCATAGCATATGTAGAATTTTCAGGATTTTTATCAAACATTTCCGCAATAACAACGAAATCTTTTAAATGGTCTGGCAGTTTAGTTTCTCTTTTAATTCGGCTTTCGGTTCATCGCACAAATTAAAATCTTTAGTATATTCCAGTGTAGATATATTTTTATTACTAACACCTTCCTGGGACACACTCATCCTAATTTTCTTTTGGCATTTGTTCAGATTCATTTTTGTCAAGCCGTACATTTTCTTCCTTTTCTTCGTCAAGATTAAAATTTTTACAACTTAGTCTAATCTCCTGCTTTTGTTTTTCATTCTCTGGTTTTATTTCTTTTTCATTTGTAAAAATTACGTCGCAACTTTGTATAATTTTATGTTGTTCTTTTAACCAAACTCTGTATCCATCTCATTCACCACAATATCCTACAAAATATCCCATTTGACTTTTCTTGTCAAATTTTTGTCTCTTTTGTTTAGGAATATGAACATAACATTGTGGCCAATTAAAATGCGATGGGTAACATTTTGTGACACTGTGAATAGAACAATAACACGGTGCCAATTTGTGACACAAAAAAAATTACTGAATAATTAAACAAATATCTGGAAGCAGAACTGTATTTTTCAGCTAGGTAAAACATTGATATGCCCGGTATCTTTTATACAGTGGAGAAGGGGGGTTCAGAAATAAGAAAATTTTAAGTGCCACAGTGTTTTAATATCAATGTTTTACAAAGAAGATCTTAATTAAAATACAGTTCGACCCAAACGTTGTAGCAAAACAATGAAACTCTACATACTTCCGAGGCTTCCAGAGTATTTGTGTAATTAAAAAAAAAGCCAAAAAAAAATTGACTAATAAACAAAATAAAATTCTAAAAGATTCCTAAATGAATCAAAATGACACAAATAGAGAGTTCCTTATAGGTAGATGCACATTTCCAACAGGTCACAATATACCTACATTTGAGTCAGTAGCGTAAGACTCAATTATATGAATGATTGTTAAAAAAAAATATATATATACTTCCAAAATCATTCCGTCATAGGGGAGATCTGGACCAAATATCTGCTGTCATCATTCTACGTTGGGTAGAATGAGACAGACAGCAACCCAGTCCGAGATCTACCCCATGAGGTAAAACAACGTAAGGAAATCGCAAAAATATATAACCTCATCTCTCTTTTGTCTCTGCAAAGTTGGTCATTGGGTTGTACAAATAACACAAAAATTAGTTCATCTTGTTTATTTTAGGTGTAAACCTACTGTAAAGAAAAAAATACTGGAAACATGAAATATGTTTAAAAAAAAGGATGGAACAAGTTCGGGCCAAAATAGCAAGGCACTTTAAATAGGGCCAAAATGGCAAGGCACTTCAAATTTCACAGCAGAAGTCGTATTTAATGAAATGAAGGAGAACAAGTCAATTTATTAAATACTCCGCAAAATTGTGGTTATGACGTCATACCTTCACCTTGCGTTTACATAAAATGTTAAAATATACTGTAAAATTTATGGAAAAAAATTATATCTAAAAAAAATGGTTGCTTGCGTGAAATGACTCCTACCTTGGTCCTTGATTATTTTATGAGTTGTTTGTTAATGGAATGATATGTTGTTTTATTTTGTGAACCTGTTTCCAGACATCTTCCACTACTCCACCGGTCCCAGTTGTCACCTAGCACATGACGCTAGGACAGCACATGGTCCAAAAATGTGGTTGGATCTTGCCCGAGCGTAAAAACCCCGTGGAAAATGAAATTTTACAGTTTCCTGGAATTCGTCGATTTTGCACGAAGTTCCCCTACACCGAGTAACTTAAATCAAGAACCCCATGTCGACTCAATAAAATAAAGCAGATTTAAACAGATGAACTAAAATAATCCTAACGTACCTTTCCCAGGGTTACAACTGGCTCGAACCTCGTTCCACCAGCAAAACTGTCCCGTCGATGGAATGGAAAAAGGAAAAAATAATATATAGTTTTTATCCAAAACGTGGTTACAAGAAAATATAAAAAAAAACTCCAAAAATTCCCCACGTCTTTTGTCGAAAAAGTACATTTCACACGAAAAATAAATACAGTTTGGGAGGCAAATATTATCTTCAAGAGTCCTCAAATAATAAAAAAAAAATCGAACTTACCACTGCTCTTTCCGTAGGAATGGCGTAGGTCGACTTTTAGTCCCTCTCAAAGAGGATGTGAGCGTCACTTAAGATTCGCCTAAACAACGACGGCTCACTTCTACAGTTTCTGGGATATCTCCTGCAATGCCAATAACCAAAAAAAATGGCGATCCCAGAAACTGTTGTCGACCCACCGCCGACTCTTTAGGAAAATAGAAAAGACACTTTGTCAAGAACACAAAAAAAAAAGTTGCCGGAAATCGTTCGTAAATCTGGTGGGGATAGTACACAGTACCAACCAAATTTTCCCGGTTAAATTCAAAGAAGGATGCGAACCCATTTATAAAAAAAACGCTGTCGCCGAAAAATCACTAACTCTGGTTTGCGAGCCTGGAGAAAAAACCAGCGGTTTTCAAACTAACCAATGATGAAATACACTAATACTTCCGTACCCTGCGCATGAGGTGTTGTCGGATCTATTTCCACGGTTGAAATTTTTATAACAAGGACATCGAGACACCCTCCATACATAGACCGAACATTTGCCTACCGGACCCCTGCCAACATAGCAAGTAGGAGGAAAATAACCAGCCGGACTATAAGAAGCTCAGAATTGAAACCATCAACTGTAAAATCAATTACTGGAGATCAGAGCATGCATCAACCCCAGGAATATTCGAACACTCAACCAATTCCCATATGAGTAAAGCTATACTAAGTGTAGAATTTAGTTGCATTTTAGTTACAGTTTTAGTCAAAAGTTTCCTTTGCTCTTTATATATGTTTTCTCTAAGATTCATATGGTTTGACGCCATTTTTGTAAAACATTTCTACATCAATAAAGTTGTTTCTGAACTTGAACCTAAAAATACACATTGAACTACTGCTTAAACTCGACACAAGAGTGTTAACTCACACGATTTCGTTTATTCTTTAAATCTTGGTTTTTATCCCTCGTTTATCTCCAATTTACAAAAGTGCATAACTCGTATTTATTTTACCTTCGGCGGAGCCTCGTTTGTTCCTGGTCGAACCGTGGACCCAAATATATTTTCGTGCTATCAAACCTAGCTAATCCGTGAAGGATATGAGGTTCGGAAGAGAAATGATTGTCCCAATATCCTCGAAAATAAACATAAGCGAATGAAATGTTCACCTAAATGTTTTCTTCCTGTTACTAAAACCATTTGTGATGCGGCAACGCCGCCATGCCCCAGCAGAACAGCTGTTTATCTTCGTGAACGTCAAAGAAAATTACGAAATTTTACAGATAAACAAAACAATCGAAAGTTTTTATGTGATTTTTTCCGAAACCTGTGATCTCAAATTCCGATTAGAATGCCCAAATAATACGATGTGCGCAGTGTCCACAGTTTTTCGATGGAATGCCTCCTTCATAAGGAAACTTTCTGGACACTATATAACCTCTAAACCTAGCTCTATAAAATACCCTTAATTTGTGTACAGAAAGACGAGTCGAAGAGCCTTGATTATTTACCTAAATAAACAAATATTTAACGTTTGCCTTAAACGTAAAAATGACACGTTACAAGATTTAGATCCAAAAAATTAAAAATGGTTAATATCAACAGGCTTTTTCTTAAACCATTCTTCAAAAGGTGTTGTATTTTTATTGGAACCTGTATGATTCAGAACATAAGCAGTGTTTACAGCTTCCTCCCAGAGATATTTCGGCAAATTTTCTACAAAAGTGCGGTTTTCTCTTTCTGTAGCTCCATTTTGTTCTGGTGTATATGAAATAACTATTCCTAGGTTAATTCCAGCTTTCTGTAGCATTGACTTTACCTCAAAATATAAAATTCTTTTCCGCCGTCACATAAAACTTCCTTAATATTATGATCAGCTACAGCTGCTTCTGCGAGAAAAGTCTGAATACACCTGTGTACAACAACCTTGTTGTATCTGACTTTTTCTTTAAGAAAAATACCCTTCTAAATTTTGAATAACCATCTTTAAGGCATAAAAAATATCTTGAACCTCCAATTGAATTTTCTTCCATAGGTCCACAGATATCAGTGTGAGTGATTTCACCCACTTCAATTGGAGGGTTTGGCCTGGGCAAATAAGTTTTTCTATACTGTTTTCCGACCATATAGGCGTCACAAAATTTATCTGTAACAGCTACTTCAATACCATTTTTCTTCATCACTTCTCCAACATGTTTCTTGTTCTGATGACAAAGCTTTTCATGCCATATCTGTAAAGTTTTTTCTTTGGATACAATATAGACCTCTGCTGACATTTTCTTACCGGCTAACCATAAGGCACCATTTTTTATAAACTTGCAGCCATCATTATCAGCCTCAAATGTGTACCCCTTTTTAGCAGTACCTCCAATCGAAAACAAATGTTTACTAATTTTTGGTACATACCATACATCTCCAAAAGGATTGTTTACCCATTTTTTGTTAACTTTCATTTGCATATTTATAGCGCCTTTTCCATAAGCCAAAATTATATATTTGTTGCCTACTTGAATTTGTATAGGCTCAGAAAAAACTTCATAACTAACAAAGTAAGATTGATCGTACGCCATATGTGCTGTAGCAAGATTCGGTATTGCTTGTAGTTGTGGTATTTCTAAATGCATGACTTGATTTTTTGTCATCTTTGTTTTTTGATCTGTAATTTTTCTTCTTAAAACAATGTTTTGCTACATGTCCGATACGATGACGGTAATGACACTTAGGTTTCTAACTTTTGTTATCATTTTTAACCACCAAAGCACTTCTTTTTTATGGGAAGCCTCATTTCAATTACTCTTAAGCGTTCTGTTAGCATATTAGATGTCCTATCAGCAATGGGTACAGATTCCCAAACGCTTTTAAATTCAAAAAATTCCGCGATAAAGTAGACATAACTCTGCTCATCAGTAACAACTCAGGTAATTCAGTACCAACAAGTTTTAGCAGTTCCACATTCATTTCTTGAACATTTTTAAGTAGTTTGGCAATATGTGTGACAACATCATCTGATTCACTTCTTTCCAAACTAAAAAATTGTTCCTTAAGTCTGTCCAATCTTTGTCCAGAACTCTGTTCGTAGAATAATTTATCCCAAACATCTTTTGAACTAGCATACATAGCAGTCAGGTCAATATTGGAATCATTTAAGCTCCTTACTAAGATGAGTTGAGCTAAAGCATCAATTTTTGAAAACCCTTTCGATTCAGCATTAAAAGCAGCAAGAACAGCGTGAACCTTCAGCTGGAACAGTAGGCTTTTTCTTTTCACCTTTCACAACGTCCAGAACATCGTGGTGTTTCCAATGCAGCTCAATCTGGCGCTTCCATTTTGACCAATTTGTTGCACCTTCAAGTTTTTCAACACTCGCTTTGAATTCCATAACTAACAGCCAAAAATTCCAGAAAAACAATTTTTCTTGACCAGATTACTCGTCAGAAGCGTGTACAGGGCCCATAACCAGTTTAGAAACAGGGAGTGTTTACTCACGTAATCAGCAAATAAAACTTTAATTATCAAGAAAAAAGTACAATTTTTTGAAAAAACTAAATTTATCAATTTTGTCAAGTGCTTGACTTGTCAACATTCCATCATATACCTAGTGCACAACATTTATTGTAATTATAGAGGGATGAAGGTTAGTTTGCTAATTTCAATAATAACAAGTTTATTTCATTGGTCACGAAAATGGTTCATTAAATTTTGTAGAGCCTGAGCTATTTTTTCTTTTGCTATGACGTCCCGGTTGAGTAATAAGATTTTTTAGCATGATAACTTTTCCTTTCCTCCGTATCCTTTTTGGTAATTTTAATTAACGTGTTATTTGCAGAGACGGTGTTATCTAGTACTTCATTTTGCTTCTTTTGCCTTTTTTAATGTATTTGTGCGGTTAAGAGATTCGGTTCCTTTAGTTTCTTTTGTACTTGTAATGGCCATTTCCGGCTCTACGTTCTCAGCCTCAAAACTAAATTTACACTCGGATTCCTCAACTGACGAATGACATTCAGTAACGACACTGCTCATCATTTCCAAAATTTTTAAATCATCATCCGTCAATATTTTATTATTTTCAATCGGTGAACCCCCTCCTGTTGCTTTTATGTGATTTTTTAGGTCTGATTTTTTTGTTGTTGGTGTTACATTTTATATCTTGCCAAGTCTACAAAAATAAAACAAAATTTGTAGTACGGGATATAAATTTTATCTGCTATTATAATTATTGTAATGTTCGTTTTGCATTAAAGTTAAAGTTAATATATTTTCTGCACGCTAGTAGAAAATACGTTTGTTTTTTGACATACAATACTTCCTTCACATACATTTCGCCATTGTCGCCAGTCTTGCTCGATTTGGAATGGAATTAATTAATTTTAAATGTAAATTTGTTTGTGAATTTTTCAGATCTCAATTCCAAATGATTATCCAGGAATCCTATAACTTGTCGCTTTTGCTTCTTTTTTTTTTTCTTTTTTTTTAGTTTTCTTGACAAGTTATCAAAAAATAACTCTATTTTTAGGCAGCGGACAGGTGTTTCTGAGACAATATACCGGCATGTTATTTACCTTTTATTCTACATGCCATAGAAAGAGACAAATATTGTTACCGGTGTATTAATTGGTATTAACTTCAAAAACGCAAAGAGCTGAATAAACATGTTTTACTATATACGTTGTTGCCAGCTCCGCATCCAATCTATTGCGTATACGAGTTTGGTTTCGATAGGGTCTTGAAAATATGGTTAGCCACTTGCATACGAAAGCAGGTGGCACTAAATACATTGTTTACCGGGACGCGTCCGATGAGCTAAATTTGAGATATATTGAAGGACAACCTTCCTGATATTTTTACCAAAAAAAATTAGGGGGGTCATAGGATTCGTTTTCGAGCTATACTTATTTAAATGTGCGCCACTGAAATATGGAAAAATATGACCATTTGTAGTTTTTAGCTCACACATATACTATACTATAGTAGTGTGAGCTATGGTGATCCTAATTTTTTCGAGAAAAAAGAAGTTGCTCCGGTTTCAAAAATTTTTATATATCTTTGCGTTTCAAATGATTTTGAAACTTTTTTGTTGTGGTGTCTGTCTGTCTGTCTGTCTGTCTGTCTGTATGTCTGTCTGTCTGTATGTCTGTATGTCTGTCTGTAACGACCAAAGCGCATAATTCAAAAACCGCTTGTCCGATTTCAATGAAATTTGGTACCTAGCCTGGATCTTGTGTTGAGATTGTCCCGTTTAAAAATGAACAAAATCCACCGAATAGTGGGGGTGGATTAAAAAAATTAGAGTTTATGTGAAAATATGGCGTGTGTGATATTAAACGAAAGGTAATTGAGTGTGAAGTTAAACAAAATAAATTTTAGTTAAAAAAAAGGGTGGGGGTAAATTTCAAAAATTAGAGTTTACTTGAATATATGGCATGTGTGATATCAAACGAAAGGTAATTGAGTCTGGAGTTAAACAAAATAAATTTTAATTTTTGTTTTTTTAGGGGGGGGAAGTTTAAAAATTTGAGTTTAAGTCAAAACATGGCTTGTGTGGTATCAAACGAGAGATAATTTAGTCTGGAGTTTAATACCATATATTCCAGTTTTTAGTTATATTAGCTCACAGGTACACTATAACTATAGTACCTAGTGTGAGCTTAGGGGCCCATATATTGGCAGAGTATTTTCTAATAACTTATCGCCAAATAAAAATAAAAAACTGATATTAGCTTTACTTTATTGGTAAAAGAGTTCTTTTAAAAATGTCATTAGTTTTTGACATATAGTTTCCGTCACATACCTACAGAGTGGCTCAAAATAATTAAAAAAAAATACAGGAAAAATCCTGAGATTTATTAAATATAAAGAAACGAAACTAAAAATGCATGGTCAAAATTAACTTCAGTTGTTTCCAATTTTTTTATAGTTTTCATCGCATATCTACAGAGTGGCTCAAAATATGAATAACAGAAAAACAGGAATAATAACTGGGATTTGTTAAATATACTTAAAGCGATGAAATTTAAAATGCATAGTCAAAATAAATTCATTTGCTTCAATGTGAGTCGTTGTAATTATTGTAAAGTAACATTTACATAGATAATGGTTTATGTAGTAAACTTACAGGGTAAATCAAATATTTTTTGAATTAAACAAATAATAGGTGTACTAACTGTGTAGCGGAATAGTGTGTTTAACAGTGACGCATCCCGTTAAAGGTAAACTTGGGATATGTTAGAGCCCGAGCAATCCTGAAACTTGCTCAAAAAAATTGGGGGAGGAGGTCATCGGTTTCGTTTTAGAGCTATACTCTTATGTATTTTCGCTACAACTTCTATCTCTTTATAGGGATAAAAAGTTGATATTTAAACTTTTATCAATTAAGTTTGTTCACAGGCTTTTTGAAAATTTTTGGCAGAACCCCCGGAAAGGGGTGAGTAGGCCCCTTTTTGTCTTTTTGTCCCCACATTTCCTATATTCTAGCATAAAATAAGTATAACTCGAGAACAAAACCGATCACCACCCACTTTTTCTTGAAACAAGTATTACGACGGTTTTGTCTCTAGCATATCTCAAATTCAGTGCATCTGACGCATCCCAGTAAACATTTTCCACACACTATTCCATAGGCAATTAGTACACATGTTATGCGAATTTCAAAAATGTTTGAAATACCCATTAAGTCTATTATTATTATTATTGTATTTCAATTATTCATAGTTTGAGCCACTATGTAGATATGTGACGAAAACTATATGTCAAAAAATGATATACTTAAAAAGACTCTTTTTTTTTCAACAAAATAAAATTCATATTGGTTTTTTATTTTTCTTTCACGAGAAGTTATAACAAAAAACTACAAAATCTTACATTTTTTTATAATCCATTTGGCGTATTTAAATAATTATAGCTCGAAAACGAAACCGTTGACCCCCCATTTTTTTTTAAACAAGCATCCGGACGGTTTAGGCTCAAATATATCGTAAATTCACCTCATTTGACGCATCCCAGTAAACACACTATTTCGTAGACAATTAGTAAATATATCATGCGTTGAATTAATTTATTTTTGAAATACCCTGTTAGCTTATAACATCCCCTATTATGCAAACATCACCTTAGAATAGTTAAAACGACTCACATGAAAGCAAGTGAAGTTAATTTTGACTATGCATTTGTAGTTCCCTTTGTTTATACGTAATAAATCTCAGGTATTTTTCCTGTATTTTTTTAAAATTATTTTGAGCCACTCTGTAGGTATGTGATGCAAACTATATGTTAAAAATTGATAAAATTCCTAAAAGGACTCTTTTGTCAATAAAATAAGACTAATATCATTTTTTTGTTTTTATTTAGCGATAAGTTATTTTAAAAAAATTACAAAAGGTCATATTTTTCCATATTTCAGTGGCGCGCATTTAAATAAGAACCCCCCCCCCAATTTTTTTTGGTAAAAATATCAGGAAGGTTTGGCCTTCAACATATCTCAAATTCAGCTCATCTGACGCGTCCCGGTAAACAATCTATTTAGTGCCTCCTCCTTTGTCATTCAAAAATATATGCGCATGCGAACACTTTTCGTGTGACTTCCAAAATTAATTAATTTCTTTAATAGGAATTCTCCTGGTCCAGATACCCCCTGACCTTTTTTCACCAAAAATAATGTCCCCATATCACAGTTTAGGATACGCTTGCACTTAATTGACAAAGGTTAGAATAACACCGATTTTAACCTTCTAAAATGAGGACCGGCAAGATAATTAGAGTAATAATTTTTCGAAAAAATGTTTCGGTTTGGTTGGGTTCGGTTCGGTTTGGTCTTACCTCTAGGATCCCAAGAAAGAAGTCAGGGAAGTTTTTATTTTGAAAAAATATGTTAGAAAGATACCTCACAGTCGACCTATATGCTTTGTGTTAAGTTCGGCAAGGCAGGGCTAGATTTTTTTTTCTAAAAAAACAAATTGCTATTTGAATATAATGTGAATAAAGAAATTGTCTTGCTTTCGAACAAATGATTTTCGAAAAACGTGTTTTCAAACAAATTTCCGCGACCCTCGCATTAAAATAGCAATTTTGTCGTTGTTAAAGGTGCTGGTTGGCTTTTTAATAGCGTGACCCGACCAATAAATGACCACTAAAGGACAGAGTCATATTTATATATATTTTTTTTTAAACATTAGGCAAGGTGGTTTTATAAGACCATCTATAAAATCAGAAATCAATAGAACCAAAAGTATCTAAAAGGAGCAGAAGGAATATCAGTTTTAATATATTCCCTTTATAAATCAATGTTTGGTTGTTCAACACCTCTTAAGATGAGGATTACGAATGTATCACATTAAGCATCCATCAAGCTGCAAAAGAAGTACTAGGATTATTGGAAGAAACTCCTAAAAGAACAAAAACCATACTGGTGGGATGCTGAGATTGAAAGTGAAATAGAGGAAGAAAGGAAATTATATCACACCTACTTATCCCAAAAGAAAGATAGAAGCAGAGAAGAATACAAAATCGCGCAATCAAAGGTGAGAAGAATGATCAGTGATAAGAAAAATCAATCGTGGATGCAAAAGTGCCAGAAAATAGATTCTTACTTTGGAGGTAGGAGAAGTACCGAAAGCTGGAAAACTATAAGATCGATAAAAAAAGAAACATGCAGAGATATTATTTCACCAATACCAGACAAAGAATGGGATGAGCATTTTAAAAAACTTTTAACTGAAGATATAGCAGAATTCAAGAAAGACGAAAGAGACACTATCATTAGAACGATGGGATCTCTAGTACTCCTCACAATCTCTGAGGTCAAAAACGTGTGCACAACCTTAAAAAGCGGTAAGTCTGCCGGACCCGGAAATACCCAAGCTGAACTTATTAAATATGGCACTAAAGAACTGTTTTCGAGATTACGGAATCTTTTTCAAAAATATTTAAATGGAGCTGAGTGGAAAACGTCATATATATCCACAATGCACAAAAAAGGAAGGAAATATATATGTGACAATTATAGAGGTATACCTGTAACTAAAACGCTAAGCAGAATATATGGCAAACTAATAAGAAATAAAGTGGAGAGCGAATATAAAGATATGGAGGCAGAAGAACAAGCCGGTTTCAGGGCGTGTAGATCGACTTCAGATCATCTCTTTTGTATAACCCAAGTTATTGAAAAGAAAATGACATACGGACAAGAGATGCATCTGCTTTACGTAGATTTGCAGAAGGTATGATAGTATACCACTAAATCTACTTTGGGAAGCGTTGGAAAAAACAAACATAAGCGTACAACTAATTAAGGCCATCAAAGATTTATACCGCAATAGTAAGGCAAAAGTTAAAATAAAAGCAAAACTAAAAGGCTTTCAAGTAAATAAAGGTCTTAAACAAGGTTGCTGTATCTCGCCTACGCTTTTCAAGATGTATTTGGAATAGGTCCTTAAAGTCTGGAAGAGAAAATGCCAAAACATGGGAATTCCGTTGGATGAAACCACCTCGTATACTTTACGTTTCGCCGATGATCAGATAATGGTGGCTCAGGATTATGACGACCTCGAATATATGACACGAAAACTAACAGGAGAGTACAATAAGTGGGCACTAGAGGTTAATATCAATAAGACAGAGTATATGTATTGGTGGAACGAAACAGGATCTAATCTTAAATACTGGGCAGCGAATTTAGTCCGGTGATGAGTATAAATACTTAGGTCTGAAAATTACAGCTGACGGAACATTAGACAAAGCTATAAAAGATAGAAACGTACAAGGAAGAAAAGCAATAACTTTATTAAATGGAATAATTTGGGACCAAAGTATATCAAAACATAACAAAAAGCTTATATATGACACCATTGTAAAAACTATTATTACATACGGCTCTGAAGTATGGCCAATCAAAAATAGAACAGAAAAAATGCTTTCCGCTACGGAGATGGACTATTGGAGAAGAGCAGCAGGGAAATCAAAAAGAGAAAAAGTTACAAATCAAAGAATAAAATAAATTATGACAGTGGGTGAACGTACTTTAGTGGATGATATAAGAACAAAACAACAGGTGTTGTACGGACATGTACATGGATGATGGAAGACTACCTAAACAAATATTACAATGGAAACCAACTGGCCGAAGAAAACGAGGAAGGCCAAGGAGAAGCTGGAGAGGAGGAATAGGCAGTGAAATAAGAATAAGAGGGCTAGATGATGAATTATTGGCAAACAGAAACGAGTGGAGATTGGGTATCGGAAGACGTAGAACGTTGTGAAACCGATAAATATATATATATATATATATATATAGATACTCGACCGTTCTATCTTGTGACATCCAGCAAAAAGTCGGTTTTTGTGACATCCACTTTAAAACCTGGTGTTATCCAAAAATAAAAAATATGAAACGTAATAAAAAATATTTTATTTTTAATTCCATAAAAATATTTGTATAAATTCACAAATTTAGAAATAACATTTTTTATATCTTTGTGGCGTCCATTGTATATACAAAAAATTTAGACGTTGTAACATCCCTAAATATTTCTGTTAACTTGTGGCATCCAGCAATGTTGCCAATGTTTCATAAAAATAACGAATGTAACAAGTACCTCTAGAAAAATAAGAAATATACACTGGATGTCACGAGGAAACAAATAACAAATAAAATATACAAAGACGTTAGGGATGTCACAAATGTTTGCAAATATGTTACAGGTATATGTATGCAAATAAGAAAAATATACACTGGATGTCACGGGGAAGAAAATAACAAATAAAATATACAAGCACGTTATTGATGTCATAATAGGCTTACAAGATGAATATACGGCAAGGACTAAAAAAAATACTAATATATGGGCATACACTAGGTACTTTAATTATAGTGTACGTGTAAGCTAATATTGTCACGACTATATTTGTGACAAGTGGTATCTCTACCATATATGTTACAGGGTTTGTTATTTAGTGCCCTTGTGACTGAGGGATTTAGGGGAATATGAAAATTAAGTATAAAGAATCCACATTTATACATGTATTTTATATAAGAAAACAGATTAACAGGAATAGAGGTTATTGCTATAAATAATTAAATAATGTAAAAACAGGGATGCTGGCTGGAGAGAGTTGACCTAGGGGCCATAAGAAATAGACCTTATAGACCGTAGAGAGTTGGCCTTATGGGCCATACAGCGTAACCACCATAGTGAGGTTTTACTTAGGTATGTTAAGTAGGGACCACATTATTTCAGTGGTGTACTGGGTTCGTAGGGACCACGTATTTCAGTGGTGTACTAGTTGTGTTTAGTAGGGACCACGTATTTCAGTGGTATACTGGGTTAATCACTTGCTAGAGTGATGCCGGTCTATTATCCTGCATCGTCTTTTATAGACGAATTTAGTGCAAGCGCAGCAATATTGGTTATTGCTATAGTAAAATGATCCGAATTTAAACTTATTAATGACAGTATAACTAAAAACTGTAATATATTTTATCCAACTTCAGACTCAAATACCTTTTGTTTGATATTACACAAACCATGTTTTGACCTAAACTCTAATTTTTTAAATTTACCCCCGCCTTTTTTTTAAACTAAAATGTATTTGTTTAACTCCAGACTCAATTAGCTTTCGTTTAATACCACACAAGCCATATTTTCATTTAAACTCTAATTTTTGACATTTACCCCCACCCTTTTTTTGAAATAAACTAAACTGTATTTTGTTTAACTGCAGACTCAATTACCTTTCGTTCGATATCACACACGCCATATTTTCACATAAACTCCAGTTTTTAAAATCTACCCCCACCCTTTTATTTGGCTTGCGTTAGGTGGATTTTGTTCATTTTTAAATGGGACCATCTCGACCCAAGACCCAGCCTAGGTACCAAATTTCATTCAAATCGGGAAATTTGACGTTAAAAAAACTCGTCAGATTAAATTTTATCTGACTAGATTTAAAAATGCCTTATCTATTCAACTTAACTTTAGTTAAATTTAGTTGAAAAATAATGAGCCTATTATTAATTATTGTACCCTATATTCACAGTTTGTAGGTCAAATTAGATAAAAGTTGTCCGTTTTTGTATGTAACTCCCATTATCTTTTTGGACTCAGACTTCATTTTTTATCAGTCCCAATTTTTACTTTCCTAGTTCGTGCAGCAAAAGCTAGGAAAGGTATTATGTTCGACGGATTTTTTTTAAAGATAACTTAGAATTATTTTGTGACATTTGTTTATCCGGTTCGGTTCGGTTCTTCGGACTTTTGAAAAACCTGTAGCTGTATGCCCGCAGTTAGAAAAACGATAACTGCAATGGACTGTATATATTTTATTAAATGAAAGCGCGAACAAACATAAATATATTGATACGAAATCACGAAATAATTAAGGTCCATAGGTTAATTGCTGTTACCCACACAACGGAAATCAGAAACAAAGCACTCACCAGTTTGCAGCCAATTTCTCCCGTTCCAGGGGCCCCTGTCTAAATCTAATGATGGCACCACGTAGCTGAAGGGCTGAAGTTTCTAGTTCTATGCTTCAGTACACCAAAATCGAGCACTTTTAAGTGTAGAAATTTGTAATAGTTGGAGAAAGTAATTAACACGCCATTTTTCTCGAGGCGGTAGAAAGGATCTCTCTGATTCTTGGTGCGTATGTCAAAATGCGCGAAAAATGTACTCTGTCCTTCATGCAATTGTGTGGTTTTAAAATTTAAAAACAACCGCGAAATTTAGCGGGAGCTAACAGTAGCTGCACATTAAAATCGACTTACTATATCGAAATGGCTTTTCTGCCTTTTACCTTGAAATTTTTTAACTTACGTACAGCCATCTGAAAAACGCAGTCGTTCTGGGTGTTTAGGTCGCTTTATTTTTTTTCAAATCAGACTTAATTAATTTCTGAAAACTTCGTTACCAGAATAAAAATTGTGGGGAAATAACAAGTTTTAAATAAAAGTTTTCGTATTTTGTAATTTCTTATTTTTGACACGCTTTTATTAGCTTCACCTGTATGTTTGTAGGTAGGTATGTATGTTTGTAACTGACTCCTTTGGACTAGATTTTGACCTACTTTAAACGAACAGATTTAATTTAAACTTTGTACACTTATCAAGAACCGGTGACAATACAATAATTTTTCAGGCGCACTTTTGGGGGTACTTCGGGGACACCTTCCCCCCCCCCCCCAAGCCTAAGAATTTTGCAAAAACGAACAAATTTAATTTAGACTTTGTATACACTTATCAAGAACCGGTGACAACGCCAAGATTAATAATTTCGCAGACATTTTTCATATATTTCAGGAATAAAACAATAAAATAGGTTAAAATACGGCTTAATGAGGTCTCGCTCCCCTTCCCACAAGAAATATTTCTTATTAAGTTTTTCTCATTATCCTGATCAGGATAATTTATTTTTATTATAACTAGTATTATTGTGAAAATAAATCATCGGTATACTGGCAACATACACTAAGTAAAAAATTTAGTTTTGAGAAAATCGCATTTGAGGAAGTTTTGAAATTAGGAACAACATTTGAGACATTTGATTTCATTGAGAAACTCCTGAATTTTACATTATTTATGCATTGAATATTGGAGAACGTATGTAAGTACCTATGTAAAAAAAGTTATTTTTTGAAATGTTAGTAATATTTTATAGATTTTGTGAAGTCTGTGATTTAATGTATTTTCTAAATTTGGTTGTAACGGCCAGGTTTCATCATGGCTCAAAAACTAAAAAAAATGACTTTGAGTGTATTTTGCCAGTATACTGACGTAATATAGTTAATTAAAAAACACGATTTCACAGCACATTAAACTAAAAAGTAAAAAATAAATATAGCTAAAAAAACTAAAAAACACGCTTCAAACTAAGCAGTAAAATAATTCTTAATATTAGTTGAAAACAATAATGAACGAAAAATACGTCGGGCTCTCGATATACAAAGAAAATATGGCACAAAGCCCCCCACGATTTTAGCTCACACGACTACTATACTATAGTAGTGTGAGCGTGTATATCTTTGCGTTTCAGATGATTTTGAAACTTTTTTGTTGCGCCGTCTGTCTGTCTGTCTGTCTGTCTGTCTGAACCTTTCATTTTGAAATTTGTATTGGAAAACTTGGCTTTACTTTTATCTCAATTCTTTTTACGGAATGCCATTTTCGCGTACTTGGCTTTTTTTTACATGAAATGTTTTTGTTATGATTTCACTTCTTTTTTAAAGGAATTGGATAATACTTAATTTTTAAAGTAGTAAAATATGCGGAATATTGTTTAAAATTTTGGCAATGCCTTAATTTAAATTTTTGAGGTTTTTTAATTTTTTTCCATGGCTCTCTAGCGTTTCTGAAAGTGCACAATGTGACTTTTACATGTATAGGGTAGGGAAATAAATTAAAATTGTCGTGTTTTTAAATTTTGTCCTATAGTTTTATCATAGTTCCTATCAGTCTTCCAATGCTCAGCTCTCTAGCGTCTCTGGAAGTGGGTAATCTTACTTTTACATAACTTTACATTTATAGGGGAGGAGAGTAAATGAAAATATTGGACTTTTTAAATTTTTTCCCATGGTTTTATCATAATTTCTATCAGCATTCCAATGCCCAGCTCTCTAGCGTTTCTGGAAGTGGGCAATGTTAGTTTAATACAAATTGACATTTATAGGAGAGGGAAGTAAATTAAAATGTTGGAGTTTTTTAATTTTTTCATATAGTTTTATCATATTGTCTTTCAGTCTTAAAAAGTTCAGCTCTTTAGCGTTTCTGGAAGTGGGTAGTAAAGTAAAGTAAATTAACACTTACTTTTACATAATTTTACATTTATAGGGGAAGGAAGTAAATTAGAATTTTGGGGTGTTTTAATTTTTTTCTATAACTTTATCATAGTTACTATCGGTTTTCCAAAGCTCAGCTCTCTAGCATGTCTGGAAGTAGGTAATGTTACTTTTACTTAACTTTACATTTATAGGGGAGGGACGTAAATTAGAATTTTGGGGTGTTTTAATTTTTTACTATAGTTTTATCATAGTTCCTATCAGTCTGCCAAAGCTCAACTCTCTAGCATTTCTGGAAGTGGGCAATGCTATATTTACATAACTTTAAATGTATAGGGGAGGGGAGTAAATTAAAATTTTGGGATTTTTTGATTTTCTCCTATAGTTTTATCATAGGTCCTATCAGTCTGCCAAAGCTCAACTCTCTAGCATTTCTGGGAGTGGGCGATGCTACTTTTACATAACTTAAAATGTATAGGGGAGGGGAGTAAAGTAAAATTTTGAGGTTTTATGATGTTTTCCAGGGGTTCGGTCATAATTTCTATCAGTCTGCCAAATTTCCGCTTTGTAGCATGTCTGGAAGTACAGTGGAATATTGATGATCTATACATGAGTGAGTCAGTGAGTGGCAATTTCGACGCTTTGAAATTTCGTAACTACTTTACTACTTTATGGAATTTCATGAAACTTGAAGGGGTTGTTAACTCCATGGAGATATACGACTGTGCAAAGTTTGAGATTCGTAACTCATTCCGAAGTAGAGTTTTAGGTAGGTCAAATATCGGCTGAAATGTTTTAAGAAAAGATGGTTACGGCGCGTGAACTTAGCGAGGCACTGCCGTGTCCTCAGATCTACTTACCTTTAACTTCAATAAACTTTGATTAAAAACAAAAAAACACTTTGCCGGAACAACTTTTGCTAGATTTCTACGCAGGGTCACAAATAAAACGAAAACATAATTATGTAAGTGTGGATGTCACAGAGAGACGAATTTAAATCGAAGTATACATACTCAACTTAGCCCAGGGCTGACCGATTGTAGACCGGCCGTTTGCAAAAATAGAATACCTACAGGGGCGCCTACTACGGGGGTAGTAAGGGGCTAGGGCTAAGGTCACTCATCGGCAAGCAAGCTTTACAGGTAGCGAAGCCTAACTCTGATTTTATATTTTTTGGTAATAATTTTTGACATGTTTTCCTCGGTTTCGCATTGGCGGCTCGTTGTTATTTTAAAAATGTGGTTTTAACACAGTCTAAAGATCTATTTAATAATGATACAGTTTCAAGATAGTTTGCAGCATAACTTTTTAATTACATAAATATATATAGTTTAGGTACCTTCATACTGTGTAAAACAACATCTTCAAAATAAAACAGAACCGCCAATGCGAAACGGAGGAAACATGTCAAAAATAATAACCAAAATATAGAAAGCTTGACGTTAGCTTCGCTTCCTATAAAGCTTGTTTTTACGATGAGTGTCCTTAGGTAGGGCACCTCCAAGACGTAAACAGGGAGGTGCGAATCAAAATGGCCGATATTCCAGTAAAATCTATGACTACAGTACCTAGATTTAAAAAAAAATCTAGATAATCTGGACTAGGTACTTACCTATGTTCAGCGAATTTTTAATAAATTATGTAGCTCTATACCTAGCTGGATATGTTTTATTTACTGACGCTGGCGCCACTTTGGCAGAATTAAGGCCCTTAATTATTATGCAAATAATATAAAATAAAAATAAAAGATTTTCATTATTCAATTTATTCCCATTTTTTTTTCTCTTATATCTATATTTTTTTTTCCAAATCGGCTAACCCATATGTTAATTTTTTTTAGGTACCTAAATTATTCTTCTGAATTTTTTTTATATGTGCTACTCCTTGGAAATAAATAAATAAATATATTAGAGGCGCAATTAGGGGGGGTTCTATAATATCGGTTAAGCAGTTTCTTAACTCGTTTCCTTTACAGGGTGGGCCAAAAAAACCTGGATTTTTTTTTTATTATAACTTTTGAACTATACAATCGATATTAATGGGACAAACTGCACTTGCCAAAGAATTAATCAGAGTTTTGACTAATTTATCATTTTTTGTCTGCCATCTCAAAGTCCAAGATGGCGGAAGAAATTAAAATGTACCTTTCAAAGTTGCTCGTTTATTCTTGTGTTACGAATATGTTCTAATTATTTTTTTAAATTAGTAAGAAAGCTGCGTTCTTGCCAGGCACGACAAGGTACGATTCAGCAAAATTGGTTCAGTGGTTCTATAAAAAAATATTTTTGTTCAACCATTGTTTTAAATTCATTACTACTGAACCGATGTTAGTGGAAATAAAGAACATCCTGGTGTCATGATCAAAGTTATCGCTATCTTAAATTTTAAGATGGCGTGTTTATTCTTATTTTCCGAAAATGTTTTAGACACAACGAGGTAAAAATTATTAAAATCAGTGTGATGGTTCTCAAAATATCTATTTTTGTTTCAACCATTGTTTTAGAGATTATACGAATGTATTGCCACTCCTGTCTGCATTAATTTTCTTATAAATTCTACCAATTTTAGTGAAACACAAAAAATGGTGGTAAAAATTGATTGCTCTTTAAAGATAAAGATTATAATCGAAATTTGCCGCCATCTTGGAATTTAAGATGTCGGACAGAAATTGCCAATGCAATCGCTTAACTTGTAAAACAATTGTACAAAATCAGATTCTGTGAGAACCACTTCGCCGATTTTATTAAATTGTACTTTATTAAGCGGGAGAACAGTAGTACTTTCCAATAAATTAATAAAAAAAACTAAAACATTTTCGAAAAATAAGAATAAAAGTGCCTTTTTGAAGGATCAAGTATGATTCTGTCCAACATCTTAACTTTTAGGATGGCGGCAAATTTCGATTACAACCTTGAAAGAACAATCAATTCTCACCATCATTTTTCTTATTTCACTAAAATCGGTTTGGTAATAATGATTTATAAGGAAATGAATGCAGACAGGGTTGGCAATGCAATAGTATAATCTGTAACACAATGACGAAAACAGAAATAGGGTTTTTGAGAACCAATACACCGATTTTGCTAATTTGTACCTTGTTGTGCGCGGGAAAAGTCGTCCTTTTCTATAAACTAAAAAAAAAATCTAAAATATTTCCAGAAAATAAGAATAAACCCACCATTTATAAGAATCAAGTATGATTCTGTCCGCCATCTTAAATTTTAAGATGGCGATAAATTTTGATCATGATCTTTAAAAAACAATCAATTCTCACCAGGATGTTTTTTATTTTATCAAAGTCAAAGGTTCAGGAGTAATAAATTTGTAAGGAAATAAATGCAGACATGGTTGGCAAGGCAATCGTATAACTTTGAAAACAATGGTTGAAACAAAAATATTTTTTTTTAGAACCATCAAACCGGTTTTGCTGATTCATAACTTGTGCGTGGCAAGAACGCAGCTTTTCTACTAATTTAAAAAAATAATTCAAACATGTTTGCAACATAAGAATAAACCAGCATCTTTAAAGGGTACATTTTAATATTGTTCGCCATCTTGGATTTTGAGATCGCTGACAAATAATTATAATTAGTCAAAATTTTGATTAATTCTCTGCCAAGCGCAGTTTGTCCCATTAATGTCGATGGTATAGTTCAAAAGTTATAAAAAAAAATTGTGCGGTCTTTTTTTGGCCCACCCGGTATATATGTATTGATTGATTTATAAGAATTCTAATTTAATTCAGCAGATTTGTTTTTGTAAAAAATCACTGAATAGAGTTAAAAATATACTATTATAAATCAGTACGTTTTGACGTAGCTAGATTAAAATTTAGCGCTCTTTTTACTCATCTGACTTTAACTACGTGTTAAGTCTCTATCCAAGTCCGTTAGTTAATTCACTTTTGCTCTGAGGTACATGAAGAAATATTTATTTATATTTTATATTTATGTTCCCAATAAGCTAGCTAACATTTTATTTTATTATGCTAACATTTTTAAATATTTTTACAAAGATGCAAGTCAAGTGAATCGCTGGAACACATAGCAACAGCCGCCCCAAAATAAAAAATAAACCAAATTTAATTAATAAAATAGGCATAATGCAAGGTTGTCGCTTTGACGGATGTTACAAGTAAGTGCAATTAAGATGAAAATATACATTGGATGTCACAGAGTGATGAATATCAATTAAATCGATTCTTGAATATACTCGCGCCAATATACACGGAAATTTTGGCGTCAAAATTTTTAAAAAATTTTGCTGTATTCTTCATCAGACTCATGGTATGCTATGACATCTATTTAATTTAGGTACACCCGGGCCCTCCCCTTCAGGACTGTTCCAAAAAAATAGAAAAACGTTGTGACATCCGAATTTGGATGTCACGGCGTCGAAGGATGTCACAAGATATCAAAAATTTTTACGCCTGGATGTCACAACGATCAGCGGATATCTGTATATATAGTTTTCAATGTATTACTTAAATTTCAGAAACCACGAAGAAGATCTTTTTTAGTTCAACTTGCTTCCCAGTGTATTTATGTAGGAATGAAATAAAAGATTTGTTTTATTTTTAGTTACAAAAATTGTGTCTTGTAATTTATATGTTATTAAACAAAATTTTGTCAATTCAAAAGAATATACATTATAGAAAAAATTTATACAAATGTTGGTCGAGAAACAGAATACAAAAATTATTATATAAATGTCAAACCTGGAAAAAGTGATAGGTATGCGCACATATTATTTTTAATAGTACTAAGGTATAACCAAATTGATGTGTGGAGTTAATTCTTTAAATAGGCAGCTATATATATATATATATATATATATATATATATATATATATATAAGACAGGTACCTAAAGTTTACCTCAAAGTTGCATTTCTGCATAATAATTATTAATAATTATCCAGTGAAACTTTAGCTAAAATAAATAAATAGCTATCTATAATAGCAAATATATATAATATATAATAATATGTATGTAGCTGTGTTAGATGTCTAGTCTAATCTAATGACCGCGTATGGTTACAAAGAATCCCAAAAAAAGCTTACGCCCAAGTCAAACTGACTTAATGACCTGTGAAACCCAGCTATTTAAAATAAAATCGGACAAGAAGCAAACCCACGACTAGTCTATCATAATCTGGATTTTAAATATCCATAAAACAAATATATTTATAGGCATAGATGTGGTGACCCTATAAGCAAATAAAATATAACCAAAATATTATTTATAATAGAAATCTATATTAGATTTAATTAGTTGAATTTACGTTCTGCCATTAAAGAATCATATCCTAATACCAGCTGCGGTATGGAAAAATCATTTTTTTAAAGAAAATTGTTAAAAAAATAAAAAAATAGCATACTTAAGTAAAGTGGAAATCCTATAACAATTCCTGGTCTTAAAAAATATGTATATAAAATACAGATTGTGCTATAACATATTTAAATATGAAAGAAAGAAATATGAAGAGTTGCCTCCAGCATATTTCTTTAAATTTAAAAAAAAAAATCTAATTAATCATATTTCTATGACAAGGAAATTAAGATACAAACATTTCCCACGTGGTTTGAAAATTATTGAGGTTATGTTATCACATAATTTTACGGTACCTTCCTCGACAACAGCCAAACGAAAAAAGGGGCGAGATTTCTCCCAAAATTTTACAAAGTAGCCTGGCAACAAAATCTTTAACCAATCATATCATTTACAATTATAAATACCTTTCTGGGAAAAAAATCAATAAACATGCCACATTCATTTTGCATAAAACGACTGACAGATTCTATTTTAGATTATTTCACTAAAATTTAAAATAATTAGGTATTCTTCCCGTAAAAAAACAAAAAAAAGAAAGCAAAAATAAAACCAAATTCAACAAGTAAAAATAACAGCTGATTATGTAACATTGCACAATCACTCTGTACTGTAGTCAATATGCCGTGAACTCTATATACTACCTGGAACAAATCCGCCTTGCGCCCAAAGTGAGGCAAGTAGAGATGGAGGGTGGTTACGGCTATCTATCTCTTTTTATCTCATTGTCTTATATGGCGAAATGGTGCAATGTACGAGGTTTTTTAACTTTTTTGTAGTTAATTAGGCAATAATCAAATTTTATCTTCGAACATAATCAAGTTTTTTTAATACAAAAAAAATCTTTTTTTTTTAATACTTTAATTTGTCGCTATTCACCTTCTCTTACACTAAAAAATAAAAATCAAATCTTATACTGAGAAATTATAACAAAATTCAAAACGTTTAATATTGCATTTAATTCAATATACATTGTTAAGGTTCCCAAACTTGTATTAACCAGACATCAGTCAATTAATAATTTTAAAAAAATGCCTATTGATTGAAATATAGTCTCTTAATTCTACTTAAAGTATTTACAAAAAAATTAGTTGATCACAAATATGGATTTTGCAAAAGTAAATAAGCACTTAAAGGCACGATACACCAATGATCCGTAGTTTTTCTCTTTCTGCACCCCATTTCTAAATAATATTATTATTTTTTGTAAACGGAATATCTTTGGATATGGTTCAAACTTGATTATGTTCAAAGATAAAATTTGATTATTGCCTAATTAACTCTAAAAAGGTCAAAAAACTTCGTACATTGCATCATTTCTCCATATAAGACAATGAGATAAAAAGAGGTAGATAGCCGCAAACACTCTCCATCTATACTTGTCTCACTTTTGCAGCTGGTCGGCCATTGCCTAGTCCGTTCCAGGTATTAGTATAGAATTCACTGTCAATATGTATAAACAATGGCTAGCTTTGTTTTTCAACTTATAGAAAAGGAAAAAAAATACTCGCTCTATTTATAAATAAAACGAAATTATAAATGCCAAAAAGACATGTACACACCACTCAAACGTACTAAAAACCTTGATAATATGAATACTGTAATAAGACAAAATCATTGACCAAGCATTTGTTATAAGTTCACTGACTCTGCGCTAGATGTCGCAAGGAGTTTCTTTTATTTTTTAAATATTTATGAATAAAACATAAGTTTACGAAAAATTCGAATTTTTACGTAACAATGTATAGGGAATCAAATTATGCGTCACATAAAAAGCATTTTTAAAGCAAAGTCCCGCGCCATAAAGTTTCTTTCACGCACACCTTTGCCCCTGTGGATTCAATGGATACGGTCTCATCGAGAGCTGTAAGGAGAGTGCAGAGATTCACTGAATGCGCTTCGTAGCGCTAACAATGTATAATTAGTATGGATACCAGGGCATTCTAGGTACGAGGGAAATGAGGTCGCAAACCAAGCATCGAGGGAAGCGGCAACTACCGAATTTTTGGCGCTTTAAGTGCGCTTAATTCCTATACAGTCTCATCGGGAACCATGACGGGAGTGCAGATATAAGCTGAATGCGCTTGGTAGCGCTAGCAATGTGTCATTAGTATAATAGATACCAGGGCATTCTAGGCACGAGGAAAATGAAGCCGCAAACCAAGCAGCGAGGGATGCGGCAGCTGCCGAATTTTGTGCTAAATTAACCAAATTAAAGTGGATGGAGAATAGCTTCCAACAATACTGGCTAATTATACCAAAACTACTCACTCTAAAGAGTTTATTAAAGGACCTTGTAAAAACAGAGCCAGGAACATCAGTGGACTTACCAGAAGAGATACGTATAGTGACTGGTCTTTTTACGGGTCACTGTCTACTGGGATTACCCATGCAAAGAATGGGACTAACAAAAGAGACCGAATGCAGAATCTGTATGGAGGATGACGAAACAGTCAGACGTGTGCTGTCAGAACACTTTCGGTAAACCTCAGATTGACTCAGAAGATCTGAATAGTGTCTCACCCTAACTGACTACACCCGACCTTTCTGGAGGATTAGGCATACAGTGGGAAGAAACCACTCAAAAGTGAGCCACAATAGACTGGTGGTCGCAGTGGAAGGGATGCAAGCCCGACTCACATATGAATTAACATCAATCATCATCAACATTCCGTATGTTTTGATACATTATTGTTTAAATTTTAGCTATTTATTGTAGTAGGTCAGTTTTGCTGAATAATTAATGCTTGATAATGATAAATTTAAAACTTTTGACCTTTACACATTCGATTGAAATTTAATAGTCTGGACGGTGATGTAGACCCTTAACGCGCTAGCCTATTTAAAAGTTTACCTTTATTTTTTTTGTCAATCTGGCGACAATGCAGTTGCAACACAAAACTTAAGTACAACATTAATAATAGAGACTTATCGGTCCAAATTCTAAAAGCTTTTTGCGACCTAAATTCCATTTCGCTTTTATTTTTGAGCATTTACATCGGCAACATTTCAAAGTTTAATTTATGTCATTATCATTTTTGATATTGCGCTGTTAACTTATGAAATTTTAATTAAACTAGATTTATTTTTAACGTTAAAATGCCATTTTTTAATGGGTAAAAAGGAAAGAAGAAATGTAATCCATTTAGAACAATGGAGATATGTCATGACGTACCATCAAACGGGGTAAAATGAATCAGTGCGGGTAACGTGAAATATTCGGTTATTAGTAAAAAAGCTACAACAAGGTACAAATCGGCAAAATCGGTTTAGTGGTTCTAAAAAAATATTTTTGTTTCAACCATTGTTTTGCATATTATACGATTGCCTTGCCAATCATGTCTCCATTTATTTCCTTATAAATTCATTACTACTGAACGAATTTTAATGAAATAAAAAACATCCTGGTTAGAATTGATTGCTTTTTAAATTTATCCTCATCTAAAAGTTTGAGATGGCGGACAGAATCATATTTGATTCTTCAAAATGGCGTGTTTATTCTTAGTTTCCGAAAACGTTTTAGTTTTTTGTTAATTTATAGAAAAGCACTACTTTTTCCCTATACAGCGAGATACAAATTTGTAAAATCGGTGTGATGGTTCTCAAATAAACCTATTTTTATTCCGACCATTATTTTACAGATTATACGATTGCAAAAATGTTTTAGTTTTTATTATTTATTAAAATTTTATATATTTTTATTTCAATGAAATCGGGCAATGCAATTGTATAATCTTTAAAATAATGGTTGAAAAAAAAAATAGATTTTTTGAGAACCTTCACGCCGATTTAACTAACTTCTACCTTGTTGTGTGGGGGAAAAGTAGTGTTTTTCTATAAATTAAAAAAGAAACTAAAACATTTTCAGATAATAAGAATAAACACGCCATTTTGAAGATTCAAGTATGATTCTGTCCGCCATATTAAACTTTAAGATTGCGATAAAACAATTCTAACCAGGATGTTTTTTATTTCATTAAAATCGGTTCAGTAGTAATGATTAGAGACCCTGCACTGAAAAAAAAACCGATTTTATTATTAACAAATATTTGGTAAACCTGATTTTTGATATGCTCATTAAAAAATATTAAAAGCAAATATCATTAATTATTGGTAAGAAAACTTTTTTCAAGTATTTAGTTATAAATAATATTTCATTTGTTTCTTTAATAATTTGATGCTTTTTTAAATATTAATTGCCTTATATTAACGATAACCTAAACACTCTTTCTTTTAAGGTAACAGAACGTCTTTGTTATTAATACTTAAAATTTCTCAAATATAAATATAATCTTAATATTGGCAAATATTTGTTTGTGTTTATTACAACAAACATTTTTTGTATAATGTTATGGCGTTATTTTGTTATTATAACGGTCTGAATTGGTTTCTATTAATTACCTCGTAAAGTTCACAACAAATTTGGTTACTATTAACAAGCAATATTATCGAGCAATATAACTTTGTTCCGTCTCGGCTCGGGCCTTGTCGCGCGTAGATCGTGACGTTTCGGTTGACATTTTGTAGGAGAGAGCGGGGCTAGTTGAGCCACTTTTTACATAAATGTAAATAAAAGCATTGCTATATTACTTACAGTTTTACAATTATAATATGTTTAAGGCAGATATTGGTTTTTAAAACTATGCATTCAAACTAAAAAAACACTTTTTCCAGCACCCTTGCAAGCGGCCCAACTAACCCCACCCACGGAGTAAGTTGGGCCATACGATGGGGCAAGTTGGGCATGGTTGAATAATTAGGAACTGTGTATATATGCAACATAAAATAACAGGAAATTCTTAGATTATTTTTATTGATAATAATAAAATACTAAACTTTAACTTTCTTAAAAACAAACAATATAAAGTAACCTAATTCTTGCTCTAGTCTGAATCGGAACTACGGTTTTAGCAAACATAAGTAAACCCTGCATCAGCACATGTTTCATGGGCCCAAAACTTGTAAGTTAAACATTGTACCCATTTTTCTTTTGGTTTGCTGTTTGAGAATGTTTCAATGCAGACTGGACAAAATGTTTCCCCTTCATCATCGCTGTCATCTTTCAGTGTCCTTTTCTGAGTAGTTTTTCTATGCTTCTTTTCCTTGAAGACATTTTTGGTTACAGATTTTTCTTTCTTTTAACTTTTTTCACGTTCCAACTCTTCTTTAACCGGAGTTTCAGTTAGTATAGCTGTTGACCATTTTCTTCGGTTGACATTCTTGGTCTTTCTTTCGCCAGCTTTTGGAAAAGCACGAATTTTTAAAATTTCCCTAGATCGATTGGTAATAATAGATCACACAATTTTAAGTCACCGGGTGTTTGCCTCAAATTTGAGTTGAAGGGTCTGTGTGATGTCATAAATAAATAAATGGCGGCTTTTTTACTGTTTTTTCACAATCTTTGGCTTATAACTTCTGCCAATAACTTAGTTTTACAGAAAAACTTATCGTTTTTTGTTTGCAAGATAACACCAATCAAGATTGTGAAGAAATTAGCTTTATATCTCTAAGACTAACAAAGATAACGCGTGAAGAAGTCCACATCTAGGGGGCCTAATTTCCATAAGAGGGTAAAAAACAGATAGAATATAGCATATATTAATAAGAGACCGCAATATGCCCGATTCCAGTCGAAAGCGTTTCATCGTTGCCAAAGGTAACTTTGATAAACTACAGGCGCAAGTCGTCGCAGTCTTCAAGAGGCGGACAATCTAAAACATTTGTTTAGGGTGAGATTTATTACATGACGTGATTTTTAAGCCATCATACGTACTCATGCTGATTTTAACCTTAAAATAAAAAAAAATGTTTTTAGAAAATGTATGGGGTTAGCTGGGCCGGTGGCCCAACGTGCCCCGAACTTTTTGGCTGAACTAGCCCCACACCTACATACAAAATTGAGAGTGTCGGCAATCATGTTTGCGTAAATATTAGCATCGTTATAATTTCATTAAACTCTGTCTAAATATGTAAAGTTAACTATAAAAAACCGAATGGGGGCATGCAGGTGTAATAAAACAATCTGTAAAATGTTTTCCGAAATAACAAAAAGTTACTTACGAGGTCCAAAAAAAAATGGCTCTGTAATGAAATAGCGCCTATCAAAATAGCGCGTATCAAAATAGCGCGTATCACAACGGCGCGTGATCAAAATAGCGCGTATCATAATGGCGCGTGTTCAAAATAACGCGTATCAAAATAGCGCGTATCAAAACAGCGCGTATCAAAATGGGGCGTGTTCAAAATAGCGCGTATCAAAATAGCGCGTATTCAAAATAGCGCGTATCAAAATAGCGCGTGTTTAAAATAGCGTGTGTTCAAAATAGCGCGTCTTAAAATACCGCGTTTTGAAAGATCGCCATTACAAACGTCGCTGTTACAAAATAGTTCGAGTAAGGGGTCTCTTTCTAACATATTTTTTCAAAAAAAAACTTTCCTGACTTTTTTCCCGGGATCCTATAGGGTCTAACCAAACCGAACCGAACCGAACCGATTCAAACCGCATCGAACTGAAATGAACCGAACCAAACCGAAACATTTTTTTAAAAAATTATTTCCCTAAATTAGCTTCCCGATCCTTATTTTGGTAGGTTTCTATTCTGACCTGTGACTTGGTGACATTTTTTTTTTGGTGGAAAAAGGTCAGGGAGTTACTGGAAAAAATGTTTGGGTTCGGTTCAGTTCGGTTCCCTCCGGTTCGGTTCGGTTTGGTTACACACCCTCTAGGATCCCGGAAAAGGAGCCAGCGAAGTTTTTTTTTTGAAAAAAATATGTTAGAAAGAGACCCCTTAGTCGAACTATACGAGTTGTGTTAAGTATAGCAAGCCATCGGTTTATTTAAAGGTTAAGTAAGTATCGGTTCGGTTCGGTTCGGTTCGGTTCTTATCTGACCTTGCTCAAACTTTTTAGGTGAATATACCTAAGCAGACCTGATACGCGCTATTTTTTACACGCGCTATTTTGAACACGCGCTATTCTGAACACGCGCTGTTTTGAAAAGCGCTGTTTTGATACGCGCTATTTTGATACGCGCTATTTCGTTACAGAGCCAAAAAAATAGGTCAAAATCTGTTCCTTGGAGATACACACATCACAGATTCTCACTGCGGACTAATGCATGAGCAAAGGCGACTTTGCCACGTGGGTGGCGCTGGCAGCTGACGAGTAATTAGGGGTTTCTCAACGTGCCCCTATGCCCAACGAGCCCCGCTCTCCCCTACGTGTGAGCCGCGGTCTAGACCGAACCGACCCGACGCCCTACCTAGCATTGTATTACAGACCGTCGTTACAGACACTGTGCCCAAAAATCAAGGAGACGCCATGTTTTGGGAAGAACATTGACCAAACAAGGTTTAGTTTTTGTGATTTTGTACTAATAGGGACCTAAATACACGGGTATTTTTATGGCATCATAATGGTGTTTTGGTTGCAAGAGTCGAAGTGAACAAAAAGTCATCAGGAATAACGCTTTAAAGGTAAATATTTAAAGGTAGAAATATAGCTTCAAGAAAAAAAAACGTATTCATTTTATAAACTTTTTGTTCTGTGGAAACTGATTGCTTTATAAACAAACACTAAATAGGATTGATTTTTAATTAGCTGAATTATGTGCTAATTGACGACAAGTATCCACAGGCGTAGGCTTTATTTGTTTTTAATATAAAATTCATACTCTTTTTTTTTTGTTTCAGATTTCCGCTTAAAGATAGAAACAATCTTGCTTTGGTCGTCCACAATAACAGATTCTATTAGAAATCACAAAAACTATCCGAGACGGTTTCGGGGAGGGGGGGGCGAGACGGTTTCGGGGGGGGGGGGCAAGACCTCATGAGGCCGTATTTTAGGCTATTTTATGTTTATATTCATAAAATATGTGGAAAATATCTAAAAAAACTTAACTTTAAAGGGGGGCGCAGGCCCCCCTTATATATGCCACTGGTTCTGTATTAAATTTACAAATATATAAACTTTATTTCCTTTTTCAGGTCAGCACTGACTTGAAGGTGGAGGAAGTAATTGAACAAAGGAGAAACATTTAAAAAAAACACGGGGTACCCATGCGGCCTTTCATAATGGTGGAGTCCCCGAACTTATAGTGAGGTAAAATCAGTTTATGTCAGATTTGACAAAATTTTATATGCATCTAACATGGAACAAACGTGTGTATATTTCATTAACCAATCTTTCCAAAAAAAAACAAAGATTACCAGCCACCATAAAAAAATTTGACTCCACTTTTATAATAAAATACAAATAAATATTTTTCATCAAAACAACTTCCTTTTTATTATTATTAAAATTCTCTTATTATTCTATACCTTATTCATTTCTATAGGGTTAATGGGAAAAAAGACACCAATTTTGATCACACAACTTTATTTCTTTTCGACGATCCATTTTCGTCTTCCTAAGGCTAAGGTGTGTAGGCTGAGGAAGACGAAGAAATACAGGTGTGTGATCAAAAGTGGTGTCCTTATTTCCATTAACCCTATAGAAATATACAGGGTGTTCATTTTAAAACTTCCCAACCAAGGTTTCTCGAAAATGATTTTTTTTTTGAGAAGAAGTAAAAACATGTCAATTAATTTATTAAGGAGGACACATTTTGGCTATCTTATAGTTTTTGTAGTACACACCCCCTTTGAAAAAATAAGTGAATATGTCAAAAACAAATTGATAGATTTTCAAAATTTTTACAACTTTGTAAAGATATTTAAGAAACCTAAAAAAAAAAGTGTCAATTGACCCACTTTCCATATTCAAAATATAGGGGTAACATGTACTCCTCAAAGGGGGTGTGTACTACAAAAATTTTAAGATAGCCACAATGTGTCCTCCTCAATAAATTATTTGACGTGGTTTTGCTTTTTTTTTAAAATCATTTTAGAGAAATCTGGGGTGGGAACTTTTAAAATGAACACCCTGTATATTAAACAGAACGTGAAACCTACAAATACCTTATTAATGCAAAATAACTAAATATAATTACAGCTACTAATTATATAATAACCCATAATTAATTAATTTAATATTAAATAAGAATGATCCTTAATAAATATACCGTATATTAATAATTAAACTCACATATATTTTTAAATACCAACAATATATTAGTGCTTAATGTAGCTTTTTTTAAAATATTACCAGACGATTTTGTTTTTATTAACAAATATTTGTTTCAATTGTTGAAATTTCTGAATTGTTACCTGCAAACAAAACGCATTTGCTAACAGTTACAAAATGTTTGTTATTGTTACAAAATTTTTCTCTCAGTGTGTATGTATGACATATTTTAAATAAAAGAGACGCGACAAACTCTTCAAAGTCATATTTATTTAAGTCAAAATCAAAGGATGAAAATATCGGTCCTCTATACTCTACCGATGTTTAGAGAGAGACGCACCTTCTGTCTTTGTTAATCCATAGCCGTGGGAAAATACAAATAAACGATTTTTAACAAAACCTATACAGGGGTGCGGACAAACGTGTTTGTTTAAATGTTGCATGATGTTTGATGTCACTCACCGCTGACAATTTAAATTATTTTAGTGAAACGCCAATGAACTTGGCAAGAAAATAACATAACCAAAAAATGTTCATTTCTGTGACTTTGATAAGTTTGTCACGTCTCTCTGTTGTAGAAATATGTCATACATACAGAGTCTCTAGTAATGATATAATGATATAAGGAAATAAGGAAATAAATGCAGACATGATTCGCAAGGCAATCGAATAATATGCAAAACAATGGTTGAAACAAAAATATATTTTGGTAACCACTGAACCGATTTTGCTGATTCATACCTTATTGTGCGTTGAACAAGTTGAAGAGCATCTTTGAAGGGCACAATTTAAATTCGTTAGCCATCTTGGATTTTGAGATGGCGGACAAATATATTTAGTCAAAACTCTAATTAATTCTTTGCCAAGTGCAGTTTGTCCCATTAAATTCGATGAAATAGTTCAAAAGGTATAATGAAAAAAAATTGTCCGGTTTTTCTTGGTTCACCCGGTATTAACAACCAATATATTTTTAAAATCAGGGGAAAGTTATCTTTTACTCTTATCGTTACATTTAATATAAGACACAAAAAAACAATTACGCAACTTTTGTGTTAAAGTTTTTTATATCACTTCAGGGCTACCATTATTGCTCTCAGTCAGCTTGTTAGCTGCCATGCCTAGGAAACTCAATGCAATTTGACAGGTCGTTAGGTTAATGTTCTCACTAAGCTCAAAAGAGGCGCTGCCATCGCGCGTTTTTCCTTATTCTATTATTTTTTTTAATTATCTGTGGTTTGGATTTTCCGTCCTCCTTTTATGTAGGTAAAAAAACCTCTTCGACCGCATTTTATATCGGGTTCATTCTAAATCTATCTTTATGTAGGTAATCTTTGCTGCTTAACGCATTAAAATTAAATTTTGTTAAATTTGTAACTTTTGCCATTTTTAAATATAAAAAAATGAGAATTTCTAGTTGCTTTCCTGGGTGAAGTGTCTAAAGTTCAGTCGATTATAAGATGCATAGTCCGGGAAATTTTAAGGTACGTTTTCTTATTTTCTCATTTGAGGTTAGATTGGCATTTGATAAAATTTGTATTGGTAGTGTCTTTTTACCTTCTTATCCCTTACTTTACGAAACTCTGAATACAAGTTTCCAATTTTAGTGGTAATTTTGTGTCTATCTCTTTCTTTTGATATTAAGTAAAAGGGAGACACATACAAAATTAACACTAAATTTGTGCTTAATTGATAAGTAAATGAGGGATTACCAGGACTAAGCAGCATAATGTACTTTGAATAAACTTATTCCTTAATTTAAAATCTTTATCTTACCATAATCTAGTACCTATGATTAACGTGGTTATAAGTTGATTTTTTTTTATTGTTTTCAGCTTTTGGATTATATGTGCGACCACTGATAAGCTATGTATATACTGCTTTGAAACATACCCTACACAACTTACAACCAAGGTGAGGAGGTACTTTTAAATCACGTCAGATTTTCGTCAAGCTGTTAAAACGTAGACATTTAAGAATGATTCTCTTTACGAACGACTGTTTCATTATTTATTCACTCATCACTCACCAGAAATGTTAAAAGCAAATTTAAATATACTAGATAGTGTTTGGTTTTTCATTATATTTTATTTTACCAGTCAATTAGACTATGTATTATTTCATCTATAGTTAGTCGTTAATTTAGTTTTTATTTGTAGCTCTTTTTATAAAAATAAAAACTCATTTAAAAAATGTTTTATTTATTGCACTTTAATATCATTTTCAATTTGACATTAAAAATTTCAAAAAAACTTTAAAATATATTGGAAAAGGCGATTCAAATTTCCCGCCTCAACTTTCAGTTCGTCACTAAGCTCAGTAGTGGGCGCCACAGAGTTAATGATCTGTCAAAC
Organism: Aspidapion aeneum; assembly: GCA_963576565.1. Classification (NCBI taxonomy): domain Eukaryota; kingdom Metazoa; phylum Arthropoda; class Insecta; order Coleoptera; family Brentidae; genus Aspidapion; species Aspidapion aeneum. The sequence goes on from OY755046.1 coordinate 25,222,833, forward strand.
AGCCGGAGTTGCCTATCTAATAAAAACTGACTGAACCGAAGCAAAAATCCTTTATCTATGTTACCTGCCACACCACTGTGTGCGAAAATCTGATACCAGTTCTACCTTATCAGTTCGAGTAGTCTGGGATGAAACTGCAAAAGGTTCCAAGACTGTTAGCCTTCTCGCTTCTTCCTAGTCCAAAACTGCATCAAGATTTATCAGCAATTTTATTAAAATTTAGAACATATCCAATTTGTTTTATCACAGACATTCGTCTAATGTATAATCAAATTATCATAACTCCTCAACACAGGAACTATCAGAGATTCCTCCGGCGCTTTTCTAAGGTTGAGGAGATAAAATAATACACTCTTGACCGAGTTACTTTCGGTTTTTCTTCTGCACCATACTTAGCCTTACGAACTATAAAAGAGTTAGCTATCCTTGAAAGGGAGAATCACCCCCTTGCATTGCAAGTACTTCAAGTGTCCGTCTATGTGGATAATTGCTTGAGCGGCGCCGATTCTGTCGCCTCAGCACTTCATTTGCAGGCCGAACTTATTGCCTTACTAATAAAAGGGAAATTTTCAACTTCGCAAGTGGGCTAGTAACCACCGAGCTCTTCTTAATCCTATTCGAAACAATCACAGGCAAATAAGTTTCGATAACGACGGTCTAGACTACATAAAAGTTCTGCGTCTTCAGTGTTCTGCGTCTTCAGTTGTGCTCCAATTGAAGCTATTTGTACTAAAAGAAATGTGCTATCTCAAATCGCTAGAATCTTCGATGTTCAGGATTATCTTTCTCCTGTTGTTCTGCTTGCAAAATATATTTGCAACAAATCTTCATCTCCAAGCGAGATTGGGATGAAATAGCTCCTAAAGTTATTGTTGATATTTGGGAACGCTTTAAACAAGAGCTGCCCTCACTTTGTAAAATACAGCCTCCCCGCTTAATCATTTCTGATAGATATTCACGATTAGAAATTCATTGTTTTTGCGAACCCAGTACCGTAGGGTATGGTTGTTGTATATATTTTTGTTTCACTACTCGTACAGGTAAAATAGAAGCTTGTCTTATCATGGCAAAACCAAAAGTGGCGCCACTCAAGACTCAATCTGTGGCACGCTTAGAACTTTGTTCTCCTTATTTATTAAGCAATCTCTTGCAATTTTTCAAAGACTCTTACTATTATTTACTTACATTTGACGCGGTCTACGCCTGGTCAGACTCGCAAGTGGCTCTAGCTTGGCTAACCAGCTCTCCTCACCGCTGGAAGACATTTGTGGCCAACCGAGTCGCCCACATCCAAGAGATTGTTCCCATCGAATCCTGGAAATATATACCTACAGCTTTAAACGCGGCTGATTGTGCCTCTAGAGCGGTATCTCCTTTCGAGTTACTAGAACATCCACTGTGGTGGCAAAGTCCTGACTTTCTGGTCCAAGACTATAACAGTTGGCCAGACCAACCAGCTATTATCTAGGAAAAGCTTCCCGAAGCTGCGGCTGAAGAGAAGCCTTCATTCTTTCATGTTGCTGTTATAGCTCCTAGCTTGGCCTTAACACTTATAACAAGATTTTCATCTTTGCGAACAATTCAACGCTTTCTAGCATATTATTCTAGATTCATTGCTTTCTATTTTAAACGCAAAACATTTGAGTCGCTAGCTATCATGGTGAAAACTGTTCAAAAGGATAGTTTTTCTGAAATATTTCGTATCTGTCAACAGAATGACATACTTCCTACACCTTTCAGGAAACTAGCTCCGTTCATAGATGAATCAGGGATCCTGAGAGTGGGAGTGCGTTTAAGAAAATTCACCACTCTTTGCTTTGATGCTAAACATCCTATCCTGCTGCCTTAAAAGCACAGACTTACTGAACTTATTATAGAACAGTAGCACACTAACCATTTTCATCCAGGTCTGATGAGACTCATTGTTCAAACCTTTTAAATATTATCTCCCCGAAGCGCTATTTATCGATGTGTGTCTTCTTGCATAAAATGTTTTCGTTCAAAACCTTATTCTTATCAAACAGTCATGGCGGACCGAAATACCGCATTTATCAATTGAAAGCATTTTCCCAAGTGTCTCTTGACTATGTGGGCCATGTCAAGTCTGTACAAAGGCTTATATCTCCCTTTTTGTTTGTGTATTCACAAAGGCCATACATTTAGAACTCGCCTCTGACCTTTCCACAGAAGTTTTTCTGTCAAGCTTTCGCCGCTTTCTCGCGCGTAGAAGCCGAGTGTCTCTACTGTTTTCTGATTAGGGAATGAACTACAAAGGAGCTTTTAGCCCTTGCAGAAGCTGCTGCAACGAAATTATCTATAAAATGGCATTTCAACCCTCCAGGTGCCCCTCATTTTAATGGGTTGATTGAGGTCGGAGTTAGGGCGGTTAAAACACGTCTTTATAGAGTCATTGCTCTTGACTTATAAAGAATTCTACACCGTACTTACAGGTACTTACAACAATCTCACACCTTTGACCCCAGGTCATTTCTTGACAATAGAACCTCTCACATCATTCCCTGAACCTGACTTTACGACAGACATGACCAGTCGATGGCAACTTCTGCAGCAAATGCAGTCTCATTTCTGGACACGTTGGATTCAGGAATATTTGTATACCCTGCAATCGCGGTGCAAATGGAATAAATCGAGACCTAACATTAAGAAAAAAAACTCGTCGTTTTCAAAAACGAACAAAAACCACCCCGAGAGTGGGTTCTCGGTCTTGTAATGCGCGTCCATCCAGGCTGGATTGAATCGTTTGTGTTGTAACTGTCAAAACTCAATTTGGCACTATACAACGCCCCGTAGTAAAGGTATGTCCTTTACCTGACCAATAACTCTAAACTCTTGCTCTTATTTTAGAATTAGTTTTTTTTTCTTGGGATTTTAGCGGTCTAATCTTTTTCGGTATTTTTTAATCATGCTAGAAAAACTTATTATATTTTTCGTGAGTAAAATGTCGGAAACTGGCGCATTTTTCTTATTTTTATAATTTTTGATTTTAATTAACTATTTTCGGCTGCTGTCAAAGTACCGTAAAATAATCTTAGTTTTAAATTCAAATAAGCGCGCGAATCATGACGCACAGGTCTGTTATCGGCACTCTGCGCCGGCCCATACCTGTGACAAGAAAAAATGGACTACTTCTGTCACGTTCTCCAATTTATTTCGGGAGCAAAACTTAGATTTAATCATTGTAATTTACGACTTAAGGCACATCATTGCCAATGTGTGCAATCTGGAAACCAAGGGCTACAAGAACATCGAAGGGTTGGCCAACCAAGAAGCGCTCCAGCAATAAAAGGTGCCAACAATCTTGTGCGTCCGACATAGGTAATTTTCTTTTATCCTATTCATCCCAGCAAGCCAATAGGTACATCCTATTGGCAAATATTTTACGGTCCTCCAAAGTACGCCAAGAGCGCAAATTTATGATGATGTTATATGTAGATTTTTAAATATATTTTATCAGTTTTAGTACATATCAGGAAGTCCAATCACATATTTTTTAACCGTATTCTAAAGTCTGGTTCAAATAGGCAAAGAAATTCACAAATAATCCAAATATTACAAATTTTCTTTAATGTCTTTTGGCTAATAATTTCACTCCTCTTTAAAAAAATCAGCATTTTAAATTTTAATTAAAATAATTGGAACTCAACTCTATTTTAAACACATGCGAAAGACTTAATTATCATTCATTATCTTTCTACGGCAGAAAATACAGGTGTTTCGGGCAATTACAAAAAAAATGACATGTTCACAAAAAACTGCTTCTCCACTAAAAACAGTGATGAACGCATTTGGTTAGTTAAAGATTTAACAGCACTGATAGCTTTGATTTTGCTTGATTTCAATTTTTCTTTTTTGAAGACACATTTTGGAACATTGGCCATTAAAAAAAAACTCCTATATGTAGTTTATTAGAAGGATTACGGTGCAAGGTCAAGGTTAAAAAACTGATGTTTTCTTGTTCAGACTACAAAAAAAAGGCAATCTATCTATTAAATTCTATAACGTTTTTATATGCGAGGAGGTTAGTGCACTATAATAAGAAAAAACTTTGATCATTGCATGATTAAGGCTATCCTATCCTAACAAACGGGGCAAGATTCTTTACTTTGGTGATTGGCTACCGCTTGTTTTTATTTTTAGTTAATATTAATTTTGTTTAATAAAAATGTGAGATTAAGATTTTTGATAATCACCTGAATTTTTAATATTTAATAAATCTCTCCAACACTTTTTAAAATATATATCGCAGTAGCTCTAAACACTGGAAACGTAAAGTGCAGGCCATGGGAATACAACTTAACGACCGACTTACCATATACACACTACAGTTTGCCGACGATCAAGTAATTGTAGCTAATGATAAAGAAGACATGGAGTATATGATGAGAACGTTAACGGAAGAATACCAAAAGTGGGGATTAACAGTGAACGTGGACAAGACACAGTGCTTATGTATTGGAAACAAATCCAGTGAGTTGGAACTAGACAATGGACAAAGAATATCTCCATGCAATGAGTATGTATACTTGGGTGTCACATTTGATAAGATAAGAACAGATTGTAAAGAACTGGAAAAAAGAATAGTAAAAGCAAAAAAGGTTATTGGATGTTTGAAGGAAGTTCACGAGGTAAAAAGTTTTTACAAAAAAGTTTAGCCTAATGAGGCAGAAACGCGTCCCCGAGCTACCTTTACCTCTGAGGTCTTGCCCGTGAAACGTTATTGGATGTCTTAACTGTATTTTATTGAGCAGAAAGATAAAAAAGAATGTAAATTTTAACATATATGAAACAATGGTGAAAATCACGCTGTTGTATGGAATAGAGACTTGTCGCGTAACAGAAAAATACAAAACAAAAAAGGAAAGTGACGAAATGGATGCAATAAGAAGATCAATGAGCATCAATTCTCGATGAATTGATCACATAAAAAATGATATCATAAAAGAAAGAATGGGAATCGAGCGAAGCATAACGGATGACATCACTAAAAGACAACTGAAATGGTACGGCCATGTACAATGGATGAACGACGAAAGATTACCAAAACAGGTCCTAGAATGGCAACCACTAGGGCGCAGAAAAAAGGGCGTCCTAAACTAGAATGGCAACAGTCAAACCAAAGGACAATGAGTCAAAAAAATCTGACAGAAGATGATTGTCAGGATCGAATGAGGTGGAGAATAGGCGTCGGACAACGTAGAAAAAAGTTCGAAACCGACATAGTAGTATTATTTTTAATATCGTATTTCGAAGAAAGTCAGTTTTTGGCACTTTTTTGGGACCTTACTTTGCTCAAGGGACCGGACCTTTGAAATTGCGAAAATACAACGTTGCGTTTTTTTTATACATGCACAATGCACAAAGAAAAAAGTCCCCGCAGTATGGACATATGGTTTCAACTATGGGGTTGTGCTAAAGAGAGTAACATTCTAGTTGTAAGAGATTTCAAAATAAAGTATTAAGAAGCATTGTGAATGCACCTTGGTACGTTCGAAATAGTGACCTTCATCGAGATCTAAAAATCGAAACTGTAGCAGAGACTATAAAAATGTACGGAAAAAGCCCTGAAGATAGACTCCATCGGCATGTGAATGTGGAAGCAATTCAGCTTCTAGACAATACTATGCTAGTTCGAAGACCAAAAAGAGTGAAGCCGTTTGAGCTAGTAAACTAAGTGAATTACACATAAAACAAAATAATGCTATAAACACAACACAATTGTGAGTTACAGACTAAACAAAGCGGGGAGAACTGTTGAGTGAACCCTAAGTTTAAATCTGACTTTTCTAGTTAATTAAGTTAAAACAAAATTGCTAATTAGTCTTACTGACTAGATTGTTATACAATAAACACAGTGTGTTTGACAAATAAAAAAATAAAAAAATAACCAGCTCAGGAAAGGAAAGACCTCGGGCAAGACTGCATTCCCGGCCGTTTTAACAAATAGTAAAAATAAAGAGCCCTCAAAAAGTTGGCGGCAAATTCAGTTGAAAAGGGTACACTAGAAGATTGGATTCTCAATAAACCAAAACATACTAACAAGACTTATTTTATAATAATTTTTAATGGGTTCAAAAAAACGTTATATAGAAATAGCGGTATATGATACCGGTAACAGCGTTAGTATAAGTTTTTGTGTTTGCCTCTCTGAGTGGGTACATGAAAAAAAAAAACATTTAAACTGATGTAACTCGTAAACGAAATGATCTATGGCTGTTTCGTTTTATCCATTTATCAGGGAAAATACTAGAAATGTACTTTTTTAGGTGAAATAAAGCAAATATTTACCGGTGGATAAGCAGGTACTAAAACTAAAAGAAAAGTTTAGGCCTATTATATATAGTATGTATTCCAGATACATTTACCTACTTATTTTATGGAGATTTATGTATGAAATACAACTTTGGATAAATGTAAAAAAAGCAAAAACTAAAAATTGTCTTTATTATTATATATTTATTTATTGTTCGACATTACAAAAACCCCTGTAAATATAACTCGTATAGAGCATCTGTAGCATTTTAACCAAAATTGTATTTCTTACACAGTTTTCGAAATCGAACTTTATCTGGGACACCCTGTATGTTATTTCAGTGTTAAAAATTCATGGATAACGAAGTTAGAAATAGTGCCAATTGAAATGGAGATGAAAAGTGACAATCAGGGATAAAAAGTGGCCTAAAAAGAAGTACGAAAAGTAGCGTATAAAGCATTTTTTTTCTTGGCGAATTGTAGAGGGTGACACCAGTTTTAAATAAAAGTTTCACTTCAGAAATACTACCGCAAGAACAAAGGGAAATATACCAATATCAACATTTTTATCAGAAAATTTCAAAAACATAATTTGGAAAAGTATAAAATTTTAATTATGCAACTGTTAAAACATCGAAATGCGGATTCGACTACTTATAAAATTTGTTTTGGGCACCAGGCGGCTTCGTATTCAAAATTTTTTAAAATATGTTTTGTTGTCAAAATTGGATAATTTTGTCTATAAATTAAAAAAAGAACCAAGTCTCTAGCTCAAACCATTAAGAAGTTGTCAAAATCACGTGACCACCTGTCAATTTAACAGAAAAGTATCAAATATGTTTTTTGTAAGATTTTTGATGCTAACTTTAAATATGCAACTGCGGGTTCGCTTATCTGTGCATAAATTATTTTTTCTCTTAATGGAGCCATGCCATTGTCGTACTTCTATGGAACGAAAACATCGAATTATGTATGCCGCTTATTTTTTGTTTTTTTTCAGGAAAACTGTTAACTTTACGACAGAAAGTGAACTATCCTTTTTTAAAGATAATTTAATTTTCTTTTAGCTGAGGTACATTTTAACCTCGTAGGATTCGTTTTACATAAAAAAATTACCCTCAAAAATAAAATTGTAAATTACGCTTCGGCCATGTTTAAGCCGCCATATCTACCTCAGTATCAGTTTCTGTTTGAAACCAATAGCCGTTTCTGTATAGTATTTTAGTAACTTTCATGACTTTGGTGAAAATATGAACATTTTGTACCTGGGGGTAGGTATAAGCCAATTTAGTGGTTTTTGAGTGTAACTCGAGAACCGCTTAGTCCACAGCAAATATTAAACCCACCATGAATACACCTTAACGGTCTGCATATTTTTTATACTTTATGTTTTTTTTTTTGTAAAACCAGTAGTTTTCTTGAAAAAATCAAAAAACCTAAAAAAAATAGCGTATTTGAGGAACTTACAGAATTTATAGTATAGAGACAAAAAAACCCAAAGTATTGATAGTGATTTGGAGAGGCCATTATAGTAGAAGCTAATCACAATTTGCTTGGGTAAAATCGATGTCAATAAAAAAGTTACGTACATTTGATTCAAACTCCTTTTCGCCATCTTTAAACAAAGATGGCGGGTTGTTTATGCAGGATTTTCACAGGTATCTCCATTTTTTTGGGACATGGTCTTATGACGAATCGATTAAAATATATGAGTATCGGTTTGCAATTCAAGCCCAAAATCCTACTGGGCTCTTAGACTATATACATAATTTTTTTTTAAAGCTTAAGACTCGTAAGTTTATACAGTATTTAAATCTAAAATAAAGGCAATAATTTTGTTACCAATTAACATAGTATTTTTTCTGTGTTTTATATTTAAAGTGTTTTGAAATACTACTTAAAGGTCATTGATAATATCATAGAAATAAAATTTCGGACTTCCATTGTCTTTACAAATTGTGAAAGGCTTTCGCGGCCATCGTCCAATGGTGGGTGTGCTTTCGGGCTGTTCGGCCGTCGTCGTTGGAAATTCGTTCTCGACGTTTCGCCATCTCGAGTGGATGGCATCTTCAGAAGATGTTGACTGTTTGTCGGCTTCTTGAAGACTTCGTACGGCGGACATAGCGTAGGTGGCAACCTCTCTTTTAGGGTTAATATAAAAGAATAAACACTGCAGCGCACAGTGGTTTCTGGAGATTGATTAAGTGGCCAATATTCAAAACTTAAAATGCTTTGAGTCAAACTTTGATAAAATGGCACTCAAAGATATAAAAAACAGGAATTAAGCGCTTTTAGTACCTAAATAATAGTTAAAAAATCTTTTAATTTTTTGTTTAAATTGTGGCTTATGTTCGCGTATGATCCTGCATCCGTTAATTAAAAGGCCGCAAAAACATAGGGAAACAACATATTTTTGCCGCCTTTTAATTAACGAGGGCAGAATCGTTCAATTAATATAATGAACCTAGCAGACCTATCATTGGTCCCATGTAAAAAACTCAAAAAAAAAACTCAAACTCAAACTCAAAACATTTATTGCCGACAAAATCAAAACAATGTTTGACAAAGCAACGTCAAAAATTTGTACAAAATAGTTGGAACAATATGTTATTTCATTTTTAAATTAGTAAGTAAAACACTTAAATACATATAAACATTTTTGGTAAAGATAGTTTTTTGTAGCGTTTTTAAATTTTATTCCATTCTCAATTGATTTGATCTCTGTTGGTAAACTGTTGTAGGCTTTTATAGCTTTATAAAATGGTCCCTTTTCAAAAAATGTTGATTTATGCATAGGAATAGCGAGCTCAGCTCTGGGTCTGGTTTCAACAGTCATATTACTGCCGTATCTGTCACTATTTTTTGGAAAAAGGGCTTTGTGTTTTTTAACAAAAATAACAAGTTGTAGGAAATATATAGATGGCACTGTCAGTATTCTTAGTCTGGTGAAGTGCTGAGCACATGAAGTGCCTGGTTTAAGTTTTAGTAAACACCTTATGATTCTTTTTTGCGTTCGGAAAACATCCATTGCAAAAGAGGAGGACCCCCAAAAAATAATACCATATGACAGTACACTATGTATACTCGCATAATAGTATGTTTTAAGACTGTCAAATGAAACCAGATCTCTAAGGCGTCTTATAACAGCACAAGAGGTATTAAGTTTGTTTTTTAATTTATTTATTTGTTGTTCCCAACGGAGACATGAATCTATTGTGATTCCTAAGAAATCTGTAAATTCTAAAACTGGTATAGACTTTCCATTGAACTGAACATATAAAGATTCATCAGTTTTGATTTGTTTGCGAAAAGTTAGTAAGCCAGTTTTCCCCATGTTAAGCCTAAGAGAATTTTCTGTACACCAGTTTGACATTTCATTGGAAGCTTGAGAGCATTTTTTAGAAAGTTCTTGACTATTACGTCCAGATGCAGTCACTGTTTTATCATCAGCAAACTGGGCTACTTTGCCAACTGTTATTTTTTCTTGAACCTCATCAACATACAACAGGAAGATAAGTGGCCCCAGGATCGATCCCTGAGCCACCCCCTGCTGCATGTCACACCAGTTCGAAAAATACTGTCTGTGTTCTTGTGTTAGTGAAACAATTCGCTATCTTTCTGTGATAAAAGAAAGTAACAGTTTTAACGGCAGCCCTCTAATGCCAACACGTGGCAGTTTTTCCAAAAGTAAGTTGTGATTTATCGTGTCAAAGGCCTTTGAGAGGTCAAAGTATATACTTGCGGTTTTTTGTCCTTGTTCTAGGTTATTCTGTATTGTTGTTATGACATTGTAAATTGCTTCCTCTGTGGACTTTTTTGGTCTAAAACCATATTGGCCTTCATATAGTAAATTGTTTCTTTCTATGAAATTAATTAATCGATTGTATATAGACCTTTCAAAGACTTTTGACACTGATGGCAGCAGAGATACTGGCCTGTAGTTGCCATGAACCTGTCTATCTCCTTTTTTAAAAATTGGTATAACTTTAGCTCTTTTTAGTTGCACAGGAAATTCACCCTTGACAAAACAACAATTAATAATGTGTGTGAGGGGCTCACATATGTATTCATCAACCTGTTTTAAAATATATGTTGGAACTTCATCCAAACCTGATAAAATTTATTTGGAAGTTTTTTAATAATTGACAAAATTTCAGTACTGTCTACAGGTGTCAGAAAGAATGAGTTAGGGATTTTACTTTCATATTTAATTTCTCTATTGTTAGGTATTAGATCTAGGGAAAACTGGTTTAAGAACTTTTGTGCTATTATGTTCGGATCTTGAATTATGTTACCATTGTTTTTTACTGTAATGTTGCTTTGAGACTTGGCCCGATTTGTCTCATGGTTAAAAATTTGCCACATTGTTTTAGTTTTATTTTGAGAATTTATTATTTTGTTGTCATTCGAACTTTTTTTAATGTCAACCAGGAATTTCCCGTACTCCTTACGTTCCCTTTTGTACTGAGATAAAAGAATTTCACTTTTAGTTGTTTGGTAATTTACATATAGATCCTTGATGTATGAAGAGTACCTTTGAATTTCTTTAGTTACCCATGTGCTTTTATCCTTGACTCGCGCTGTTTGTACAGGACAGCACCAGTCAAAGTAATACTGAAATATATTGCTGAAAGTTTCATAGCTTTTATTTGGATCTGAAGTGTCAAAGACTGATTGCCAGTTCTCTTGTTGCAAGGATATTTGAAAGTTAGTAATATTTTGACTGATGAAAAACCGTTTTTTAGTAAATTTCCATACTTTATTTGAAGAACCTTCATAAAAATGCATATATTGCCCGTAGTGATCAGATATGTTTGTTTTATAGATGTAGCCCTCACTTTTTTGTTCATTGCCTACATTGCTATATATGTTATCAAGTTGTGACTCAGAGCTGGGTCTCGTAATACCTAAAATATGTGGAAATAATGAATAGCTTAAAAACAGTTGGTTCACTGCTTGTGAATCTAGACAGTTTTTTTCAAAATGACAATTAAAATCACCAACTAAAATTAGAGTTTTTTCTGGATTGTATATTGTATCCAATACCTCACTGATTCTACTTTGAAAAACATGAATATCACCTAAATTGGGGGACCTGTATATGCAAACAAAAATATATTTTGATTTGTTATTTATCACTTCGCATACTGAATACTCACAGTGAAAGTCCATTGGTTGAAAATCTTTAATCAGTATTGGGTTGGCTTTTGTGCTGTCTTTAACAAAAATTGTGGTCCCGCCTTTTTTTCTATTTGATCTAGAAGAATATGAAATCAAACTATATCCCTCTATTTTTAAAGATTCTATTTTATTGCCAGTTAAAAAGTGTTCTGTTAAACACAGCACTGTAGGTTTAATTTCGTCTAGTATAACTGCTAGTTCAAGGGTTTTTGTGTTGATCCCCTGAATATTCATATGCATGACTGTTATCTTGCAGTCTAGGGTCTTTATGGTTTTTGAAGGCTTTCCAATGTTTTTGTAATTTTTGTTTGTTTGGTTTGTTTAGGAGTTTGTAAAATTTTAATTGCAAGACAGTTGGTTGAGTTCGTTATAAAAAACTACCACCTTCTTGTAAGAAATCCTTGTTTTTTTCTAAAATTAAATCTACGGATGCCTACATTGGAAGGCCAGAATGTTGTTTCATACATTTGATCTTTAAATGAGAGAGGAGCAGTTACAACAAAGCATTTAAGTTTATTGGGATCTGTTGACAGTTCTTTTACTTGCACAGCAGTCGACTCAAAGCCTGGTTTCTTTTTTATAAATCCGTGTATAATCTCTTCTGTCACAGTTCTTTTTACTCTATTGATGTAAAGCCATACTTTCCTTTCCCCACCCTCAAAGCCGGATGGGTCATTGGTCGCGGTTTCAGCGTTTCCAAGCCGCTTTTTGGCTGTTCTGCGTCTGTCATGGCGTTGATATTCATAGCCATCCTGGGCTCTGTTTTGTTCTGGGCTATTTTGGGAAAAGCGGGCGGGGCCTCTTAATGTAGGAACTTTTAAACTCAAATTCGAAATTCTTTGTTGATTTCCATTATTATTGTTATTTTGGGTTATGTTCTCAATTCTGCTTTCTTGTTCGTTAATTTGGCCAATGGGCCCAGAGGTCGCTTCCACTGAGTTCAAGTGGTTCGGGCTCACGGTGGATAGAATAGACCGGTGTTCGGATCCTACACCATGGTTCGGGCTGGCCGTCTGCATGTGTGCGGCGGTGATTCGAAAATCGCTGTTGCGGTCGTGGGCACGATCTCTCCAATAATTTGCGGGTGGCCCCTCTTTTCTTACCGGTATGCCTGTCGAAAGTTGCTGCGAAGTATCAATGTTTTGCAGGGGATCAGCTGTTATTTGTTGTTGTTTTTTTAACTGTTGGACTTCAATTTCTAAATGTTGTGTTTTTTCCACTAAAAGTCCGTTATTTTGCTTTAAAATGTCGTTTTTATCACGCATTTCTTCAATAAGTTCATTTAAAAGTGATATTTGTGCCTTTAAGTTCGTCACTTCTTGTTTTTTTAGTAATAAGTCAACTTCACTGTTGTTATCTGCACTATGCGCGGGATTTTGTTCACAACACTTGATAAGAGTTTTGGAAATAAACTGAACTTTTTGCTTTTTAGCACAACTGGTATGTAAAATTTGGCTACAATTTATACAAACTGCTGATTTGGCTTCTCTGTTGGGATGGCATTTGTATTTTAATTCACACTTGGGACCTTTTTTTTCACTTAAAACTTCGCTCTCTGAATCAGAGTCACCTTCACCGGCGGCCATCTTGACTCTCTGGGTGGGTCTTTGACATGGAAACGATGATTTGCGACGAATGATCGGTCCGATTAATTTTTTTCACTATATCGGTGGATCGATGATACGTTTGTGAATATGTGAAGACAGGATTTAAATCAATGGTCTCTGCTGATCATCCCTCGAGAATCCTCGGTTTCACGTTAAATTACCTTGAAAATTAAAAGTAAGCAACCAGGGGCGTGTGGTCAATTTAAGCCAGGGATGCTTTGCTTCACCTAACACATCACAAATATCATATACAAATTAAATTGTATTAATTTACAAATTAAATTGTATTTATGTATAACATTTTAAAAATCAATTTCGATCTATTTAGCGTCCGGCTTCTATGTTATTAAGAAGCAAATATATTTTAGAAGAGAAATGGTTATCTGGAGGCCCCTGAAAGTCCTGAAACAGTACCGTAAGATATTTCTTTGTATACTTTTTATTGAAAAAAAGTTTAATAAAAAATTGACAGATTTGATGCTTAATCTCTCCATTTTACTGTCCTAAGCACACAAACAAAATCAAGAGATACCAAAACTGGGCCATACGTTTTTCCATTGGGCATTATTTTGCTACTTTCTAGTTAGGTGTATCCGGCTCTTATAAAAAAACCGCCTCTCCCCTCTTAAATTCCATCGCACGCCACTGGAACGAGAACAAAGGAAGTTTTTCAGGAGAAAATTTCTTAAATCTTCACTTGCATCATATCTTTTGATAATATTCATATTTTTACATTATAATTTTTAATATTTTGACTTATCAAGAAGCCATTGTTTAACAAGCTCTACTATTGTATTTGCAAACAATAACCGATATATAAGTGAGTTAAAATTTGCGTGTGACCGATTGGCCTTTTTTGGCCATTTTTTTAAATTGCCTTTTAAAATTTGAAAAAATATATTTTCGGCTCTATTTTAAAAAAATATTTTTAAATTATATTTAAAATAATTTTTGTTATAATTTTCAAAATATTTTTAAAAATACATGTTCTAGGGCTAAATAAGCTGTGTATAAACTTTTACTCAGTACACGCTAACACCACACAAAATTTATATGAAAATCGACGAAATTTTTTAAGTATTTGATAGAATTTTTCAACGTATACTTTTAAACCTAAAAGGAACAAAAGAAATTTTTAATTTTTTTTTAAGTATATTGTTTTCATTATCCCCAATGTATCTTCTGTCCATGCCATTAAGAAAAACCCCAATATTGTAAACGTTAATATATGGTATAATGGCCACTAAAAATTGGTCCTGAAACCATTGTGCAGCGTCTGTCCCAGAATGGGCGGCTGAATAAAAACTCACCAACACGCCTGGCAAGCGTGGTGTTTTAATGCCACTACCCCCCAATGGAGAAATCATGGCGAATTTAAAAACGAAAGGAAATGGTCCCCAGGTGGGAAGGAAACACTCCGAATCCCGCACCTCACGGAATCTGGGGGAGGCAAAATTTCGCTTATGAAACATAATAACGCTTTATTCGTTGTTTAGAAACAATTAATACAACATAGCTAATAACATTAATTTATCAAATAATAATAATAGTGATAAAAAAAAACATAATAATAATCAATAGTAAGGTATACACAAAAACACATAATACATTAATAAAATATTTCTTAGTCTGTATATATTATTAATATCGAATTAAGTTGAAAACTGCAATTCTTTGATCTTGCTTTTAAATATGTTCAGCGAACTTGAGTTTTTGGTTTCAATTGATAAATTATTATACTCTTGCAGGCCTTTCACAAATAATGAATTAGCACATTTGCTGGTATTTACTCTAGGAATGTTAAAATTAAATCTATTTCTTGTAGGGTAATTGTGTATCTCTAAATTAAACGTTATCAATTTGCTGAAATATGGAGGGTGTAAATTATTAACTATTTTATAAATAAAAATAAGCATAAAGTATTTCAGTCTGTTATCAACACTCAGCCAGTTTAAAGCGTTAAGCATTAGATCTATAGGAGTTCTTCTATTAGACCTAAGAATTAGTCTCATTTCCCTATTTTGTAGTTTTTGTAACGATCCTTTACAATTATTATCTAAAAAATATAAAACACTTGCACTGTTCGCTCTAGGCGTAATTCAAAGGACCGTAAATTATTTCCAATAGGATTTACCTATTGGTTTGCTGGAATGATATAAAAGTTTAGGAATAAACTATGTCGGACGCTCAAGTTGCTGGCACTTACCCCTTAATCTCGTTCGAGCTGTTCTTGGTTGGCCAACCCTTCGATGATCTTGTAGCCCTTTTTCCAGCTTGCACACACTAGTGAAAATATGTCGAAAGACAGTAATTAAATTTTTATTATAAGTACAAGAAAATTGTTGGTAGCATGCCGGTATCGCAGATTTGACGGAAGTGTCATTTTTTCCGTCGTCACAGAAATGGGGCGCGCAGGTGCCGGGGCAGACCTGTGCGTCATGATTTCGCGCGCTTATTTGTATTTTAAAACTAAGAATATTTTACGGTACTTTGAAAGCAGCCGAAAACGATTAATTAAAACTAAAAATTATAAATAAGAAAAAAATGCAGAACGTCAGTTTCCGACATGCACAATAATCAAAATGTGGGTGTACTATAGTTTTATACACAGTTACTGTAGATTGAACAGATAAACTTTTGGCTACACGGTACAAAAAATACAATTTTTTAATAATTTTTTTGTATATATAATTAAAATGATTTTTTAGGCTAAGTGTTCTCTCCAGCCAGGGCTATCAAAATGGACGGGCCACGATCCTTCACTTTGTTGACGTCACATCCGGGGCTGATTTTCTTTTGATGGTCACGTTACGACACAGCTGATTGTCTTTAAAATATTGAAGTTGGAATGACGGTTCATGAATATTTGATATTTTTTTTAAATAAAGCCGTTTTTGAGATTTTTTTTACTTTATTCTGGCAGAACAATTTTTTTAAAATGTATGGTCATCCCTAATTTTTCATAGCCGCTTCATTAGCTCACACAAAAATCAATTTTAAAGCAGAAGCGAATGTGACAATCACATATGACAAATTCAAATACATGTCAAATATAACAGTTGGCATATGGTACATGGCGGGTAATTTGAATTTAAAATAAGGAATGCTAAATCTTGAAGATTTTAACCTTTTAATCATGTTGCTTCCTTACAAACCTTTGGTGGAATATCGGAATGGTGTCTGAGAATATTTCACTGAAATTTTGCGGAAATCTGTAGTGCCATTTTGAAAATATCATAAAAAAACGTCTGACCTACCATAAGATTCAATGTAAAATTCAGCCCCGGGAGAACAGCTGATTTTTTCAGGGTCGTGGCCTCTATTTTTGTGTTGGCCTTGCTCCAGCATAAAACCCAAATATTTTATGTCGTCAACAATGTCAATTCGTTCACCATCTATAATTATGTCTATTTTAGACAAGTCAATCTTTTCATAGAGGTGTTGTTTGCACAGTATCATTGCCTTTGTTTTAGACGTGTTCAATTTTAGTTTATTTGTTTTTAAGTATTTGGACATAGCTGCAAGTTCAGTATTTATTCGTACAACTGCAGTATCCAAATTTTCATCATTTACACCACAGTAGGTATCATCAGCAAATACATTTAAATAATCAAAATTGACATTCATTTCGATATCGTTAATATAGGCTATAAAGAATAAGATCCCAAGACACTCCCTTGAGGAATTGTTGTTAATCCCGGTCGTCTGAACTCTATTTTCGAGAAACTCCTTTGCCAGACCAAGCACGGCCCCACCTATCCCATAGTACTCAAGCTTTTTAAGAAGAATGTTTCTATCGATGGTTTCAAACGCTCTTCTTAAGTCAAGAAAAACTACGACAATATATTGATTTTGTCAATTATCTGATGCCAGTTTGCCAGTATCAGTTGCAATGCCGTCTCACAAGAATGCTTTGCCCTAAATCCAGATTGGTTTTCCATAAGTATGTTGTTGCTTGTAAAATAGTGCATTAGCTGATTGTAGACAGCAAGCTCCAACATTTTCTCAATAGCTGGCAAAGTGTTTATTGGTCGAAAATCACTAGCTAATTTTGAGTTTTTCACTTTAGGAACAGGAACAACCATGCTTGATCTCAGCAACTTTGGAAATTTGCCTATTTCGAGACACGTATTAACCAAATGAAGTAACACATAGCCAACTACTCTCCCAATATTTTTAAGCATTTTAGAATTTAATACGTCATTTGGATTGCATTTGTTGTCAAGAGACGCAAGTATAATTTTCAAGTCTTTTAGTGTTAACTTATTAAATTTAAAAAAGCGTGAGCTGACACTTGGGTATCCAGCCGGAGACCATGCATCGCTTTCATCTATGCTACTTACTATTTCTAAGACACTTTCAATAAAATATTTGTTAAAATTCTCAGCTATCTCTTTATCACCAGAAATTGATTTTTCCTTACCATCAACAACCAAAACAATGGAACTGGAATCAAAGCTTGTTTTGCCCTCTTTTAACAGTTTTTTAAGAGTGGCAAACTCTCAAATTTGTTTACTATTATGAAAATTAGCATCAATTTGATCTTTAAAATAGGGATCTTTTTTTATTTTGAGCAAACTTACTACATTATTTCGTTCCTTTTTATATCTATTCCATAAAGCTTGCTTATCAGATTCAAAATGATTATTATTAAAGGACTTAAAAGCAACATCCCGTTCTCTAGCAGCAAAATGTACTTCATAGTCATACCAAGGCAGATCGTTACCATGAATACGTATTTCTTTGAGAGGACAAATTTCATTAATAACACCTTCAGAGACATTTAAAAAATTTTGATAAATAAAATCAACGTCAGTACTATCTAAAAGAAATTCTAAACCTATTAGCCTATCACAGATCTTATCTAGATTAAAATTACTAAAATTTCTAACTAATTTTTTAGCTAAGTTATGGGTGTTAGGCTTATTTGTATTTTGACTTAACCAAATTGATATGCTAAAGTGATCACTTATTTTGGTAGTAGTGTTTACCCTACAAGCCATTTTATTATCACAGTTTGTTATGACTAGATCAATGGTTGATTTGGTATTTTCTGTAATTCTCGTGTATTTTTCGATTACTTGCTTCATACCATAAAGAGCAACAATATCTTTAAGCTTTTTACTATAAAATAAATCAAGAGAGTAATCAATATTAAAATCACCTACAAAAAACACTTTTTTATTATTGGGTAAAAATTCTGAACATAAATCCTCAAATGTTTCAAGAAATGAGGAATTAGAAAAACTGGGAGACTTATATACTACACAAAGCAGCCACTCAGCCCTGTCAATAATGGCTTTCAAAAACATACACCAATAACCATTATCTAATGAAATATTTTTAATAACTTTAAATTCTGTGTTCAAACGGATGTAGGCAATCACTCCTCCCGTATTCCGGCTGTTCGAATTACAACGTACAATTCTAAAACCATCTATTTTAATTTCAAAATCCATAATATTTTCTGTAACACAAGTTTCACTAAGTAGCACAACAGATGGGTTAAAAGTTTCTATGTTTTTTATAAGAAGATCCTTTCTTCCATCAGCAAGTAAGCTACAAATATTTACATAAAAATATCCATACCAAGCGTTAGAGAGTTATCTGTTTGCTCCTATCCATTTCTAAAAAAGGTTGCACCACATCAATATCATCCAAACTAAAAAATTCCAAGTCTATTAATACATATCTAGATATTTGTCTGTCCTTCTCCTTAACTACACTATTCCTGTTCATGTCAGATAATCTCTCTACAAGTTCGACATCATCCAAATCCATAAGGTCTACAATCTCAATTTCATTAGAATAAGGTTTATCCTTCGATATTTCCGACACCTTCTCAACCACTCTGTTGTTACATTTTATATGAATAAGATTATTTAATGTATTCATATTAAAATCTTCTATAGCAACCTTAATAAATCTTGACAATTTAAACAAGCCTTTTTTATTAAGATAAATTCTATTTTGCACAAACTCACAATGGTCAAATTTATTTTCAATGTTTAAGTAATCAATATGATTAGAATAATACCTTAGCTCTGTAATAATACTTTTTAAGTTATGGTTTACTATCGTGAGGTTTTCCACATTATTTAAGTTATAGTTAATAGGAATTGGACAAAAAATCAGATTTGTTAAAAAACATTTGTTTGTAAGAAGCAAAATTTCTTCTTGTTGCAAGCATGTGTTATTCGTACCTGCCATGACTAAAACGAAATCTTTATCTGATAGCTGCATATCACTGTCCATACTCTTAACAATATCTTTAAATTTAGCGTATGGTTTGCATATGGGTTGGATAGAGAAATTTGCACCTAATTGTTTCTCAAGCGCTGGGTATAAAAACTTCCCGTAGTCATCAGTTAAAATAACAACTCTTGGTTTGCCACTTAGATTTTTGTCAGATACATTGCTCTGTCCTGCTTGTTTTGAATTTTTTACTTGAGTTTCATTACCAAAACTTTTAATTTCAGCTTCCAAAACCTCTATGCTTGTAATTAACTGCTTATTACGATCTTGAAGATAGTTTAATTCATCAAAAATATCACCATTTTTTTTTGTTAAATTCTTCCAAGTTTAGGTTATCTGTTTGTGTATTAATATCTATAAATGTTTTAAGTTCTAACTGGGATTGATTATTTGTTTGTGTCATTTTATCTACAAAATTTATTTCTGTTTGGCAAATAACGTCATGATTTTCATTTTTCGAATGTTCATCAGTTTGCGTATATATTGTTTCATAGAATATTTGTTGAGTTTGAACTTTTTTATTACATACATCTAACCGTGTTTGGACCGATGCAGAACTTTTTTCTATGAGTGTTTTCCCTATAAGTTCTTTTTGTTCCTTAATTATTTTACTTAAGCGAGCAATGGTGGCATTTAGCTCTTCAATTTTGATGGTATCTTCATCCTCTTGTCTAGAGGCTTCCTCAAATAGAGAAACCGAATTTCTTTAAAGTCTTTGAAAGTGCATCGTTTTTTCATTGATTTCAACTTGTTGGGCAGCTATTATTGCTTTAATAATATCTGATATATCAGGATTCTGATCATTTGCACGATCCGCACACGCAGGCGAACAAATTATAAAGCTATCTCTAACAATTTTAAACTGTTTATTTGCCCTTGTCCAGCAGCCTTTGTGCACCACACTGTTACACACAACACAAAAATAAAGGGTAATTTCCCGACTTCTACAACACTTAAATGCAGACATTTTTGTTAAAAATATTAATAATAATATATAGTAATAAAATTATAAAATATTAAAATCCAACAAGATTGCGACACTACAAAAACATTATATTAACAAATAATTACAAAATAAAATAATAAAGTCTAAATTGTCCCTACTCAGTTCGGGATCAGGGTTACGCAGTTATGGCAAAAACCAACAGATATAGTCACAATAAGTATAAATTTGTACAAATGTTAAAAAAATCGTCGCGACTCAGTACTAAAAATATGTCACTGATGGCTTGCTTTAAAGAAACATGTAACATTCAAAAACAAGACAAAAAAAAGTAAAACTAAGAATAGCAACCTATAATAGTAGATCGATGAACACCGACGAAAAAATTGTTGAACTGGAGGAAGAGCTGACAAGAATAAAATGGGACATTGTAGGCTTGTCAGAAACCCGGCGAAAATCAGAAAACCGGATAAAACTAAACTCCGGTAATCTATTATACCATAAAGGTAATGAAGATGACAACAATTTCGGAGCAGGATTCATAATAAATAAAGCCATTAGTAAACACGTCCAAACTATTAAAGGAATCTCAGATCACGTTGCCTATCTTACACTAAAAATGAAAAGATCATCACTTAAAGTTATACAAGTATACGCCCACACATCTACTTACGAAGACGAACACATCGAAGCATTTTATGAAGATATATCTAAAGCTATAGAAGAACACAAGACCCATCTTACAATAGTAATGGAAGATTTCAATGCCAAATAAGGTAAGAAAAAAAAGGGGATTTTCGATATGGCGAAAGGAATGACAGGGGCACAACCTTAATGAACGATCTAGAGAAAAGACACCTATATGCAAGGAATTCGTTCTATAGAAAGAAACCGCAACGAAAGTGGACATGGCTCAGCCCTAACGGAATAACAAAAAACGAAATTGATTACATACTGACTACTGCAAAAAGCATCGTTAGAGATGTACTACTACTATGTCGGTTTAGAACGTTTTTCTACGTTGTCCGACGCCTATTCTCCACCTCCTTCGATCCTGACAATCATCTTCTGTCAGATTCTTTTGACTCATTGATCTTTGGATTGACTGTTGCCATTCTAGTTTAGGACGTCCTCTTTTTCTGCGCCCTACTGGTTGCCACTCTAGGACCTGTTTTGATAATCTGATTTAGAGATGTAACAGTCCTAAATAGCTTTACAACAGGCAGTGATCACAGGATGGTCAGAATAAAAATCTGCATTGATAGCAATTTCGAAATGAAGAGAAAAATTAACAATAACAATGAACAACTTGACATGAATAAACTTACAGAAAATAAAGCTAACCCAAAACTTAAGATGCGATGCGGGATTCGGAGTGTTTCCTTCCCACCTGGGGACCATTTCCTTTCGTTTTTAAATTCGCCATGATTTCTCCATTGGGGGGTAGTGGCATTAAAACACCACGCTTGCCAGGCGTGTTGGTGAGTTTTTATTCAGCCGCCCATTCTGGGACAGACGCTGCACAATGGTTTCAGGACCAATTTTTAGTGGCCATTATACCATATATTAACGTTTACAATATTGGGGTTTTTCTTAATGGCATGGACAGAAGATACATTGGGGATAATGAAAACAATATACTTAAAAAAAAATTTACTAAACTTAAGAACTATGACCCAAGTCGGAAAAGATGTCGCACAAAAGGGCGAATCAGAAGAGATAAAGAAACTCATGGAAAAAAGACGGAACCTGGAAAAAGGAGGCAAAATAACATCAATAGAATAAATCAAACAAGTTCAGTCGTTCTCCACTAGTTTTATTTTTTTTACAACTACATGTTTCGAGAGCATAAGCTTTCATCTTCAGGTTGTACACTGAAATAAAATATGTGAAATAAATGCCCGGTTCCTACAATTATTTATAAAATTAGAACAACCTAAACTTACCTAAGACCTAAAAGAATGAACCCTACCTTGATGGAGTTATTCCATCGCCATTGCCTACATTTTGTAGGCTCAAAAAACTGTAGGCAATGGCTTCTTCTGTGCTCACATATGGATCCCAGACCCGGACGCTTACAAAATCAAACATGGAAAAGGTAACAAAAGCCCAAAGATCAATGTAAAGACAAATGTTACATGGAAAGCTAACAGAAAAATAAATTAATGGATAAGAAATAAAACAAAAGTAAGGGATGTCAGAGGAGAGGTAGCAAAATTCAAATGGAAATTTGCCGGTCATAATATAAGACAAAAAGGCGATCGTTGGAACAAATGCATTGTAGACTGGAGAACTTGGGAAAATAAAAGAAGTAGGGGAAGACCCCAAATGAGATTGGCGGACGATTTGAAGAAACATGCGAGGACTAGATGGATGAACAGTGCGACAGACAGAGAAGAGTGGAAGATATTGGGGGAGGCCTATGTCCAAAGATGGATCGAAGAAGGCTTAAGAGGGAGCTCTACGTTTGGCATATAATGAGCTTGTAAGGGTTTTGAAATCACACTTTTAATAGAAAAGTATTTAATATTTTTTGATAAAACTTTTGGCAATTAGCAAAGAAAAGAATTCTTTAGCGCGCATTTAAATTCCTATTAAAAAAAATTAAACCTCAAACCCTCAAAAAACGTGCCTAAGATACCTAATTTTAAGTCATATTTGATACATTATTTTCTGTAGAACCGTTTAATCTATCGCAATGGGGTTTTAAATGCGCGGTGCATTTAAGTCTCTTCTTAAAAGTGCAAAAAAGATTTTTCTTAAATTTCCAAAACTTTGCTCAAGAAAGTGTGATTTCAAAACCCTTTCAACTAGATTTTTGCCTACAATATTTAATATTTTTATTCCATATCACTCTGCACCGCCTCCACAGATTTAACGGCTTCAGTAAATTTTAATTATTTTATAGTTGCCATTTATTGTATAGAAATAAGTTTTGATACTTCAAAGAAATATTAAATTTTATATTTAAGGCAGTTTCGCGATTTACTAGGTTCGAAATCGATTTAAACTTTGGCTTGAATTACGTTGAAGTAGACACGGACGGGCGAACAAATATCAAAACACAAAATATCGAAAACACAAATTATCGAAACTACAAAATATCGAAAACATACAAAATATCGAAACTACAAAATATCGAAACCACAAAATGTCGAAACTACATTTTATCGAATTACGAAATATCAAATCACAAAATATCGAAAATCCAATACATCGAAATTACAAAATATCGAAAACAAAAAGTATCGAAAATAAAAAACTTTTTTAGAGTTCTTTTCCGGGATTCTAGATCCTGTGAAACCAAAACGAAAGGAGAACCAAACCGAAACTTTTTTTTTTAATTATTTCCCTAAAAAATACCTTTGGTTTAATTTCACACCCTTTAGGTTCCCGGGAAAGAAGTCAGGGAAGTTTTTGTTTTGAAAAAATATGTTAGAAAGAGACTTCATAGTCGACCTATATGATTTGTGTTAAGTTTGGCCAGGCAGGACTAGAATTTTTTTTCTAAGAAATTTATTTCGAATTAATTGCCATTCGAAGATGTTTTTGAACAAATTTTCGTTTGAAGAAAATGGTTTCAAACAAATTTCCCTATGAAGAAAATGTTTTCGAACAATTTTGCATTGGAAGAAAATGTTTCATGCTATTGCTTTCGAACAAATGATTTTCAAAAAACGTGTTTTCAAACAAATATCCACGACCCTTTAAATAACGACATTTAAATAGCAGTAGTGGTTGTTTTAGGCTGGCTTTTTAATAGAACGAATCGACCAGTGAATCACCACTTAAGGAGAAAGTAATTTTAAAATGTCAAAAAAACGTTTTTATTTTGAAAGAAAATTAAAATGGTGGTTGGAAAATGTGTTTATTCTTTTATAACTCTCTTGTAAATAAATTAATATATCTAAGTTTAAAAGATTTAACCATTTTTAGGGCAAATTGCACAAAAATTCATTAAATGACCAGTTGCCATCAGTGAATGACCAGTAAAAATAAATGGCCATATAATAGTATGTTATATAAGTGTGAAAACTAGATTAATATTGCACAAGCAATAAATTTACATACCGAGCCGGTGAGGTCAGGTTTGTAATTACAGGGTGATTTTTTAAACTGGAACAATCAGCATAACTTCTTTATTATTAAAAATAAAGGGCTATATTAAATGGACAATTTATTTGGTTAGTTATGACGTCTTTAACAGCTATAATATTTTTGTATATCCCTCACTATGTAGGGGAGAAGAGGGCAAGAATATGATGTTAAGGATTAAAGCTTCCTAGAAAATACCCAAATCCGGTTGTGACTAAAAAACTTCGTTTAAATGTTAGATAGATGTTTGGGTTTACAAACGAATTAAAAAAAAATACAAAAAAATTTAAACCTTAAAAATGTACACAACAAAAATCGTAAAAAATGCATTTTCGTCATCTTGCCCCACGGAGTAAGTTGACGAGCCTATTGGGGCTAGATACGACTAGGCGCATAGGTCACAAATGTATGTTCCCATCTTTTCATATGAGGTGTACGCTTCATGCCCCGAACCCTCGCACCTTCCACATTTAATCAAGTCCGCTACTGGAGGTTTAATTCATGGTTCCTGGTACCCTAAACAAAAATACTTTCGTTGTTTTTTTTTTGTTTGTGATAGGGTTTGGTTAAAATAATTAAAAACTTTCTTTTTAACTTTTAAGAATTTGCCATGATTTTTCTTTTTATTTTCTTTTTATTATCTTGTTCAAGTTTTTTTCAAGCTCTTTTTTATTCGTCATCTTGCCCCCAGGTAAAATTTTTTAGTAATAAATAAAAGATAAAAACAAAATACTATAATTACACGGTGGATAGAATATACCGGTGTTCGGATCTTATAAATATATGTCGAATTTTCAAGTCACTGGTGGTCCAGCTGATTTTTAGAAACGAAAGTTAGATATGATATGAACAACTAATATTTTTTGACTTTTTTGAAAACTAAGGCAATTTTCGTACTATTTTTTAGTATATTCTTATAAAATAATATTTGTCAGACATACCAGTCGTTAATTTTTTTAGCCCGCTTCATTTCGCTTTACACAAAAACTAAAATTCGAAGAAATGAATGTGTTCATTTCAGCTTCAAAAATTATCCGGTGACATATCTCTTTGTTTACTACCCAATAGTCCTCGGTTCACCTTTGATATTAAACGATCACATTCAGTTTGACTTGTAGTTTAAATTTTGTGTAAGAAAAAATAAAGCGGGCTAAAAAAAATAACGACAATACATCTAGAAAATTTCATTTTATAAGGGTGTACTAGAAAACAGTGGAAAAATGGCCTTAGTTTTCAGAAAATATTAGTTGTTCCGTTGTTCATAACAGATCTAACTTTTGTTTACAAAAATCAGCTGGACCACCAGTGACGTGGAAAATTCGACATATATATATAAGATCCGAACACTGGTCTAATCTATTCACCGTGCTATAATTATTCTTACGTGCTCGATCTATCTTTAACCCATAAAACTTTGACTTTACAGAGTTCTACCAGCACAGTAATAAACTCGTAGCCATTTATAAATTTTGCGTTAAATTGAGTTCGTTAACTGCCCCGCTCTCCCCTACAGGTTGTGACAATAAAGAGATAGATTTACATTTGGCTTTGGGTTTAGATTTCGATTTAGTTTTAGATTTAGATTTAAATGAATATTTAGATTTACATTTAGATCGGTTATAAAGCAAAAAGTTAGGTTAGGTTAGGTTTTTTAAATATTGTATACAAAACTATATTTTGTGTCCAAAAGTCCAATAAGAAATTCATTTGTTCTGAGGAGTCCAGTGGCGGAACTAGGCTCTAAAAATGCTTACATTGTGAGAAAATGTCATAAAACTGAATAATTTTTGTTTATTTTGCATATAGAATGGAAAAACAAAGGAAACGGGTGTACTGCTAAAACTTCAGGGTTTGTATCTCAGCAAGGGTACTACACAGATAACTCAGTGACTCATTTTATACGTTATTACACTAAAAAAAAAATTGGTTAAAATTCAAAATGACGGCGAAATGTTTAGCTAGCTAGTTATAACTCGAAAACCATTCGTCTGACAAAAAACATGAAAAGCGTTTTTGTAGGAATTTTTATTGTCGAAAACTTTTTTTTCTAAAATGTACCAGGTCCAAGTAATTTTTAAAAAAACTTTTTCGTGCACACTAAATCCAAGATGGCAGCGGAAGCCGCCCTCGCAAGGCCGAAATTCCAAATTTTTTTAGGACTCCAACGTGAACAACATATGTCAAAATCGCGACCACACCTACTTTTGCAAGCTGGGGGTCCTTTTTTGCTTTAATGACTGGCCTACTGTGGAAAAAAGTATATCTTCCTAACACGCACGAGAAGTGACTTTTCCGTACTTAATTGCTGGGCGAGCAATCGCGTGCAGAAAACTGGCACTTTCCGCACCTGTTCGGTAAACTACTATTTTATTTAGATATAATAAGTCGATTATATAGTTTATTACAAAATAAATAGTATTTATTATTAAAGTGGAAATTTGTTTTTGTCTTTATCGTAAAAATAAAATAGTTGAAATAGTGCAGGCGCTGTAGGTAGTTGAATATGCAAAATATGAGGAGCGCAATTTGACAATGGATTCTAGCTGACAATAGGTCACAGATTAACGATCTGGATGTTGCCAAGCTAGATTTTGGTCCAATTTTTTTTATCCCTCCTCCTACCTCCTCTTATAATCGTGTTCGAATTTCTGAAAATTTAACTAAGTTGACGCCCTAAAACCACAATGACACAGAAATGCATCACAAATGTGTGAAATCTATTCTAAAAATAAAATTATATTAGTTTTTATAAATTTTTGCTGCAAAAACCCCCCAGATCCTCCAAAACGTGAAATTTTTAGGTAGGACCAATGACACTCTCCAGTGTCATTGTCTCCGTTTATTGAAGTAATGTAAACAAATTAAAAAAAGAAATTGTTTATTACATGTTATACCCCATTTTTTTAAAAATCAAGCTTTTTATCAAAAATTTGGGGTCTTCCATATATTATATCAATTTGAAACTGAACCAATTTTTTACAAGTTTTATCCACTTTTCTCAAAAACTAAGCTTTTTGTGAAAGAAATTATTTTACACTTTATTGTAGAAAATGAAATTCCCTTTATAAAAATGTATAAGTCAGTATAATCAGACTAATAGCAAACTCTCCAGCAGCGTCTGTTTTTTCAGAAAAAATTAAAAAACGACATGTTTGTCACGTGTTTCACCGGATTAGCTTGAAAACTAAGCCCTCTTTTAAAAATCCTGTTATGTAGTCGATTATAGGCAATAAAATTTCCTTCTTCACAGGTGTCCGTAAATAAAATCAATTTTTACAAATCATCAAACAAATTAATTTTTTTACAGGTTTTATCCAATTTTCTCAAAAACTAAGCTCAACTAAAAAAAAACTGTTCGATACTTTGTTGTAGAAAATAAAATATCCTTTTTAACGATGTGTAAATCAGGAAACCAAAATCTCCAGTGACGTCCGTAAATGGGGGTCATTAAAAAAATTTATAAATAAAAACATTTTTCTTACAAGTTTTACCCGATTTTCCAAAAAACCAAGCTCTTTATCAAAAAATGTCTTTATACTTGATTGTAGAAAATATCGTTTTAAACGATGTATAACAAGGTAAGAAAAATTAAATTTTTAAAACTTTGTGGACGTCCGTAAATTAAATCAATGTTTAAAAATCAACAAACAAATTCATTTTGGTTCGATTTTTTTTAAGATACTTAAAATTTAAATAAGTGGCGGTACTAGGCCATCCCCCCCTCATCCATCTAATCTTCCCTACAAAACTATGGCGCAGGATGTGGAGAAAAGGTGCGGAGGGATCACCTTTGCTGCTACAGCTTAGCTGAAGCTACGTACCTAGAATCTTTTTTCGGAGGGGGTTTCATCTTTTTATTGTGAAAGAGGGATGTGTGGGAGGGAGGGAAGGTTCGAGGAGTGCGAAGACACTCAATGCAGATGGCGGCTATAGTGTGGTGCGCTTCATTTAGTAATTTTTAAAAACTTATTTTATTTACGGACGCCCCTGAAGTTTTAAAAATGAAATTACTCTTACCGTGCTATACATCATTTAAAATAAAATTTGATTTTCTACAATCAGCTGTGGGGCATATTTCTTCTAAAAAGCTTGTTTTCTTTTGGAAAATCGGTTAAAACATGTATCAAAAATGATTTTATTTTTTTTGTTTTATTTGGTCCTTATATACGAACGTTGCTGGAGAGTTTGTCATTAACCAAACCTCACTGACTTATATATCGATAAAAAAGAAATTTTATTTGAAGAAAGTTGACGTCCTTAGAATTTACAGTGAGGAAGGTTTAGCGGGAAATAAGGACAACGTTAGAGATTTAACCCTCTTTATTTTCTGGCGACGTTTCGACGGTTGTTTTCCGTCTTTTTCAAGCTATAAAACAAACACAATAAAAATGTAGAATGCAGTTAGAAGACAATATATCAGTATTATTATACATTCATAAATATTATAATTATATAAAGCTAATAGGTTTTTTTTTATTCAATTAATAAATAACATTAATACATAAGATATATTCTTCTGTTGTTTTTAAGTTTTTTTTATCTATTTTATTTGTTATTACCATTTTTTTTATATTTTTTTTATTTTATTTTATAACTATTTTTATAGATTTTATCTATTTAAATTCTTATTATAATTTATTTTAATAGCACCATGACATTAAAATCAATTCGATTGTAATAGTTTGTTAGGTAATTTGACATTAATTAGGTTTTATTAACTTACCCTTAAAATTAATGGGTTAACACGTAGATCTTAATAAATACGCACAAATTTTTCCGACAATTACAAGATGTCAGGTACATGGTCAACACTAAACAGAAAGACAACAGCATAACTATGAAACCAACAACTTTTTGTAAAAATTAATGAATATTATTATATATGTTTTCCAATTTTTGTTTAAATTACTATTTTTATTTATGTATTTTTATTAATTTTAATTTGTATTATTTAGTTATTTTTCTTAGTCGTCTGTTGTTGGCTCCTGTTTGAACGGTGTAACTATGTTGCCAAACTTGTCATAAATAAATAAGTTTTAGATTAAAATTCCATATAGCAATACGGAACAGACATTCAAAAATAACTCAAATTGTTTATAAAAATTTTTTAAAACCATATACCGGCAACACCGAAAACTTCTTAATATGTTGAAACCATTGTTGTCAGACTTATCTTTATTTCTTAATTTTAAGATAAAAATATTTTTGCTAATTTTCGTTATATGGATTTAAGTTCTCTTTTTGTTTTTTTATCAAACAGTTGTACAAAACCGCTAGATTTTGAACATCTGTTCGATAATTAACAGTGCTGTCATGGTAACAATTAATAAAAAACGTCTCAGAGATGTCACGATTTTTCTCTTGGTTTAAAATCTTAATATTGTTAAAATCAAATTCATGACTAGTTTCAAAATGATGAGCGGCTAAGGCGTTTTTTTCAATTTTATTTTTATTTTTTAATTGACAGTCGTATTTTTGTTGTCTTATTCTGGATTCAATATATTGTTTCGTCTGACCAATATATAACTTTTGACAAGAGCAAGGTATTCTATAAATACAATTCGATTGTTTAATGATAGGAATTGGGTCCTTTAACATGGGCGCACCAAGGGGGCCCCCCCCCCAAGCCTTAGATTTTTTAATATATTTTGTACATATTTAATGATAAAACATGAAAAATACCTTAAAATTTGACATCAGGAGGCTTCGGGCCCCCCCAACCCCACGCAGTGGCGTACTTGCGAAAAGACATGAAGACCTTTTTTTTTTTTTTGGTCGCAAGTTTTTTGAGGGCGCGCTTCGTAGCTGTCGGGCCCCCCCAAGACACATTCCTGGGTGCGCCACTGCCTTTAATTTCGTATACAAATAATTTAATGTTTTAGTGTTATAGAATACAATTTTAATATTCTCAGTATCCAAAAGGTTTTTTATTTTATTTGACAAACCAGAAATAAATGGGAACCTATAGCGTATAGGTGTTTGTTGTACCTCTGAT
This sequence comes from Aspidapion aeneum, assembly GCA_963576565.1. NCBI lineage: Eukaryota > Metazoa > Arthropoda > Insecta > Coleoptera > Brentidae > Aspidapion > Aspidapion aeneum. The sequence goes on from OY755046.1 coordinate 25,253,179, forward strand.
TGGGATGTATTTTGAGACTCTGTATCCGAACTGGTAGTATTTTTAGTTTTTTTATGAAAATTGTTAATTATTCGATTTACAAATGAGGTTGGATAATTATTGTTCTTGGCTATAGTTTTTATACGGTTGATATTTCTTTCTGTAAAACAATCCGAACATAGACTAAATGATCTAAACAATAAATTGTTTATAGTAGAAATTTTGTGTTGAGTAGCGTGACATGAATTGTAATTTAATATTCTTCCAGAACTAGTAGGTTTCATGTACCAGTCAGTAAGTATTGCCCCAGAATCATTTCTTGTTATCAAAACATCTAAGAAAGATATTTGTTTATTTATTTCATTTTCAATTGTAAACTGAAGTTGAGGGCAAAAATTATTAAATTGGGTTAAAAGATCGTCAACTTTATCTTCTGGAACCGCCAAAAAGGTATCACCGACGTACATCAACAAAAAAGGTATATCAAAAAGTAGAGATTCTAAAACTTTGGTGATCACATAATTCATTACTAATTTTGCAAATATTGGACTACTGGGTGAACCCATCGTGGTACTATCAAGTTGTTGATAAAATTGGTTATTGAAAAAAAAATAACTCGTTTCAAAACATAAGGAGACCATTTTTTGAATTATATCTTTTGGGAAATCGGTATAAGCTGATATGTACCTCCATTGAGACTTAATAATATTCAAAATCAATGCTTTAGGAATATTTGTAAATAATGATACAACGTCTAGTGAAATCATTATGTATCCAGGGGGAATAGTTAAATTATTGTGGGTGGATTTTTCTCACAGATTAGACGGGCATATGGAGATGTGGCATGGGGGACACTGAAGGCAATAGCAAGTAACACAGAAAAAATGGCAGGTTTACTTAATCGTAGAATATTTTTATTACAGTGTAGGTCTAACAATTTAGTTCCAAAACATATTCAAAATAATTTTAAGTGCATATACTCTTTACAAATAGAGAATCATCCTTATAAAAGAGAAGTAGATAATATTACCAAACATTTTAAGCGATCTATTTTAAAATTAGAGATAAAAATAACCATCTGGAAAATATATCACATAGAAGCACAAAATAGAGAACTTCTTGTTAAAATAAGACAAATTATTTCATATGAAATATTTCTTAGGTTTAGTAATTTGAACAAAATCAGGTTTAATAATAAATTTAATCAAATAAAAATAACTAACCTCAAAAAGTTTGAGGAGCTTAAATGTAATAGGAAAAAATTAGTCTTAAGTTCAAATGAAAAATTTATACACAACTTTACAGATGTTCAAATACCAGATAATATTAGAATTATTGTAGGATTGGGTCCTAAATTTTCTATTCCTTTTTCTCCAAAAGAAATACCCTTTGTAGAAATTGTCAAGGATCTAGAATATGCCATGCCATGCCTAGCCAAAGTGTTTGATAAACTTTTAAATAAAGAACTCACAGCATTTGTAGAGGAGAACCTAATCTTACCAGAAACACAGTCCGGGTTTAGAAAAAACCATAGTTGTTCTTCAGCTCTAGCCAATGTAACTGACAAAATTTTTGAAGAGGGTGATAAAGGCAGAATGACTGCTGTGGTACTATTGGATTACACCAAGGCATTTGACACGGTAAACCACGATACACTAGTGAGCATTCTAGACTACATTGGACTTGATAACTCTGCCACATCTCTTATTAAAAGCTCTATTCAGAATCGACTACAATCAGTTCTAATTAAAAACAAGTCATCGGATTTTCGACAGGTGCAACAAGGAGTCGTCCAAGGGTCATGCATGTCACCATTACTTTTTTCAATTTATACTTCGAACCTTGAGACTGTGGTAAAAAACTGTGCTGGTCAATACTACGCAGATGACTGGCAATTGCAATATTCATTTGAAAAAAACAATATTCCCGAGGCATGTGTCCGTATAAATGAAGACATCAGAGCTATTAATGAGTATTCCACTAAACATTCCCTACTTCTAAATCCACAAAAGTGCTGTGCGATGCTGTTTGGAGCGAACCAAAGAGTTGTTGAACAATACCAGAACCAGTTCGAAATAAAAATAAATAATAATACTCTACCAGTAAAAAACGAAGCTAAAGATCTGGGTCTGGTGTTGGACAGCAGCTTAAGGTTCAACAAGCACATATCATTATGCATGCAAAAAGCTTTCGTTAGACTTAAGTTAATTTATAGTAACAGACACATACTAAGCCAAAAACTAAAGGTATTTTTGTGTGACTCCCTAGTTTTGTCTGTATTTAATCATGCAGATGTCGTTTATGATAAATGTTTAACATCAGAGGGAAAAAGGAGGGTCCAAAAAATGCAAAACTCATGCTTACGAATTATTTATGGAATTCGAAAACGAAATAGAATATCGCATAAACTTAGTGAAACACGGTGGCTAAATATGGAAAATAGGAGGAAACTTCATAAAGCATGCTTCTATCATAAAATAATACATTTAAGGAAACCATCGTATCTATTTAAAAAAGTTAAGCTGCGTTCACAAACACATGACTTAAATACTCGATTTAAAAATAAAATAACCCCGCCAAAACATAAAACCACATTCTTTGAGAGAAGCTTCTCATACGAAGTTGCAAAATTGTACAATTCCATCCCGGATGAAATAAAGGAAAAGCCTGTAACAAATTTTAAAAAAACTTATCGAGACTATCTTCAAAAACTCAAAAACAACAAAATTCGAGACTGTTAAATATTGTGTAATACAAAATTTATCTAACTTTAACTCTGTATATCTAATTCTATTTTCTGCAAACTCTTTCTTTCTTTCTTTCTTTTACTTTTTCTTTCTTTTTACTTTTTACTTTATAATATTATAATATAGTTTTTTTCTCACACGAAACCCAATAATTTTTGGGTCAATTTAGTTTTAAGTTTATTGTAGGTAGGTACCTACCAAATACCTACAAACGAAGGGGTTGGTGACTATGAAAAGAATAAATATTTTACTTTTTAGTTTTTCAAGGTTAACTGATCAGCGCTTTTGGCATCAAGCATGTCGAAACTGCTGAATTTCGCCTTTTTCACAATTGTCTTTTTTGTAAAATAAACATTTGTACCTATATTGTAATTTGATTTCTAAATTGTGAAATAAAGACATTAATTATTATTATTATTATTATTATATATTATATCTAACAGGGTGGCGACGGATGAACAGAAAGGATCTCTAAGGATGCGAGCAATTCATATGATTAATAACTGGAGTAACTCTTACACAAATCATTCTGACAAGCTTAAAACATATAAAAATCTACTGTCAGATTTTAGAGATTCAAAATTGTTTTTAAAAAATCATGCAGATTTGTTAGTGATAAAATCTGAAAAAGGCAATAGCACTGTGGTTATGTATCGGGAGGAGTACAATGCGTCCATGAATGAACTTCTGTCTGACAATAACACTTATAAACTTTTAAAATCCGATCCTACAAATAAATATCAAAGCCTTGCAAATGATTTTGTTTCTTTCTTAAAAAATCAAAAATTTGATTGATGATAATCAATCCAGATTTTTGAAGAGGTATAATTCTGTATCACCTAAATTATATGGTTTGAGAGAAACACATAAACCAGGTGTAAAAATGCGCCCTGTGGTATCGTGTATTGACGCCCCCATGTACAATATAGCTGTGTTGTTGCATAAAATATTATCCCCTGTTGCCACCACTTTTATTTATAATGTTAAAAATTCTTTTGATTTTGTGCAAACAATAAGAAATTTAACTATTCCCCCTGGATACATAATGATTTCACTAGACGTTGTATCATTATTTACAAATATTCCTAAAGCATTGATTTTGAATATTATTAAGTCTCAATGGAGGTACATATCAGCTTATACCGATTTCCCAAAAGATATAATTGAAAAAATGGTCTCCTTATGTTTTGAAACGAGTTATTTTTCTTTCAATAACCAAATTTATCAACAACTTGATGGTACCGCGATGGGTCCCAGTAGTCCAATATTTGCAAACTTAGTAATGAATTATGAGATCACCAAAGTTTTAGAATCTCTACTTTTTGATATACCTTTTTTGTTCATGTACGTCGATGATACCTTTTTGGCGGTTCCAGAAGATAAAGTCTTTTAACCCAATTTAATAATTTTTGACCTAAACTTCAGTTTACAATTGAAAATGAAATAAATAAACAAATATCCTTCTTAGATGTTTTGATAACAAGAAATGATTCTGGGGCAATACTTACTGACTGGTACATGAAACCTACTAGTTCTGGAAGAATATTAAATTACAATTCATGTCACGCTACTCAACACAAAATTTCTACTATAAACAATTTATTGGTTAGATCATTTAATCTAAGTTCGGATTGTTTTACAGAAAGAAATATCAACCATATATAAACTATAGCCAAGAACAATAATTATCCAACCTCATTTGTAAATCGAATAATTAACAATTTTCATCAAAAAACTAAAAATACTACCAGTTCGGATACAGAGTCTCAAAATACATCCCAATCAGAGATACAACAAACACCTATACGCTATAGGTTCCCATTTATTTCTGGTTTGTCAAATAAAATAAAAAACCTTTTGGATACTGAGAATATTAAAATTGTATTCTATAACACTAAAACATTAAATTCTTTGTATACGAAATTAAAGGACCCAATTCCTATCATTAAACAATCGAATTGTATTTATAGAATACCTTGCTCTTGTCAAAAATTATATATTGGTCAGACGAAACAATATATTGAATCCAGAATAAGACAACATAAATACGACTGTCCATTAAAAAATAATAATAAAATTGAAAAAACCGGCTTAGCCGCTCATCATTTTGAAACTAGTCATGAATTTGATTTTAACAATATTACGATTTTAAACCAAGAGAAAAATCGTGAAAAACGTAACATCTCTGAGATGTTTTTTATTAATTGTTACCATGACAGCACTGTTAATTATCGAACAGATGTTCAAAATCTAGCGGTTTTGTACAACTGTTTGATTAAAAAACAAAAAGAGAACTTAAATCCATATAACAAAAATTAGCAAAAATATTTTTATCTTAAAATTAAGAAATAAAAATAAGTCTGACAACGATGGTTTCAACATATTAAGAAGTTTTCGGTGTTGCCAGTATATGGTTTTAAAAAATTTTAATAAACAATTTGAGTTATTTTTGAATATCTGTTCCGTATTGTTATATGGAATTTTAATCTAAAACTTATTTATTTATGACAAGTTTGGCAACATAGTTACACCGTTCAAACAGGAGCCAACAACAGACGACTAAGAAAAATAACTAAATAATACAAATTAAAATTAATAAAAATACATAAATAAAAATAGTAATTTAAACAAAAATTGGAAAACATATATAATAATATTCATTAATTTTTACAAAAAGTTGTTGGTTTCATAGTTATGCTGCGATTCTTGTCTTTCTATTTAGTGTTGACCATGTACCTGACATCTTGTAATTGTCCGAAAAATTTGTGCCTATTTATTAAGATCTATGTGTTCACTCATTAATTTTAAGGGTAAGTTAATAAAACCTAATTAATGTCAAATTACCTAACAAACTATTACAATCGAATTGATTTTAATGTCATGGTGCTATTAAAATAAATTATAATAAGAATTTAAATAGATAAAATCTATAAAAATAGTTATAAAATAAAATAAAAAAATTATTTAAAAAAATGGTAATAACAAATAAAATAGATTAAAAAAACTTAAAAACAACAAAAGAATATATCTTATGTATTAATGTTATTTATTAATTGAATAAAAAAAAACCTATTAGCTTTATATAATTATAATATTTATGAATGTATAATAATACTGATATATTGTCTTCTAACTGCATTCTACATTTTTATTGTGTTTGTTTTATAGCTTGAAAAAGACGGAAAACAACCGTCGAAACGTCGCCAGAAAATAAGGAGGGTTAAATCTCTAACGTTGTCCTTATTTCCCGCTAAACCTTCCTCACTAGAAATTTTATTTTTTACAATAAAGTTTTGAATACATTTTTTTCAATAGAGCTTAGTTTTTGAGCAAATCGGATAAAATCTGTAACAAAATTAATTTGTTTGTTGATTTGCAAAAATTGATTTTATTTACGGACGTCTGTGAAATTTTAATTTAAAGTTAAATTTTTCTTTGTGATACAGCATTTCAAAGAAAATTTCATTGTCTACAATCGATTATAGAGGATAATTTTTGACAGAGTACCTGCTTTTTAAGATAATCGGGCAAAACATGTGACAAACATGTGGTTTTTTTATTTTTTTTACATTTTCTCAATAAACGGACGCTGCTGGAAAGTTTGGTATTAGTCTTACCGCACTATATATATATTTATCGGTTTCACAACGTTCTACGTCTTCCGATACCCAATCTCCACTCGTTTCTGTTTGCCCATAATTCATCATCTAGGCCTCTTATTCTATTTCACTATCTATTCCTTCTCTCCAGCTTCTCCTTGGTCTTCCTCGTTTTCTTCGGCCAGTTGGTTTCCATTGTAATATTTGTTTAGGTAGTCTTCCATCATCCATTCTTTGTACATGTCCGTACCACACCAGTTGTTTTGTTCTTATATCATCCACTAGAGTACGTTCACCCACTGTCATAATTTCTCTTATTCTTTGATTGGTAACTCTTTCTCTTTTTGATTTCCCTGCTGCTCTTCTCCAATAGTCCATCTCCGTAGCGGAAAGCATTTTTTCTGTTCTATCTTTGATTGGCCACACCTCTGAGCCGTATGTAATAATACTCTTTACAATTGTGTTATCTATAAGCTTTTTGTTATGTTTTGATATAATTTGGTCCCAAATTATTCCATTTAATAAAGTTATTGCTCTTCTTCCTTGTACGTTTCTATCTTTTATAGCTTTGTCTAGTGTTCCGTCAGCTGTAATTTTCAGACCCAAGTATTTATACTCATCACAGGACTGAATTCGCTGCCCAGTATTTAAGATTAGATCCTGTTTCGTTCCACCAATACACATATACTCTGTCTTATTGATATTAACCTCTAGTCCCCACTTATTGTACTCTTCTATTAGTTTTCGTGTCATATATTCGAGGTCGTCATAATCCTGAGCCACCACTATCTGATCATCGGCGAAACATAAAGTATACAAGGTGGTTTCATTCAACGGAATTCCCTTGTTTTGGCATTTTCTCTTCCAGACTTTAAGGACCTGTTCCAAATATATCTTGAAGAGCGTAGGCGAGATACAGCACTAACGTATACATTTTTAAAAAGGGAATTTCATTTTCTATAAATAATTTTTTTCCCAGAAAGCTTAGTTTTTCAAAAAATTGGACAAGACTTGTTAAAAAATTTGGTAAGTTTAATGATTTTTTAAAATTGATGTAATTTACGTACGACCCTAAATTGTTATAAATAAAAAATCTGGCCTTGTTATAGATCATTTTAAAGGACATTTCATTGTCTACAATCGAATATAGAACACAATTTTTATTAAAGAGCTTAGTTTTTAAGAAAAGCCAGTAAATCATGTTTCTTTTTTTTATTTTTTTACATCACCTCAATAAACGGACGCCGCTGAAGAGTTTCTCATTGGTTGTACCCCACTGACTGATACATCGTTGAAAAGGAAATTTAATTGTCTATAATAAAGGTAATAACATGTTTTTTCTTAAGAAGCTTAGTTTTGGAGAAAATTTGAAGAAAACCTCAAAATGTCAGGTTTTGGGGGGTCTGAGGGGTTTTTGGAGGTTCTTGCAGCTAAAATTTAACAAACTAATATAATTTTATTTTAAGGTTGGATTTTACACAATTTTGATTCATTTCTCTGTCATTATGGCTTTAAGGCGTCAACTTAGTAAAGTTTTCAGAAATTCGAACGCGACTATATGAAAAGGGGGAATAAAAAAAATTGGACCAAAACCTGGTTTGGCAACATCCAGATCGTTAATCTGTGAACTTTTGTCAGCTAGAATCCATTGTCAAGCTGCGGTCCTCATATTTTGCATACTCAACTACCTACAGTGCCTGCACTAAAAGAAATTTATCCATCAATTGATATATTTTATTACATTATTCAAATGCATTTTATTAAACTTGCATTTTTACATACACACACATATGATTTCAAGAAAGCCAAGCGACCGCCGGCGCCGGCGTCACAAAGGGTTATTCGTTTAGCAAGACTGGTTGACCTGGATGACTTAGATCTTTGCCCACATGAAGTATTTTTATATTTCGTATCTTCTTTCGTGTTATAAAGGGAATCAGATTTTCCTCAGATAATTAAAAGGAATACTTCCGGAATTAAAATAGAGCTTTTACATGAGTTTTTTTATGCAGATTGTCGGATTTATAAACCGGCCCTGGAGTTTTCCGATTATTTCGTAATTTGATGGGATTTGTTAAAATTTTTGGCAAAGTCCAGCCCCACAAGGTTCCTTTCACGCACACCTTTGCCCCTGTGGTTTCAAAGTGTTTTGTAGAGCTTGCCCATAATAGATAGATAGATAGATAGATAGATCTCTCAGTGTATTGCAGATTGGGTGCATTACTTTAGTGGCGTCCGCTCGGGCGTCCGTAAATTAGGAACTTTTTTAAAAATCACAACAAATTTTAATATTGTTTGTTTTTTGAAATTTTCTGAAATGTATATAATAATTTAATAGGAAAATTAACTTTGCGTTTCAACATTTTATAATCAAAAAGAGATAATTTTTCTACTAACGAGCCAGTGGTATCCATAAATATGGGTGATTTACAGAAATCCTCGAAGAATCTATTCATTTTTTACATTTTCATCGAATTCTCTAGAAAAAAGCTCATTCGAAAAAAAAGTGTGTACGCGTTATTAAGGCGATAAAATTTGGTCAATAGGGACATTTTGGGTCAGGTCAAATAACAGAAAATTTGACAGCTGTTACCGTTATTGTTACTAAGAATAACGGCAACATTCAGGACAAAAAAGATAGATTTTGGAACACTTAAATAACACAACACAAACGTTAATTTAGTAGTTTCACACACCTTCAACTTTTTGTTTATTTATATTTGTCAATTTATTTTTATTAGATTTATGGCTTTTGACAAACCAAACTACCGAATTATAGTAAAAAATTCGACTGCATTAAACAAAACAATACAAAACTAACCTTAAAAAGTAGCGGTAACATTAAAGGCCGGCCACCGTAAGTACCGGGCGCCGCCGTTACCGTAAATAACAAAAAAGGAGCGAGAAGCTGCTAATGCGCAGACTCAGTAAGAACAATAACGGAAACAAAGTCTAAAATACGCGACCCAAAATGTCCCTAATATTACGGATAAGGTTTCGTTAGCGTTGCAAAAAAATATTTGAAATTTTGCAATTGTCACAAAAGCTAAGCGCTGCAAAAAACACTCATATTACACTTTACTAGGAACGGTATATAAATTTTCCCCTATATGGAATTTCTCGACAGATATATATTTTGTTGCTATTGGAATGTAGTTAAATGGTTTACTTGTTTGCCATATTGTCAACTACATCTAGGGCGGAGAGGGGGAGTAAAGTGGTCAAATGAAGAAACTCATAACGAGAGTTTATAGAAAATTACATTTTTTATCATAAAAATCGGTCGATGAGCTGCCGCGTTTTCTTCTTAGGAAAAGAAAGGCTTACATATAAACCAATTTTCGCAAAAGTTAAATTTTTTGAAAAAAAAGGGTTATCTTGAGTTTTTGTAATGAGCTTTTCGCTTTGGCCACCTTTTCCTGGGTGGTCTTCTTCCCCTCTGGGTATATGCATTTTTACCAGTTGTTTAAGAGGACTAAATTTTCTTTTGAACGATGTGTTACCTGTAAAGTTTAGTTAACTCCTAACGATACAGTGACGAACATGACTGGAGGCAATTTGTAAAAATCGCCAAAAATCAGTATTATTTATAATACATACTGCTATTCCTAAGAAGAAAATTTTAATAGTGGTATAAATTATTTTTGCCTAGAGTACTTCATTTTCAAGAAAATTATTCTGCCGTCGCTAAAAAGATTGTCGCATGAAGAAATTTTATGTTTTGAGAAAATCAGATTAGTTTTTTATTGTCATATAATTTTGAAATATAAAATTAAAAAAATAAAACCTTTACTTCACACAAGACAATAAAAAGGTATAAAACTTTAAACCCGTTTTTCTCAAAACGTAAAATTTCTACTAATTTTCTTAAAATTGAAGTACTCTAGTCAAAAATGAATTATGTCACTATTTAGAAAATAAATTTTTCTTTTAAATAATGTACAAATTAATTATGTAAGATAATTGATTCATATGTGAGTAGGTCTTGTAGCCCTTCCACTGCGACCACCAGTGCAGCTGCGGCTCGTGCCGCACGCGAAGTAAAACGGTACATTACAAACACCAGTATACAAGTTATTATCTCCCTTATGTCCCTATAGAATTTTACAGTACGCAGAATCTGGGCTTTGGGCCTTACTTCGGTTCGTGCTTTTGTGAATCAATTGCGGCGATCGATGCTGCCCGCCCCCCGTGGCGCCACCCGCGTCATCGGTTACCGTTGATTGTTAAGGCTAGCTTATGACACCCTTAATTAGTGCATTCAAACAACTTAGCGTTATCGGTCGGGCCGTATTGTTTTGATTTCGACAATTTCGTAGTTATTCGATTTCCCAAAAAGAGCTTATTAAAAAATAAAAATTAGGGGCATATTTTCCAGCAATATGTCCAAACTTTTTAAAAATTGGGTAAATTATTTATTATTAGCTTGAAAATAATTTTAAAGAAAAAAAATTACTTAAGTGTCATGTTAATGAAGATTTTTGACACCTTGTAAGAAAAGTTAAAAAACCAAATGTGTTTTCAAAAAATGCCAAAATCAATATTTTTTTGTTTAATTTTTTTTATAAAACAACATTTTTCTCCAAACTTAAAACTTTTTTCGCTTTCTTACAAGGTGATACAAACTTTTTTGTTAAAACCTTTCCGGGGTCAATCCAAAAATTATTTTAGCTACCTATATAATATGTAGTATTTTTAGCTCATACTACTACTCTATAAGTAGTGTGAGCTATGGTGATCCTAATTTTTTCGAGAAAAAAAAAGTTGCTCCGATTTCAAAATTTTTTATATATCTTTGCGTTTCAGATGATTTTGAAACTTTTTTGTTTTGCCGTCTGTCTGTCTGTCTGTCTGTATGTCTGTCTGAAACGACCAACCCGCATAACTCAAAAACCGCTTGTCCGATTTTAATAAAATTTGGTACCTAAGTTGGGGCTTGGGCCGTGATGGTCCCATTTAAAAATGAACAAAATCCACCGAACGCAAGCCAAATAAAAATTAGAGTTTATGTGAAAATATGGCGTGTGTGATATCAAACGAAAGGTAATTTAGTCTGGAGTTAAACAAAATATATTTTAGTTTTTTTTTAAAGGGTGGGGGTAAATTTAAAAAGTTTGAGTTTAAGTGAAAACACGGCTTGTGTGGTATCAAACGAAAGGTAATTGAGTCTGGAGTTGAATAAAATATATTTCAGTTTTTGATTATATTAGCTCACACTATAACTATAGTACCTAGTGTGAGCTTGGGTACCCATAGATTGGCAGAGTGTTTTTAATAATAACCTTTTAAAAAGGGTTCCAAAAATTAAGCCTACTCATTAAAAAAAAAATACGACTTAATAGACCCTTTTTTGGGGTCCTGTCAAAAACATTTTTGTCCAAAAATGTTGCACGGTAAAAATCTCATTTGAGGTTTGAGGTGAACAGACGTGTAAATTTCTGGTTCAAAAAAACAAGGAGAGGAAACTGATATCAAATATAGCTTTCTTATTTTTTAAAATATTTATTTGACAAAAAAAAATATATATACACAGAGATTTATTTTACTTAATTGTAAAACAAATTATGTAAAAAATTCCAATAAAAAATAATGGTAAATTAGTTTTTCTTAATTATAGGGCATAATTTGAAATTATAGGTAATATAAAAATAAATGCTAAAGTTTATACTAAATATTAGTTACAAAAAATTTCTTAATTCGCCCTAAAAAATTTAAGAGCATTAGAGAATATTTTGATATTACTCGTAAAAACATAAAATTTAGGATATAACACATCAAAAATATTCTTTAATCCTGATAATAGGTAGCTACTTACAAAATATTTTACATAAAATAAACTACTCTACTGATTTAGGAGATCCATAAATTATACAAAAATTATCTACACTTTAATAAAATTCTTTATAAATTTATACAAAATTTTGCACATTTTAAATCAAATATAATGTACACTAACAAAACAAGGCCAAAAATATAAATAGAAATTAAATTTATTTTAAAAAAATATGCAGAATTTTGTTTGGAGTAAATTTTCAAAGCTTTTACAGAATATTTATGACGAAAATACTAAGAAAAAATATAATTTTTTTTAAATAAATGTTCACAAGGTGCAACTTTATGTTTTACTCATACAGATATAAAAACAGTCCTAGCACCCTATAATTTCTATAGTCGAGTCCCAGAAAAAGCGTTACTTTACGCCAGTGGCGGCTCGTAGAATAAAAATCTGGAGGTTGCAAAGGAAAATCGTAATTTTTTAACACACAAATATACGGATGATCGACCACAGAATTGCTTTAAAATTAAACTTTCAACAGAATTAATTTTTTTTTAACGCAAAAACTAACAAACTATCAAAACTCTGCGATCACGGACTACACGACAAATTAAAATAAGAAATTAGCATGCAAAATAAACAATCGGTTGCCGTTGACCTGCAACCTCACTGAGCTTTACGGGACGACTTTGAAATCCAGGCATAGAAAGAAAATCGCGCGCGCTTTGTCATACGCGACTTGGGTTGCATTCGAGCTGCAAACCGCGAGATAAAGCCGTCGCTGTGGATGGCCGGCGCGCGCGATATAAGAGGTGCGGTAGCGTATATATTCTGGTGGTAATTTAAAAAAATATAATTAATAGTTCTTTTATTATTTTACCTATATTTTTTGGGGGTTGCGCAAACCTGCAAACCTATGGACGAGCCCCCACTGCTTTACGCGCTCTCCAATGGATTTTATTTTTAAGTCCCTCTTTCCTTACACGCCTTAAAATAGAAAAAAAAATTAATTTGTGTTTTGATTTTACTTCTCCAGTTTCTTTTGTCAATACGTTTTAATTTAACTTTAATTGTTCGTTTTTATTGTAATTTAAGTACCTACAAGAGTGGGAACGCTTCTCTAAAACTCAGATATATAAGCAATTAGTTTTAATAATTTTACTATATTTAGATACATTTTAAACCAGATAAGCTTGGTTCCGGTCAAAAAATTATTTTCTTAAATTAGCTCCCCTGTCCTCCTTCTGGGGGGTCAAAGCCGGTGTTATCTTAACCTTTGTCAATTGATCGCACCGTACGTTATTTTTCAATTTTTTTTCTTTTTTAATGAAGGAATAAAAATATCAACAACATGACAAGACCAGATCTACCAAGTTAAAGTTAAGTAGCAATTTTTTAATTGTTTGTTTTAATATTTATTTATTTATTTTAAATATTACATAATCGATATATAAGATCTTATCAATCAAATCAAATCATAAAGATTTGCCCCCATAATTTAATCTGTTGATTTTTATGTTTTCTTTTAAATTATCTGGTATTAGCTCACACTACTACTATACTATAGTAGTGTAAGCTATGGTGATCCTAATTTTTTCGAGAAAAAAAAAGTTGCTCCGATTTCAAAAAATTTTATATATCTTTGCGTTTCAGATGATTTTGAAACTTTTTTGTTGCGCCGTCTGTCTGTCTGTCTGTATGTCTGTCTGTGTGTCTGTATGTCTGTCTGTAAAGACCAACGCGCATAACTCAAAAACTGCTTGCCCGATTTTAATGAAGTTTGGTACTCAGGCTGGGTTTTGGGTCGAAATGGTCCCATTTAAAAATGAAGAAAATCCACCTAACACAAGCTAAATAAAAGGGTGGGGGTAGATTTCAAAAATTAGAGTTTATGTAAAACTATAGCGTGTGTGATATCAAACGAAAAGTAATTGAGTCTGAAGTTAAACAAAATACATTTTAGTTTATTTAAAAAAAAGGGTGGGGGTAAATTTCAAAAATTAGAGTTTAAGTCAAAACATGACTTGTGTGGTATCAAACGAAAGGTAATTGAGTCTAGAATTCAATAAAATATACTTCAGTTTTCAGTTATATTAGCTTTCACGTAGATACACTATAACTATAGTATCCAGTGTGAGCTTAGGTGCCCATAGATTGGCAGAGTATTTTTTATACAATCTAAATTTACACCTTATTCTTTTAAACGCATTACTTATCTTTATTTTATAAATTTTGAATTAGTAATATCACATTTGGCCTTTAATATTAGGGAAATTAAGCCAAATTCCTACATATAGGACTGCATTTCCTTATACACAGAAAACTTACTTTGTGGACTTGACAACTGTATACAAGGAGTGTTACGAAGTACAAAAAGGGTTTAAAAGTAAGTAGGCTAAAATTAAGATTAAAAGTTTTATCATTTTGCTGCGGAAGTCGCGGCGAAATTTCTGAGATACGGTAGTTATCGAAAAAAAGTACAGAAGTAGAGTTATAAATAAAATAAAACAAAAAAAATTAAAAAATAAGTTGCAAGAAAAGTTTTATGAAACAAAAATAAATGGATTCATGACGGATCTGATACCTACTAGCTAGTCTATTAGCACACTTCAAGTTAAGCCATGATATATCAGCCTTAAAAACAGTTTTTTGTAAATATCTCCTGAAACCAAAGCTCCAACAAAGTTTTTGGTTATTACACAAATTATTGAGCAAAATGTAGTCTATTATATTCCAAATACCGCATAGTGATGCGATACTCCGTTAAAAAGCAATTTTTTAATATTTAATTGTCAAAAACCTGTCATTAGCATTAATGGATTTTGATCAAAAACTAATCAGCTCGTTAAAGTGTCGAAAACAGTTTTTTTAATGAAATCGGTTTAGCGGTTTAGGAGCTATCAACATACACACAGGCAGACATCACGACGATATTGCTAAGATAGGTGAACATACACCCAGATACCCATTTTTGGCAATATCTAAAAAAGAATGCCTTCTCTAGCCATTGCTGCGCGGGCTGGGAACGTAATTAAGGAGCATTTACACCTTAAATGGGATTTTAAAAAATCCATTCTTTTGATGAAATTTTAGTATGATCTCCTGATCAAAAGTTCTCATGGGCCCAAAACGATCGTATGTCTGGTTTCTGAGATACAGTGCCGTGTATGGGGCTTTCCCAAAATATGAATAAATTGAAATTCTTTTATAAAAGTTAAACTTTGAAACAAAAAAGTGATAAAAATAATTGACTCTTATATTTGATGACCATGCCCGATGTCACGTAACAACTTTTATATATAAGGGGTACTAAAAAAGTATATTATTTCTATTTAATTCATACTTTTTTTATAGAGGACACCGGGATTGCGTTAAATTTCTGAATTCTCTCGGATCCGAACTGTCAACCGCTGAGGCAAATAATGCTAGACTTATTACTAAAACAATTTGGATTATTGCATCCGGGAACGGCCACATTAAGTTAGTATCAAAATTGTTAAGAGACGTTATACTAAACAGACATATGCCTCACATTGGAGATTTTTGTAGTGTAAACTTCTTTAGGCCTATTTAGTAGTTTTTGTGGGTACTGAATTGGACTGAGATTCGGGTGAAGTCGGCTCGAGTCGACTAACTGTGAGAGGAGCATTCAGCGAGCGATATGATGATGCAGATGAAGGACAATATTATTAATTTCGCCATTTTGAAGTTTACACTTTTGCCGTGTAGTCTTAAGCACACACAGTTTTTTATTTTTTTCAAAGTTTGTGCGATGGTTGATATAATAATTGCGTCAGAAAGTGCAACAGCCAAACCACGTACAAAATATCATTGAAGAAACCGGCCTAATCAGAAGCCGGGGATTATGGCAGGAAGTGAAAAATGATCCAATGGAATTTTCCATATTGGATGTTGTACGTCTACGACATCTTATATTTGGCATATTTCAGATAAAAATGTCACCGTCATGTACTATACATACATATTATACAAGATACTGTTGGAGAACATTATCTTATGCAAATCGAGAAATAAATAATTTAGTAAGGGTTAGGATTTTCTCACGACACAAAAATGCAACGAAATATCAGTTATTTATTCAGTACAACAATGACAGAAAACTGTCCAACAGCGGCACGAGTAGTAGGTATGCTGGAAACCAAGAAGTAGTTAATTATCCAAAGAACGATATTTTAGAGTGTGTTGAGGACGGTATGCTAGTTATTGTTTAAAATACTTAGTTTGTATAGTTAGTATTTTCTTATATTTATATTTTTACCAAGAATTTATTAATAATGAACTTTTTTTAAACTATTTATTTCGTTGCTATTGTATAGGAACCAAATACACACTTAATTTCTAATAGGTTTATAAAGATATATTTAAATTAATTGTAATATTAATACTTTGTGAGTTCCCCTGTATATAAAAATTGTCACGGGATATCTAGCATGGCCATCAAAATACAAGAGTCAATTATTTTTATCACTTTTTTATATGAAAGTTTAACTTTTACAAAAGAATTTCAATTTATTTGTATTTTGGGAGAGCCCCTGTATCTCGGAAACCAGACATACGATCGTTTCGAGCCCATAAGAACTTTTGATAAGGAGATCGAGATCTACAACATACTAAAATTTCATCAGAATCATGAATTTTTTTAAATCCCATTTAAGATATGCATGCTCCTTTGTACAGTCGCCTACTTCTTTAATGCCTTCTTAAAATTGTCTAGACCCGTCCAGCCATACAATTTTTCTTTTAATCCTTTAAATATAGGAAAAATAAGGAGACATTAAGGGAGTTAGCGATGCGACGGTAGAGTGAAACCAGAATGGGTTTGGTACAGGAACAGCTGATTTAAAAAAAAACTGATACGACTCTTTATAGTAATTTTTTCAAAATTTGAGTGTATGCTACGCACCATGTCAGCTTTATTAACACCTCAGTATTTTAATAATATCAAAGCTGTCAATGCCAAGTAAAAAATAATAAGATTGTCATCTTTGATTGTTCTCATTTACATAATAATAAATACATAAACATAGTATTTAATCCCAAAATGGCTTTACATACGACCAAATGGTTGGTCTTTTCCAGTGGTAGCCCAACATTTTAGTTAGCCGAATAATAGTTTATTCTATAAATAAAAGATTCAATTCACAGTAGAATTTCATCATCAAACCGATGATGAGATGCCGAACTGCAGCAAAAAAAAACCGGACTCACTTTTTAAATGTATTATTTAGCAAAGCGAATAAAGATATTCAATTCAAAATTAAATTTAATTTAACAGAAAAATTACCAAAAATACATTGTTAGCTGGGTTTTATCAAGTTTTATTTTATAAACATGCCACATTCCTCTTATTGGACGTCATAACACTACTGTAAAATGTAAATGTCAACTCCATATAATAATAATAAATATACTGCTTAAAATAAAAAAAACGAGTTTTTCCAGACGAATCAGATTTTTTTAAAATTAGCTGTATGTGATACGGCAAGTTTTTATATATTTTTTTAAATTAGTTTTATAGTCATTACTCTACATCTGTTATTTTTTCCAATGAAAAAGTTATTTTACGCATCTTGTCACGGGCTAGGAAGGCTGAGATACGCATCAGAAAAAAAAATTGCTGTCACAAACCTAAATTGGTTTGATCTACATCAGTGTTACCCTGCCTTTGTGAGATCTACGACAATCATGTGACTGTTTGCAGGGCAATTTGGATTTCACTTGATATATTTAAACAGAAAACGGTCTTGCAGAAAGCTTGGGTTACCGATAAACCCAGTAGCCCAATACAGTGTCATTTGGCTAAATTTATCTATTATTTAAAAAACTCGTTTAAAAATAATATAAAATGCTGATGTTTTAAAAATTTTAAGGCAATCTATCACAAACTTTTGTGTTAATGGTTGTCGTTGTAAATTTAAATTTTAGAAAAATATTTTTGTAAAATTTTTAATATAGAAATTTTTGGTAAAAAAGTCATAATCTTATTTAAAATTTGGTTTAGAAAAATACTTATAAATGATGGAACCGGTTGAGTAATACCTAATATTATTGGGTTAATATTAGCTTGTCCAAAAAGTCAAAAATATATATATATAATGATAACACTGGTTTAGTGATAATATGCGTCAAAATAATTAAATTAAATTTTTATAATTTTTACAAAAATAAATATT
The DNA here is from genome assembly GCA_963576565.1 of Aspidapion aeneum. Taxonomy (NCBI): domain Eukaryota; kingdom Metazoa; phylum Arthropoda; class Insecta; order Coleoptera; family Brentidae; genus Aspidapion; species Aspidapion aeneum. The sequence goes on from OY755046.1 coordinate 25,271,474, forward strand.
AAAATGGCTAAAATTATATAAATATCACAAGTTTATACAAATATTATACAAGTCAGCATAGTACCAGTTTTTTTTGTTTTATCATAAAAACTTTTAATTTTTTTATTTTAAGGAAGCAATATTTCATTTCAAAAATGCTTAAGACGTGACAATGGATATGGCCATCAAGTTCTCATACACCTGTTCAGACCATTCATCAAACTCAGACATCAAACTTTTAAATTTTTAAATCTTACAAAAGAAAATTAATATTATCAGATCATTTCACTTTTTTATATCTTTTTATTGGTTTTCAAACAACTTTTAACTAGTTGTGAATATTTAAAATATACAAAGATTGGGTGATTTTTATTTGTTATAGTTCTTTCTAGTTGATGATGTTAACAGGGTGGTGGCCAAAAAGATTTATGTTGGTCACGTAAATGTCACTAAAAAAATTCTCAAGATACATTCCATAATTTTTAGGATATCCTTTTGATAGCTATCATAACAACCAGCATAGTACGCTATGCACTTATAATAACTGATGTTTCCTTTCCTATCTTGGCACCTGTAACTTAATTTTTATCTCAACCTATGTTATACGAGGAAAATGAGGGAAGAATTTGTATTTTTTAATAATACACGAAAATTAGACAAGTATTTTAAATACTACATTCTACATTTAAAGGGTATAGGAAAAAACCAAACATGTAAACTTGCATTACGTTTTTAACACTAGAATTGTATTTACCTAATCCGTTTGAAGTGACATGCGTGGTTTTTCCCTGTAACGTTCATTTTAGTTTTGTCCTGTCTCAAAATTGCGGAGTTATAATAGTGACATTTCACAATAAAAATCATATTTGCCCCTTTTATAGGCACAAAGAAAATAGTCCTTAAAATATATAATATGGCAAAAGATGAGTTGGCTTACAAAAGATTTTTAATGGTATTTTTTTTTTGTTTTTTATTGAAATTTATGATTGGTTTCAAACTATCTTGATTTTTGTAATTTATAATACTGAAAAAAATGCTCTTTATAAGTCAAAATTCTTAGATTGTAACACATCATGGACTGGTAAAACTCTTTTATTCGAAGTTTAAAAGTCGACTAAAACAAATCTCTTTTAAATAAATGAAACCACTAAATAAACATTTCTACAAATTTTTCTGCTTAAAATGCAACCTGGTCTGAAGCTAATAGAAGTTATTTTTGATAAAAATGTAATCTTTAGTAACTGTCTGCTTGATAATAAAAAGGATTAATTTTTGTTTAGTTATTGGTCAAAATACAACAAGGAAATAACGATAGGATTCTCGGTACCCAACATGATCTGACGCTAATAATTATGACTTATAGTGTAGAAGTGTTCAATTTTCCTAATGGTGGTGTAATTAATAAGGGGATGAGTGACCTTAATTCGGTTTTTTGAAAATCCAACTAATTAGTATCTCCAACCTCAAATTTATTGGAAATATAACAAAACCAAATGTGTAAATGAGTGAGTGAGCATTTTTCTATATCCAGTCCGGGAAGGTTTCTATAAGAAATATTTAGTTTCTGCTGAAAGTACAACATTAAAAAACAATAATTATTTTTAATGATCACCTTAGTTCAAAAATGGATTAATTAACTAACATAAGTTTCTCCAGTATTAAAAACCCATGAATTTTTCAACAAATTTAATAAAACAAAGTATCAGGCCAAACCATTAGCATTATTTTTTTACATACTGCATTTTTCTATGCTCCCGTATACTATGTTTAGTTTTTGGTCCAATTATAACAAGGAAATGAAAAAACGTTTTGGCGGTACTCACGAACAACGAATGTGAATATCTGATTTCAACTGGGGTTAATAATGCAAAAGCATCTATATTTCACAATGTTTGATTTAAAAAAATCAGATTCATGAGAATAAGAAACCAATAATCAACCAACTTCAAATCTTGTCGCTTAATCTAAATAAAATACTATTTTGGTAAGAAATAGGCTAAGCCGAGTGTGGTTTATTACATGCCCCCGCATTTTTCTACAAATAATATACAGTCGAACCTCTCTAACTCGAACCTCTATAACTCGAACCTCTCTATAACTCGAACCTGTTAAGTGGTCCCTGCACTTTTTATATGAATTTTAACCTGTTTAACTCGAATTTCTATAAGTCGAACTCTCCACAACTCGAACTGATTTGGTTGTCCCTTGGAGTTCGAGTTATAGAGGTTCGACTGTAATAATAAAATCTAGGCCTATTTCAATGAAGTCGATTTTGAAGAATTTTTATCAACTTGCCTAATTGTATTCTCACTTAGAAAAAAATTAATTGCTTGAACTCAGTTTCTGGAATGATAAATAAACCAATAATCATTTCGACTTCAAATCTTGTCTTTAAATAAAAAACCAAATTGGTAAAATTCAGGCTAAACCATTACGTACATCCGCATTTTTCTACAACCATTCCAGGTAGATTTCCGTATACAATGTTTAGTTTTTGATCAAAGTACAACATGGAAATGGAAGAAAGTTTTCTCGGCACACAGCAGGGACCAGCACTGTTAGGTGCCGACATTTGAAGAATGTGCGTGTGGAAATTATGTTGTTGTGCCATGTACTCGCACTCGCCTGAACACATGTAAGCGTCGTATTTTCGCGGCGCGATAATGAAATCTAGGCCTATTTCGATGAAGTCAATTTCAAATTTGTATCGACAACAAGTGGGCGTGTTAGATTTTTCATCACAAATACCTTCAGAGTTACGTCTTCTGCGTCGTTTTGGTTCCACTGTCGCTATTTCGACGTAGGGAGACTGTAAAAAAGAGAAAAATATATTAATTTTAAAAGTACCATTGCAAATTAGGCTAGGTTTTAATTTTTATTTTATGGGATAATTTCTTTTGTCAAGGATCAAGGAGGATAACTTCTTATTTCAAATTCACACATACAAATGGGCATTAGGTATAGGGTGCCACAATAATCCTAAATGGGAATATATTTAATTTGTCAAGTACGTGTTATAAAATTAATAAATTTGACGTCAAATAATTATGATTAAAAATGTTTTATTGCTTTTCTTCCAAAAAGTTATAGGTTAAGGACATACAGTGTGTCCAAATAGATTTGCGATAAGTATTAATCTTTTTATGAGTTATTGAATGAAAGTATTGTTACGGGTTCACAACGACAAATTAAAACTCGCAATTGTTGAAAACGATACGTCAATTTATTTCGACAAATTATGTACAAAAACACGCACTTAAACTGACTAATAACTCGCTGATAATTCACTACTATAATCGGTCTATTAACTTCGTGTTAATATCTCACGAACACTACAGAAAGTTATCTGTGACTGACTGACTGGTGCACGACCCCGGCCCTATATATAGGATCGTCCATCTCTCTCGAACTTTCCGGCAGCCTTCGACGTCCGGAAAGTTCTCGTATTATTTGGACCGCAAGTTACAGATAACGCAACTAAAACCTAGACTAAGAATACAACCTTAAGATAAATCAACCTAATACTACACTAAACCTAAATAAATTCCAATTATAAAATTTAAATAACTTAAATTTGTAACATTGTCCTCCTCTTCAGGTTTGATCGTCTCGATCAACATTTCCCAGGTAAGGTTTTAGTCTGTCTAGATGAACAACTTTCATCTTGGACTTCGGGCTTCTCTGGATTCGGTAGACTACATCATTAATTCTCTTAACAACTTTATAAGGCCCTTCCCATGGTGGTGTCAACTTAGGTGATCTTCCTTTCTTGCGTTGAGGATTGTATAGCCAGACTTTGCCTTAAACGTTCGACATAGTCATTAACCTCTAAGTGTGCTTCTTCAGGTGAACCAAACATGATATCACATGGTAAACGCAGTTCTCTACCAAACAGGATACTAGATGGAGTAGCTCCTGTCGTATTGTGAATGGCGGTTCTATAGGCCATCAAAAACAATGGAATATATTGGTCCAAATCTGTTTGGTGCTCATCAACAACTTTGCAAAGATGTTCTTCTATTGTTTTATTAAATCTTTCAACCATGCCATCTGACTGCGGATATAAAGCAGTAGTCCGTGTTTTATGTATTCCTAAAAGGTCACAGAGATTCTGGAAGAGCTTTGATTCAAAGTTTCTTCCTTGATCTGAATGTAGTTCCAAAGGAATGCCAAATCGGCTGAAAACATCATTTACCAGAACTTCTGCAACTGTAGCGGCCTCTTGGTTAGGCAAAGCAAAAACTTCTGGCCATTTGCTAAAGTAATCCATGACAACAAGGATGTATTTGTTGCCCTTTTTAGTTTCTGGAAATGGTCCGGCCACATCAATAGCAATGCGTTCGAATGGTAGACCTACGTTATATTGTTTCATTTGACCTCTGGACCTTGTTTTGGGACCTTGGCTGGCTGCACAAGTCGAACATCGGCGGCACCAGTTTTTCACACCTTGAAAGTAATTGACCCAATAAAATCGGTTTCGAATTTTGTCCATGGTTTTATTTATGCTAGGTGCGCGCCTGATTTTCCACCATGGCATTCGGTCATTATATTGTCTACCATGCTCCTAGGAACCACTACTTGATTAACCACAGTAAGGCCATCGGCACTTTCCCAGGCACATTTAAGGATGTTTTCCTCTACTATCAGTGAATCCCATTGTGCCCACAGTGATTTGAATATCACCCCTTGGTTTGCGATATCTTGCCATGATGGTCGTGGCTTGTTATTTTCTTTCAATCGCAAGATAGGTCCTACATCTTTGTCGTTAATTTGTGTGGTTCTGATCGAAGCCGACATCCATTCTTCATCTGGTTCTAACTTTATCTGGCGCACGTAGGTAATTCCTTCTTTCTGGTCAATTTTCCTGCAATGTTTACAATCCTCAGGGCAAGGTCTTCTGGACAATGCATCCGCATTATTATGCACCCTTCCCGCTCGGTGCTTAATTTGATAATGGTATTGTTGTAGCTTTTCTATCCATCTCGCGACTTGCCCCTCAGGTTGTTTCATTTTCATGAGCCACTGTAACGCAGCATGATCCGTTCTAATCAGAAACTCTTGTCCGTAGAGATATTTGTGAAAGTGATCTACGGATTTAACTATGGCTAGGAGCTCCTTTCTAGTAACACAATAATTTCTCTCTGGTTTGGATAGCTTCTTGCTGAAAAATATGATGACCCGTTCCTCTCCATCTTGTACTTGGGAGAGTACTGCTCCTATGCCATCGTTGCTCGCATCAGTATCTAATATGAATTTTCCTTTTGGAATGGGATATGCAAGAATCAGACTAGAACATAATGCTGCTTTTAGTCTTCTAAATGCTTGGTCACATTCGGTATTCCATTTGTAAGAAGCTTTATCTTCTGTAAGTCTATGTAATGGAGACGCTATTTTGGCGAATCCTTCTACAAATCGTCTGTAGTATGTACACAGACCCAAAAAGCTTCTTAATTCATGTTTGTCCCGAGGTTGAGGTCATTCTTTTATTGCTTGTAACTTCTTTTCGTCGGTATGGATGCCTTCTCGGGAAACGACGTGACCCAGGAACTCAACTTTTTCTTGGAACAGAAAACATTTCTTTGAGTTCAATTTAAGATTTGCGTTTCTGATTCTTGAGAATACTTCTTGTAAATTATCTAGATGATCTTGAAATGATTTCCCCATTACTATGACATCATCTAAATAGACTAGGCAGGTTTTCCAAGTAAGGCCTCGTAGAACGACTTCCATTAGTCTTTCAAATGTAGCTGGGGCATTGCACAGGCCAAATGGCATCACATTAAACTGATAAAGTCCACTTCCAGCAGAGAATGCAGTCTTCTCTTTATCTCTTTCAGAGATTCCTACTTGCCAATACCCACTTTTCAGGTCAAGAGTAGAAAACCAATATGATCCTGCCAACGTTGTTAATGTGTCGTAATTCTTGGCAGTGGGTAACTATCTTTCTTGGTCACATCGTTAAGTTTCCTGTAGTCGACAAAAAATCTAGTACTTCCATCCTTTTTAGTGACCAACACCACAGGAGATGACCAAGGACTTGATGACTCTTCAATAACACCGTCGCTGAGCATTTTATTAATGAGATTGTGAACTTCTTCTTGCTTGGCCATTGGTAGTCTTCTTGGGGGTTGTCTTATCGGTTGGGCATCGCCAGTGTTGATAGCATGTTGAATAAGGTTTGTGCGTCCCGAACTACTCCTAGTTTCGAAGATATTACTTTGTTCTTCTATAAACTCTCTCGCTTTACTAAATTCTTCTGGAGTGAGATGTTGCCAAGTTGACTCAAATTGCTGAAGTACCTCCATTGGTAACTTGCTTGTATCCTCGGATGTTGGCTCTTCACATCTTGTTACTTTCTGTACTGGTTCAAATAATGCTACCACCTCCCCCTTATTAATTTTGACACTATTTGGGAAAATATTGGCGACTCTAATCGGGATGTCTTTATCGGTTTTAACTAGTGATTTTGCAACGAGGTAGGTGTTGGGTGTGTTTTGTTGGCTTATGAGTCCGACGCAGCTTGATGTTTTACTTTCCAGCCTCCCAAAAATTATGGTCTCACTGTTACCGACTAGTCTTGTTGTGCATACTGCCACCACCTTAATTGGTTCTTTATTGATGTGACTATTTGACAAAATGAACTCTTCGTTCCCAAATCTTAGGGTATTAAGTTTATTATCAAACGCAAATCCATGTTTACTTATCAGGTCCATTCCCAAAATAAATTCGCCTTCTATGTCTGCAACTAATACCGAGTGGCGAATCTTCAACCTCCCCAGCTGTAGGTCTATGTCTGTCTGCCCCAACACGTCGGCGGATTCTCCAGTCACAGTCTTAAGTGTTATTTTCTTTTCTGTTGGTCGAATTTTATATCTCGTTGCAATTTTGAACTTAAGCAATGATATGGCAGCACCAGTGTCTACTGTTATATTAACTTTTCTTCCATTAATAAGTCCGTCGATGTTAAGACTGTCAGCAGTATGTTTTAAGCTCTTGATAGAGTAAATTTTGGGAGCTAAATTCCCATTAGCCAACACCCGCCCCTCTGCGTTGACTAGTTTTAGTTTTCCTGATCTCTTCTTCGGTATTCTGTCCCACTAGATGGTGAGCGAGACCTTATTTGGACACGACAATCGCGTTGAATATGCCCTGTACGTCCGCATCTGAAACACTTTACATTTGGAGGGGATCGTCTACTTTCTTTCAAAGAATCAATCTTCTCTATCAGTGATTGAAACAGTTGGTTTAGCGTTTTTAAGTTGACCTCATCTCCAGTGCTCATTTCTTCTCCCTCCTGAATTGAAACAGCTCTTACTTTTGGCCTAGACATATTATTTGATGATTCAATTTCAAGGGCTCGAATCAACACTTCACTGCTGTTATGGAAACGTTCTCGACGAAGTAATTTTGCTAAGTCCGTGTCTCGCAAGCCGTTAATAAAGCGATCTACCGTGAAGGGATCTCTGTAATTTTCTGGCATTTCTGGGTAAGCCAAGTACATCAGCCTCCTGATATCCGCTTCATACTCTTGTAATGACTCTCCTGGTCTTTGCTGACGAATATTTAGTTCTGACCAATGTAAATTTCGCAAGTGTTCGTCTCCATACCTGCTTTCTAACGCTGCCACTAAAGCGTTATAATTCTGTTTTTGTTCGACTGGAATGGACCGTAAAAGTCCCAGAGCAGGTTCTCGCAGAGCTACTAACAAAGCTCTAGCTTTTTCGTCATCATCCCAACCATTTGCAGCAGCGGCAGCTTCAAACTATTGTTTGTAAGTAGACCAGGAAGACGTACCATCAAAATTTGGAGGCTTAATGTGTTGGTTGGAATTCACAACACATCCCTGAGCTTTTATTTTGTTGTGTTCTCTTTGAAGCTGTATAAGCTGTTTTGAGACGTCCTGGAATCTTTCTTCCATAGTTTGAAAAACTGCTTCTCTAACATTCTGTCATTTGTTCTCCACTTTTTCTTCAACATTGTGTACCTTCTCCTCAACATTTTGTACCTTTTCTTCTTGTAACAAAACTTCAGTTCTAACGATTATTTCCAATATAACTAAAGCGCCAGAAATTACTTTAACAAGTCTAACACCAAAAAGTGTTATAACGGACAAAACCGCATTTATTAGCACTACAAGTTTAAGATCTGTAATAACAACCATTTTAAAAATGACAGATATTAATAAGACAACAATTACATTACCAGGTCCAACGATTAACAAAACTTCAATTCTAACGATTATTTCCAATACAATATTTTGTTACATTCTGTAATTTATTTTGTACCTTTTGTTCCACGCTATGCACTCTTTGAGTTATTTCTTCCTTAAGGTCTTCGGTTGCAGTCTTAAACTCTTCTCTCAGCTGTTCGGAGTTGCTCTTTATTCGATCGAAGTTTTCTTGAATGCCATCTAATCTTTGCTCAAATGTCTGTTTCATATCGTTCTGGTTTTGTTCCATGGTCTGTCTCACGTCGTCCATGGTGTGTTTTATATCGTTTTGGTTTTGAGCCATTTGAGCTGCTAGAGCCTGCATCATTTTGGTTAGATCTTCCATCTTTGCTGATCCTTGTCTAGTAAGCATCAACTTCCTAATAAATCACTAAAAATGTCTATTTTTAGGCTATAAAGCTAATGTCGCAGTCGGTTTTTGTATATCTCTTCTAGTTCTCGAATAGAACGTCGTAGAATGTTATGGAATCTTCTAGAAATTCTTTCTAATTCTTACTTTTGAAATAACTAAACTAATGTCGAAATCGGTATTTGTAAATCTCTTCTACTTTTTGAATAGAACGTCGTAGAATGTTATGGAATCTTCTAGAAATTCTTTTTAGTTCTTACTTTTGGAATTACTAAGCTAATGTCAAAGTCTCTTTTTGGATATTTCTTCTGGTTTTCGAATAGAGCGTCGTAGAAAGTGATGGAATGTTCTAGAAATTCTTTCTGATTCTTACTTTTAAAATTACTAATCTAATGTCGAAATCGGTATTTGTATATCTCTTTTAGTTTTTGAATAGAACGTCGTAGAATGTATAAAGTATTCTAGAAAATCTCTCTAATTATCAATTTTTGGACTGTAAAGTTAATGTCGAAGTCGGTTCTTAAATATCTCTTTTAGTTTTTGAATAAAACAATATCGAACTTCTTCGAATATTCTGAAAAAAAATCACTTACTGTTTTTCTGTTCAATTGTCCTATTTGGTGGTAATATGTAAGGGTAGTCTTTGCACTATTCACTTCCGAATATTCTGGCAAAATCACTTACTGTTCTTCTTTTTAATTGTCCTAGCCGGTGGTACTGTGTAAGGATAGTCTTTGCACTATTTATTTCTTTTAATCCCACTTCTGACACCAATTGTTACGGGTTCACAACGACAAATTAAAACTCGCAATTGTTGAAAACGATACGTCAATTTATTTCGACAAATTATGTACAAAACACGCACTTAAACTGACTAATAACTCGCTGATAATTCACTACTATAATCGGTCTATTAACTTCGTGTTAATATCTCACGACCACTACAGAAAGTTATCTGTGACTGACTGACTGGTGCACGACCCCGGCCCTATATATAGGATCGTCCATCTCTCTCGAACTTTCCGGCAGCCTTCGACGTCCGGAAAGTTCTCGTATTATTTGGACCGCAAGTCACAGATAACGCAAGTAAAACCTAGACTAAGAATACAACCTTAAGATAAATCAACCTAATACTACACTAAACCTAAATAAATTCCAATTATAAAATTTAAATAACTTAAATTTGTAACAGTATGAATGTACGGTAGTGGCGGTGAGCACTAGGTTGGATCGGTTTATATAGGAAAAAAATTGAAATGTGATATTTCATTTAGCCTGAGTGATTAAAAGTTGTCATTGCAGTTGTTTATGATTTATGCAAAATTTTGACTCTATCAAACACCGTCTTGAGGTGCCTAGATAGACTTGAATTTTCTAAATAGCTTTCTAAAAAAATATCAGTATAAAATGCAGCTCTTCGTTTATTTCAATCAACAAAACTAATGTTAGGTGACTAAAATAACCCAAAACTCACCACGTGGAGGTGGCCGCATAGCGAGTTCCTCCCACCTCCCTCCCTGCCGTCCTCCCATCACTCAAATTACTACTTTATTTGTCTAAAGCTTCTAAAAATTGCTGTTTTGTCTCAGTTTTTGGAATTTTTTTTCTGGATGCAATTCGAGTTCGAATCAAGCCATCTCTCGAGTCTATACCACTCACTAAAGTTGAGGCTTCTGTAACTATTCGGATGCATCGCTCAACGGCTTGTGAGTGACAGGGGTATTTCATAATTTTAATGTCGTCAGGAACTGATTCAATCATCTCTTGCAAGTTGTTGTTAGATATTGCTTTTGTAAGTGGTGGTTCAGTCACACAAACTGACTGCCAGTCTATTAATTCTATGTAATCTTGAGCATCAAAATTCAATTTCGGAACTTTAAATTCTCGGATGTTGTTTTGTGTGTGATTACCTTGTAGTCTACATTTGAGAATTCTTCGTAGCGCAAGTTCTCTTATATGTATTCTGCTATCTCTAATCATTGTCAACAAAATATTTTCTGGATGAGCAAAAAATGCATTTCTTTGTATTACTAAATCAACTATTTCTTTCGCTGTTCTTGGTAGGTATCTGGATCTTCTTATTAAAGAGAATAAATGTTTAGAGCCATCAGTACACGATGAATTGATTTTAATATCAAACCAGGTAGGAGCATAAACTTTTAATATGAATTCTGTTAATGTTTTTAATTCGCTCGAAGGTTGTTCTGTAGCTACGTAAAGTCTCAAGATCCTATTAGCCGTTGTTAGCCATCTTGCGTGCGCCATTTTTCCAGGATCACGAAGGGATAAATTTGAGGGTATTTCACCTTTTGCGATTGCTAAACACATTTCGTACAAATAAGCTTGATCGGTACTGGTATCACTCAGGTCAAATTGTGGCAATTCACTCTCAATTCTTTCAAATTTAACTATTGGAAGATTCTGACAAGTTGGAAGAAGCTTTCCAATCGGCCCAGAAAATCTTTTTGGATCATTTGTTTTGCCATCAATTTTCTCAATCAAATGGCGGAGTGGAAGTTCATTAGCGTGAAGTAAGCATATCATCCATTGTAACGAGTGTTCTATTGCATTTTCTAGTTGTCTTATAACCCCATTTTTAAAACCTGTGTTTACGACGGTCCCATCACAGCCTACAACAACAATGTCTCCAACGGATTCCAAGTTGTCACTTAAAAAATCGAAAATGCTTGACTTTATGTCTTTGGCATTTCCCGAAGTAGGAGCTACATGGCCCAGGTAAGTAGATCCCGGTTCTGAAACTAGAACAATATGTTCCTCTAAAACGTATTTTTTGTGATAAGTACTACCTTTTTTCTCTGTTAGTAGCGTCTTGTCCTTTCTACCATCAAAATAGATCCCGGTAACTTTTAAATTGTTGCTTGATTCTTTTTTTAGCTCTGTTCTTCGTCTTTTTCTTTCTCTTCTTAATTTACTTCGGTTTAATATCTTTGAAGGGTTATCTTTACTAACCACACCAAGATCTTGTAAAACAGCATTTGCTAAAAAAGAAGCAGATCTATCTGAAACTCCCGTTCGATCGCAAGCTTCTGCGAAATTTTTAAAACTAACTCCTCGAAGGTCTGTTGCTTTTGAAGTTGAAGGGCCATCGATTTGAAAATCATAATCACTAGTGGAAGAGCTTTCTGACTGAAAACTTTTTTCTTTTTCAGGGGAGGGTGTCACTAAAATACCATTGTTTGCTTCATTCTCTAATTGCTCGGGCTTGCTCTGATTCTCTTTTTGGGTATTGGCTTTTCTTTGCATCCGTTTTTGTAGTACCTTTGTCATTTTAACATCCAGATTTCCAATAAACATTTTCCTTACTGTTCTTTGGTCTCTTAAAAATTCTTGTTCGGTTTTAGAAACTTTATTTCTGCATTTACATAAGTCAAAATCTTTACATTTGCAAATGGAAATATCAAAAAGTTTTGTTTCGCTGGAGTGTTTGAATTTTTGTAATTTTTCTAAACACTTTTTATTATAAACCGATCTGATATTTTTCTTTAAATTTCGGAACTTCTCAACATAGTCTTTAATTAACCGAGAAATCTCTTGTTCGCTTACTACTTCTAAGGAAGCATTTTGCCAAATGTTTTTTAAAACCAGTAACACACTTTTAGATACTTCACTCACACTTGGGTCCCTTCCATTGTTCTGGTCCTTTTTTATTTGTTTGTACCATAAATATGCCCTCATAACATCACCATAAGTCGGAAGTATATTGCACTTAAGTTCTGATGGTACTCCAAACACCTCACATTTAATGTTTTTACGTGTGTTAGGCATTTTGCTTACAAATAATAAATAACACGTTTATTTAATGCGACCGCGTCGAGATAATTAAACTTGTCGAAACGGGAACAGACTTATAGCCGTTGCAGCGGAATTCCGATATGAGTACTACGCGCGGGCTTCTGCGTATTTCTATTCAATTGATTTTTTTTAAAGGATTTTATAAGTTTAGGTTAAATTTAGACAAAAAAGCTTAAAAAAATAATTAAATTTTTTTGTAATTTTTTGTCTAAATTTAACCTCAACTAGGCACCTTAAGATATTATTTTAGAAAGTTAAAATTTTGCCAAACGAATACTACACCAAAACGACAACTTTTAATTACTCAGGCTAAACGATATTCAAAAAAAAAAGTTTTTCGGCCCAACCTAGTGAGCACCCTTCAAGGATCTAACCTGGCACCTAGGGACGCCGCACAGTGTATCGATAGGGGAAAAAAAGTGAACATCTGGGTATAAAGTCAACATTGAAAAGTACTTTTTTTTTTCATCATCACAAATTGGCAATACCCTAGGCTATGTTGGTTCGCATTATTATTTTTTCTTTAACTTTAAATTTTCAAATAAATTTAATTAAAACTGGCCCGTCCGTGAGTCACACAAATTTATGCAAAAAAGTTGCTCATTAAAAAAAAAAATTAATACAAAAGTATTAGTTATTTAAAAATAATTTTTTGTATGCATAATCTTTACACCTTTAGTAAAGTATCTCTGTAATTTTGTTGAAAAATTATGCAGTAAGTATGTACACGGGTAACGTTTTTCTTTTTTTTTCAAAGTTAACGCTTCCGTGGACTTTAAAAAAAATGTTTAAATTTGTATAAGTTGGCAAATATCTTGTTTGACAGAGCCACCTTTAGAGAAGAAAAGCGGAAATTTTGTATTTGCTAATATTTGCTATTCATAGAAAAAAATGGTTTTATTTCACATGCTCCAGCGGTATTTATTAGCTCACACTACTACTATACTCCGATTTCTAAAAATTGTATATATCTTTGCGTTTCAGATGATTTTAAAACTTTTTTTGTGTCGCCGTCTGTCTGTCTGTATGTCTGTCTGTCTGTAACGACCAACCCGCATAACTCAACAACCGCTTGCCCGATTTGAATGAAATTTGGTACCTAGCCTGGGTCTTGGGTCGAGATGGTCCCATTTAAAAATGAACAAAAATATTTGAACGCAAGTCAAATAAAAGAGTGGGGGTACCTTTCCAAAATTAGAATTTATATGAAAATAAGGCTTGTGTGATATCAAACGAAAGGTAATTGAGTCTGGAGTTTAAAAAAATACATTTAATTTATTTAAGAAAAAAGGATGGGGGTTGCTTTCAAAAATTAAAGTTTAAGGGAAATATGGCGTGTGTGATATCAAACGAGAGGTATTTGAGTCTGGAATTAAACAAAATACATTTTAGTTAACAAAAGGTGGGGGTAGATTTCAAAAATTAGAGTTTAAGTCAAAACATAGCTTGTGTGGTATCAAACGAAAGGTAATTGAATCTGGAGTTGAATAAAATATATTTCAGTTTGTTTTTAGTTTAATAACCTCACACGTACAATATAACTATAGCACCTAGTGTGAGCTTAGGTGCCCATATATTGGCAGAGTATTTTGCATTAGTTGATAGGGATTCAAAACAAGGTAAATAAACAATTATAATTTTTATACACATTTCACTGTCTTGGCTTGAATCAAGATAATAATTTATTTATAGCATTGTGATATATACAAAAAAATTGGCAGAAAACAAAACATGGAAGATATTTTGCATAATTTGTTAATTTCGTTAGACCCATTATTTTCATCGATTTGACAAATATACGGTTGGAAAAAATACTCTGCCAATATATGGCACCTAAGCTCACACTTCGTATTATAGTTATAGTGTACGTGTGGGCTAATATAAATTAAAACTGAAACATACTTTATTCAATTCCAGACTCAATTGCCTTTCGTTTGATACCACAGAAGCCATGTTTTGGCCTAAACCCTAATTTTTGAAATCAAGCCTCACCCTTTAAAAACAAACTAAAATGTATTTTGTTTAACTCGAGACTCAAGTACCTTTCGTTTAATATCACACACGCCATATTTTCACTTAAACTTTAATTTTTTTAATCTACCCCCACCATTTTACTTGGCTTGCGTTTGGTGGATTTTGTTCATTTTTAAATGGGACCATCTCGACCCAAGACCCAGCCAAGGTACGAAATTTCATTCAAATCGGGCAAGCGGTTTTCGTTACAGACAGACAGACAGACAACGCGACAAAAAAGTTTCAAAATCATCTGAAACGCAAAGATATATAAAAAAAATTGAAATTGGAGCAACTTTTTTTTCTCGAAAAAATTAGGATCACCATAGCTTACACTACAATAGTATAGTAGTAGTGTGAGCAAAAATGTTTCACTATATCCAGAAGCGCAGGAATTATTAGATGATATGAATATGGAAATAGGGGATGAGTATAATGATTTGGATTAACATTATTTAGAACTAGGTAAAGACATGCTGTTTTATTTTTAGTAGGCCTTAGATCTGGATTTTTTTGTTTCCAAATAAAATTATACCACAATCTGTGTAAAAATAAATTAAAAATATACTATAAAACAAATATTTTTGCTCAATTTTATCAATATTCATGATCATTATATCAATACAAACATTTGCTAACTTAAAATAATTGATTTCCATTTTTTTTTCAATTTCGTCACACTTTGCGCCATTCTGGGCCCGTTATGACCACGTATCTACTGTGTTCTTGCTACTCTTATCTCCGGACACCATATGGACCTCTATGAGTTACAGTAGAACCCCGATTATCCGTGCGCGGATTATCCGGTCAGTTTGCTGACGACCAAGTAATTGTAGCTAATGATAAGGAATACATTTAGCATATAATGAGAAAGTTAACAGAAGAATACCAAAAGTGGGGGTTAACAGTGAACGTGGACAAGACACAGTACTTATGTATTAAAAACGAATCAAGTGAGTTAGAACTAGACACTGGATAAACAATATCTCCAAGCAATGAGTTAATAAGTATGTATACTTGCAAAGAACTGGAAAAAAGGATAGTAAAAGCAACGAAGGTTATTGGATGTATCACGCTGTTGTATGGAATAGAGACTTGTGGCGTAACAGAAATTACAATACAAAAATTGTCGAAATCGATTCAATAAGAAGATCAATAAAAATATCTATAACAGATCGTATAAGAAATGAGATCATAAAAGAAAGAATGGGAATCGAGGGAAGCATAACGGATGACATCACTAAAAGGCAACTGATATGGTACTGCCATGTACAGCGGATGAACGACGAAAGATTACCAAAGCAGGTCCTAGAATGGCAACCAATAGGGCGCAGAAAAAGAGGGCGTCCTAAACTAGAATGGCAACAGTCAATCCAAAGATCAACGAGTAAAAAAAACCTGACAGAAGATGATTGTCAGGATCGGTGGAAATGGAGAATAGGCCTCGGACAACGTAGAAAAACGTTCTAAACCGACATAGTAGTATAACATCAAATTGTTTGATGCAAATTGTAAGTGGCAATTAGGAAAAATTCAATTTTTAACCTTTTGTACCCCTTCTTA
Organism: Aspidapion aeneum; assembly: GCA_963576565.1. Classification (NCBI taxonomy): domain Eukaryota; kingdom Metazoa; phylum Arthropoda; class Insecta; order Coleoptera; family Brentidae; genus Aspidapion; species Aspidapion aeneum. Next base: position 25,287,421 of record OY755046.1, read on the forward strand.
TAAAGTTTGCTTCATCATTTAAATTACATCTTGTAGAGTAAAATAAACGTAATTGCAAAAAAAAATGCGTAGTTTTTTACTTTACTTTTGAATAAAAAAATATGTTTATTACTAACTATCAAATATACTGATAAAAATATTTTCTTAGGTCAAAATTTTTTCTAAAAAATAAAAGATGATTAAAAAATGATTGTGATCGGCCTAAGTAAGTCAATAAAATAAAAAAAAATCTTATCAAAATCAGTCCACCCTAGGGCACTTTGTTAAAATATTTTTTTTAATAAAATTAGTAAACTGTCCAAGTAAAATATTTTAACAGGTTCGGTTTTTGAGATATATTCAAATAAAAAATTCCATAACTTTTAATTTATAAAATATATTTAAAAACAGTTAAAGGCATTTAACTAATAACATAATTATCTGACAAAAACAGTTTTTATCACGAATTTTATTAAAGCAAAATAAATCGTTACGCGGAAATTTCCTCTTGCATCGTAACGTTTGGAAACTGCTAAACCAATTTTGATGAAGTTTTAAAACAAAATTCTTGTAGGTACAGGCAGGAAAGAATTTCATGGAAATCAGTTAAAGAAATATCACTCTTTTAAGGGATGGAAATTTAAAATAATTACAACCATTAAAACAACAACAAAAATTGATAATGAGGAACACCTTTTACTTAGAAAGGCAGTATATCAATCTCTGTTTATTTAGTTTTCTAGAAAATTATAGGGATCTTGCCAATACTTACCTTTGCTTTTTCGGTATCTACGTCAGTTACTGCTACTTTTCTGCCATTTACAGTAGCATCGATGATAAATCCAAAATTATCTCTGGGATTTTTAAACCATTCTCCAACAGTTTCCGCAAAGTCAATCTGAAACAATAGGAAAATGACATTACTTAAAAAAATATATTATATTTTGAGCCAATTGGCTTCTTATTGTTTTTTACTGTTGTAACAAAACATCTTGCCTAGACCTTTAGATTTCGAAACGATTATTGGATTGATTATGCGCCAAAATACTCTAAAATTATTTAACCGATTATTTTAAAAAAATGTTCGTCGTTCAGGCAGTAATGAAATCAAATTGGTCAATGTTAAGGTAACTTTTTCAAAGGATAAGTCTAAAAACAATTACAAGTTTTAAACCACTATATCCAGTTTTCCTACGAACACACATGTACTGAAAACTTTTGAAAGTTATTACTGCCTGCTAAACTATCAATAGAAATTTAGAAACGAGTGAAAATTATAATGTTTAACTTTTTAATTATTGTTTTTTTTTAGTTTTATTTATGATTTGTGTCGAATTAGCTTTTTAATTATTGACACCTACAGACAAGGGCGAATACAAAATGTCCGGGGGGGGGGGGGCGAATTCAGCAAGAAGGCAGTAAAAGTCAAAAATTATTTTTCTTTTCTCTGTCGTTTTTAATAACTTTAATGAATGTAAATTGAAAAACCAAATGAAAATAAAAAAAATATATTTTTTTTAGTAAAAAGTATATCTTTTATGTCAGGAAGGGGGACCCGGGCCCCTCTAACCCCCCTGTGGACTGGACTGCCCATAGGCTCATTTCAAGGCAAACAATAATTTTTACCAACTTTAAGGATCTGATACCCGTATGTGCGCTGAAGCCAGTAGGAATAGAAATAGTACAATGAATAGAGGAGTTTTACCCTACAAAAGGTCCGGTAGTTCTGAATTTTGAATATGTTATTAACGCCGAAAGAGTAGTTAAAAAAAGTTTTCATCACCCCCACCCCTATGCTGTCTCCGCCATCTTGAAAAAACCATCAAAAATTGGCACTTTTTGTAGTTTTTGCCTGTAACTTCGTTCCAGTACACTAAATCGCAAAAAGACTTGGTTGTTCTGCGAGGAGTAATAACGGAGCTAGGTGAATGCCCGCAGATAGAAAAACGATAACTGCAGTGGACTGTATATATTTTATTAAATGAAAGCGCGAACAAACATAAATATATTGATACGAAATCACGAAATAATTAAAGTCCATAGGTTGATTGCTGTTACCACACAACGGAAATCAGAAACAAAGCACTCACCAGTTTGCAGGCAATTTCTCCACGTTCCAAGGGGCCCCTGTCTGGATCTAATGATGGCACCACGTAGCTGAAGGGCTTCAGTACCCCAAAATCGAGCACTTTTAAGTGTAGAAAATTGTAAATGTTGGAGAAAGAAATTAACACGCCATTTTCTCGAGGCGGTAGAAAAGGATCTCTCTGATTGTTGGTGCGCATGTCGAAATGCGCGAAAATGTACTCTGTCCGTCATCCAATTGTGTGGTTTCAAAATTAAAAACAACCGCGAAATTTAGCGGGAGCTAACATAACTGCCCTCCAAAACACACAATTTTAGAATCTCAACCGGACAGATATAGATATAAGAAGAATGATCGACCGATAAATATAAATGAATGAAAACAGATAAGTATCGTTTATTTAGTTTATAAGTTTATTTAGAGATAACGAAACCCGAAAAAGGCAAAACAAACAAACAAAAATTCAAAAAAAATAAAAATAAAGAAAAAACCTATTGTAATACCCGGTAATAGGTAGAAAAATGAAAATTAGTTTTAATTCGGCAAGAGGCACAGTTTTACAACTGGCCGCTTGTAAACACCGGTAGCCGTTCGTACCGTCGCAACACGCACTTGACCGTCTCCGCCGGGATGCAGTTCGATTCGAAAGGTGATTGGATGTGATCACTCGTTATGATAACCAAATCATTTAATTTGATATTTGGGGACGAATCAGCCCACTTGTGTCGCTGTTGTAGCGTATGCAAATACTCCACAGAATACCGTTTCCAAAAATCATTATGTAGTTTTTGGATTAGTTGCCATCTCGAGAGCCGATTTAGGGGAACCTCGGACAAATCTGACTCCGGAATTTCTGAATTAAGGGGTTCAAGGGTCAAAAAATGCCCAGGGGTAAGAGGTTGAAGATCGTGTGGGTATGAAGAGGCAGGAGATAAAGGGCGACTATTAAGTACAGCTTCTATGCGACATGTAAGGGTGGACATTTCCATGATGGACAACTTCTGGTCGCCGACAACTCGAACAAAGTGAGTTTTAAAACTTTTGACGCCAGCTTCTGCCAGGTCATTGAAATGTGGACTGAGAGGAGGTCCCAGATGCCAACGAATAGAAAGTCTGGTGGACGCACTTCTTGCGTAATCAAGTAATTGGTTACGAAACCCTATAAAATTACTGCCCTGATCTGACCAGCATTGCGTCACGCTTCCACGTCTGAAAATGAATCGATGAAATGCACCTACAAACCCTTCGGTGTACAGTTCCATGGTTAATTCCAAATGTACGCAATGTGTGGCCGTACAGACAAACACACAGACATACGATTTGAAAGCTTTACAACCACGGTAACGATGAGGAATCATAAAGAAAGGTCCACAAAAGTCGATAGCTACACTCGAAAAAGGTTTAAGTTGATTGATTCGATGAGCGGGAAGTGAACTCATTATGGGCGGTCTATAAGGTTTAGGGTTGATTCTAAAACATTGCAAGCACTTGGATATGGTTCTTTGAATTAGTTTTAATTCGGCAAGAGGCACAGTTTTACAACTGGCCGCTTGTAAACACCGGTAGCCGTTCGTACCGTCGCAACACGCACTTGACCGTCTCCGCCGGGATGCAGTTCGATTCGAAAGGTGATTGGATGTGATCACTCGTTATGATAACCAAATCATTTAATTTGATATTTGGGGACGAATCAGCCCACTTGTGTCGCTGTTGTAGCGTATGCAAATACTCCACAGAATACCGTTTCCAAAAATCATTATGTAGTTTTTGGATTAGTTGCCATCTCGAGAGCCGATTTAGGGGAACCTCGGACAAATCTGACTCCGGAATTTCTGAATTAAGGGGTTCAAGGGTCAAAAAATGCCCAGGGGTAAGAGGTTGAAGATCGTGTGGGTATGAAGAGGCAGGAGATAAAGGGCGACTATTAAGTACAGCTTCTATGCGACATGTAAGGGTGGACATTTCCATGATGGACAACTTCTGGTCGCCGACAACTCGAACAAAGTGAGTTTTAAAACTTTTGACGCCAGCTTCTGCCAGGTCATTGAAATGTGGACTGAGAGGAGGTCCCAGATGCCAACGAATAGAAAGTCTGGTGGACGCACTTCTTGCGTAATCAAGTAATTGGTTACGAAACCCTATAAAATTACTGCCCTGATCTGACCAGCATTGCGTCACGCTTCCACGTCTGAAAATGAATCGATGAAATGCACCTACAAACCCTTCGGTGTACAGTTCCATGGTTAATTCCAAATGTACGCAATGTGTGGCCGTACAGACAAACACACAGACATACGATTTGAAAGCTTTACAACCACGGTAACGATGAGGAATCATAAAGAAAGGTCCACAAAAGTCGATAGCTACACTCGAAAAAGGTTTAAGTTGATTGATTCGATGAGCGGGAAGTGAACTCATTATGGGCGGTCTATAAGGTTTAGGGTTGATTCTAAAACATTGCAAGCACTTGGATATGGTTCTTTGAATTGCCCGTCTGACAGATAATATCCAAAAATTGCTGTAAAAGCAACATTATGTAATGTTTTAAACCCAGGATGAAGATATTGTCGATGAGAAGACTCGATAAGAAGAGTAGTTAAACGATGTTACTCGAAAGTAAGACGGGGTGTTTTGCAGAATAAGACAAAAGGTCAGATTTTTGTAATCTGCCACCGACTCTAATGATATTATTTTCATCAAGAAAAAGTGAAAGTTTTCGAAAAGGTTTCGGTATTGGTTTATCCTTAGATAACGCGGAAAAAAGCTCAGAAAAACAAGAACCTTGAACGCGTTTGATAAGAAGGTATGCATGCACTTTGCATCTCACCGGTGGTAGGAAAAACAATATTTTCAAAAATAATTTTTTGGTCCGGTGGATTAGTGGGTTTTTGATAGGAATGGTTTTGAAAAAGGTTAGCTATTCGAAGGACATAACAAATGATACGTTGAATTTTTGATATAGATGAATATTTGATAAGAAGCTGATCTAAGAAGTTAACGTCAATTATCGCATTGCAACAGACCTTTGGCTTTTCCTCCAGATTAATATCTCCGAAATCAATCGGCATTTTTGATTTATGAAAATCGGGCCATTCGTTTTCGGGAGACTACAAAAACGACGGTGCGTTCCACTACATGTCGTGTGAAATGAGCTGTGAGGGGGTGGCCCCTCGTGACGCAATATCGGCTGCATTTAAAGCAGAACGAATGTAGCGCCATGAGTTTGAGGGAATGATTTCTTGGATTCTACTGACTCGATTTCCAACAAAGGTTTGCCAGCGATTAGGAGGGGATGAAAGCCAGTGCAATACGACTTGCGAATCGCAGAAAGTAACGATATTTGTAAAAGTTATTTTTCCTTCATAGCTAGATAAGACGAAGTCAATTAATTCGCTTAAAAGAAATGCGCCTAGGAGTTCTAGCCTAGCCAAAGTTAGTGACTTTATAAGCGCGACCCTAGATTTTGCAGATATGAGAGAAACAGATATATTGCTTTCCTCTTCTACACGAAAATATACGACGCCTGCGTAACCTCGAATTGAGGCGTCACAGAAGCCGATGATTTGACAGGTATTGGTTTTTGACAGTTTGATTTGTCGGGGTAATTGAAAATTGGAAAGAAGCGGGCATTCAGAACAAAGTTTGTTCCAAGAGTCGATGATAGAAGAATCTGGTTTTTCGTCCCAGCCTATTTTCGATATCTGCAACTGTTGCAAAATAAATTTTGCTTGTAGCAACAAGGGACAAAGATTGTTCCTATGATAGATAAAATAGAACGTTTAGTTGGGGGTTTGTCCTTCATTCGGCATTGATAAGAAAAAATGTCGTTTTTTGGATGCCATTGAAGGCCCAAAACTTTGATAAAGTGTGGTTCATCCTTGTCAAAAGAGAGAGGCATTTGACGATCGGATTCTGGCAATGTTGCCAATAACTCAGGACAATTGCTTGCCCATTTTTTAAGTTCAAATCCTCCCGACTTCAACAAATCATTGAGTTCCATCTGTAGGGAAAGGGCTTTAGAAAGCGAAGGGCTAGTTCCCCAGATATCGTCGATGTAAATTGACGTTTTTAGAACAGTACTAGCCATAGGAAAACGTTCCTTTTCTCTCTCTGCCAGATCATTTAATGTACGCATGGCTAGAAAAGGTGAGCATGTCATGCCAAAAGTGACAGTAGAAAGTTCCCACACTGAAAGTGGGTCCTGTGGAGAAAACCTCCACAATATCCTTTGGTAAGGACGGTGATAAGGATTGATAAGGACTTGACGGAACATCTGTTTGATATCAGCAATATAGGCGATAGGATTAAGACGAAACGTAAGGAGTAAAGAAGCAATATCCTTTTGAAGTTTCGGTCCAGATAACAACGTGTCATTGAGACTAATATTTTTTGGGGTGACTGCCGAACAATCCCAGACTACCCTTAATTTTGTACTTAAGCTTTCCGGCTTTAGTACGCAATGATATGCCAAAAAACATGATACGTCGACTTTTGGTTGACTAGGTAAAACTAGACTCATATGATTAGAATCGATATAGTCTTGCATGAAACTAGAATTGGCAGTGTACAGATCAGGATTTTTGAGTAATCTATTTTCTAGAAGTAAAAATCTACGATAAGCTTGCGGATAAGTATTTCCTAGGTCAGGGTTTATTTTATCTTTAAACGGAAGATCTACTATGAATCTACCGCTCGGTTGTCGTACGACACTCGCAGTAAATATTGATTCCGCTTGTTTTTCCTCCTTTGATAAGATTTGTTTTTTAGGCAAATGTTCAATTTCCCAAAACCTAGGGATAATGACCTCTAACGGAGGTAAATGACTCGTTAAAAAACAACTGGTTCGTTCCGTAAGACTGCCTACTTCGTCTTCGTCTACTTTTCCCATGACGACCCAGCCAAAGATGGTTTCAAGGGCTGAAGGTTGCCCTATTTGTCCAAGAACCCTGCCCTCCTTGAATATCTGTGCGAATAGCTCGCAAATTGAGTCTGGAATTGAATAAAATATATTTCAGTTTTTAGTTATATTAACTCACACGTACGCTTAAGTATAGTACCTAGTGTGAGCTTAAGTGCCCATAAATTGGCAGAGTATTTTTACTTCTTTTTTAAACTTTATTATTGTTAGACCCTTCAATGCACTGGGCAACGAGTTGTATAACATTATAGCATTGTACACATAACTTCTTTTAAAAAGGGCAGTTCGATATTTAGGAATTGATAATAGGTTATCATTTCTTAAACTACGTATACGGTCATTTTGCCGTGTTATAAACTTTGTACTTTGTAAAAGCTGGTGGGTAAAATTAACCAAATGAAGTTTCATGCGCTTGTCCATTTTTAACCAGGAAAGCTCCTTTATTTTTTCAGAGACACAATCATACTTTTTAAGGTTGAAAATAAGTCTGCAGCAACTATTTTGGATTTTTTGTATTCGAGTTTTGCACGCTACATCTAAACATGTGCCATAGATAAAATCAAAGTAGTTGAAATTCGATAAGACCAAACTTTCACATAAATCGCGTTTTAATGTTTTATTAAGAAAGTGTTTGTTTGAATAAAGAAGTTAAGACTTAAAAATGATTTTTGTATTAACTTTTTAACATGTTCACGAAATCTCATTTCAGTATCTAAAATAATTCCATGATTTCTGGCAGATTTAACGACATTTAGAGGAATATTATCAATTTGCAAATTAAGCTGCTGTTTTAAAATAGTTACTTTGTCCCTCGTCCCAAAAAAGAGGACATATGACTTACTGGCATTTAATTTTAGGTTGTGTTCTACAGAAAGCTTGTGAATTTTGTTTAAGTCCTTATTAATTAGTTCTGCAGCGTTCCTCGCACCACCCACATCAAAATGACCATATAGCTGGCCATCATCAGCGTAGGCCTGGGCTTTACAGTATTCTACTGCCTTTAAAATACTAGTTGTGTAAATTTAAAAAAAGAGAGGCCCTAGGACGCTACCCTGAGGAACACCAGACAGTATGTCCATTTGTGAAGATGTACGGCCGTTGAAAGTAATGCGTTGAAACCTATCTTTTAAGTAAGACTTTGACAAACTCAGGGCAAGATCGTCAAACCCATAAAATTTAAGTTTGGCTAACATTAGTCTATAATCTATGGTGTCGAACGCTTTGGAAAAATCCAACAAGATTAATGCCGTAACTTCACCCTTATCGTAAGCCTCTATCACTTCACTCAAAACTGTTGCAAGAGCGGTGGCTGTGGAGTATCCCTTTCTGAATCCGCATTGAAAATCGGGAAGAATATTTTTCATAGTTAAGTATGTATAGATTTGTTTATATAAACTTTTTCGCGAATTTTAGAAATAGCTGGTAGGAGACTGATTATGCGCAGATCCAAAAATTCCTCACGACTATTTTTCTTAGGCAAAGGTTTGCCAACAGCTACTCGCCATTTTTGCGGAAAGTAGCCCTGTTCAATACAAGAATTAAGTATATTAGTTTTTTTTTTATTTGTCAAACACACTGTGTTTATTGTATTACAATCTAGTCAGTAAGACTAATTAGCAATTTTGTTTTAACTTAATTTACTAGAAAAGTCAGATTTAAACTTAGGGTTCACTCAACAGTTCTCCCCGCTTTGTTTAGTCTGTAACTCACAATTGTGTTGTGTTTATAGCATTATTTTGTTTTATGTGTCATTCACTTAGTTTACTAGCTCAAACGGCTTCACTCCTTTTAGTCTTCGAACTAGCATAGTATTGTCTAGAAGCTGAATTGCTTCTAAATTCACATGCCGATGGAGTCTATCTTCATGGCTTTTTGCGTACTTTTTTATAGTTTCGATTTTTAAATCTCGATTAAGGTCACTATTTCGAACGTACCAAGGTGCATTCACAATGTTTCTTAATACTTTATTTTGAAATCTCTGTACAACTAGAATGATACTCTCTTTAGCACAACCCCATAGTTGAATACCATATGTCCATACTGGTTTCAGTATTTGTCTATAAAGCAGTAACTTATTATGAATTGTTAAATTGGACTTCCTTCCAATTAGCCAGTTCATTTTTCTATACCTTATCTCAAGTTCTTCTTTTTTTTTCTTAACATGTGCTTTCCAGCGCAATTTGGCGCCAAGTGTCATACCTAGATATTTTGCCTGATTTGAATATGGTACGGGAATATTGTTAATTGTTATGTGATTTATATTTTTGTTTGTAAAATCAACATGAATTGATTTGGTTTCATTTAATTTTATTCGCCACTTGTAACGAAGTTACTAATTCTCTATTCTTTTTGGATTTTTGGTTTTTATTTTATTTACTTAAATAGCACCGAAGGGATATAACATTTCTTCCCCTACAATTATTATTTATTTTACTGACTAAAATAGTTTTGACCAACCCTGTATCATAATTATTTATCGTTAAACATCGACTTTGCGAGAAGACACTTCCTGGTCGGGTTCAGTTGGTTTTCTTCGGAATCGTTAGTGATCAGCTAGTCTCGAGAACCGAGGAAAGTTAATAACAGACGTGTTGTCGCTAGCGACGGCCCCAGTTCATTTTGATCCGCTGTGCGAGAAAAATAAAACATTATAATACCGACCGATTGCAATAGAACCGATTTAATTTTTTTACCGATTTGTTAGTGAGAATCCGTAGATTACAAGTGAGTAAATATTTGATATTTAATTTTGACACGTAATACGCTATATTTCTAGGATTGTTAATTTTGTGAGAATCCGAGGATATCCAATCTTAACTGAGGTGGTATACCAAGTAGAGGTTGGTTATTTTGTTTTCCGGAAAATTAAGAATCCGACTACCGAAAACAACCGTTTACTGATGAGGTATAATTGGTGAAGATTGGTAGTTTTAGTATTTTTGACACTCTTTATCATTCTTAAACCTAAGACCGAAAACACCCGATCTTTGCCGAGGTCGTATAACGGGCAAAGACCGATTGTTTTGTAGTCCGAAGATACCCGAGCTCTACTGTGGTCGTATAACGAGTAGAGATTGGTCATCTTTTGTTTAGCACACTACATTTAGAAAACCGAACACACCCGATCTTTGCCGAGGTCGTATAACGGGCAAAGATAGGTAGCTACATTCTTTTTGACACTCTTTATCATTCTTAAACCTAAGACCGAAAACACCCGATCTTTGCCGAGGTCGTATAACGGGCAAAGACCGATTGTTTTGTAGTCCGAAGATACCCGAGCTCTACTGTGGTCGTATAACGAGTAGAGATTGGTCATCTTTTGTTCAGCATACTACATTTAGAAAACCGAACACACCCGATCTTTGCCGAGGTCGTATAACGGGCAAAGATAGGTAGCTACATTCTTTTTGACACTCTTTATCAGTCTTAAACCTAAGACCGAAAACACCCGATCTTTGCCGAGGTCGTATAACGGGCAAAGGCCGATTGTTTTGTAGTCCGAAGATACCCGAGCTCTACTGTGGTCGTATAACGAGTAGAGATTGGTCATCTTGTGTTTAGCACCCTATAATTAGGAAACCGAACACACCCGATCTTTGCCGAGGTCGTATAACGGGCAAAGATAGGTAGATACATTCTTTTTGACACTCTTTATCATTTATAAACATAAGACCGAAAACACCCGATCTTTGCCGAGGTCGTATAACGGGCAAAGACCGACTGTTTTGTAGTCCGAAGATACCCGAGCTCTACTGTGGTCGTATAACGAGTAGAGATTGGTCATCTTGCGTTTAGCATACTACCTTTTGAAAACCGAACACACCCGATCTTTGCCGAGGACCTATACCGAGTAGAAATTGGCTATCTTATATCTAACAAATTACAAGTAGCACACCGAAAGCTTCCGAACTTTACCGAAGACGTGTAACAAGCAAGGTTTACTTTTTTTGCAATTTTCGACTAAATTAGGGATTTATAACACTTGTCACGAAATTTCATTTTCGACTCGGACCGATAAAACCAATATTTAACCATACCAAACCAATCCTCTGGTGCTAAATATATTCGAGTTCCGTGTGCTTTCTTTTGTGTGGGGGAAAACCAGGAAATAATTTAAATACTAAGGCAATAACAAATAATTATCTTGTACTCCTTAAAATATATTAGGTGTCATTGTAGATATTAAGGGTTTAAATTGTAGAGTAAAACCGTAGTTAATTAAAACAATAATTTAACCAAATTCTTTGTTACATTATTTGTGCCCCAACTTTTATATGCAAATTACAAGAACCAAAAATTTCTCTGACTGTTTAAAAGCTAGTCGTATCTGGCCATAGGAGACTCTAAGCTCCTTGATTTCTTAGAGTGGCGCCCTTTTTGACTGTATTTCCTTGTATCCACTAAAGTTGGATCTTCAGGGAAAGACCGTCAAGACCGACATAGCCAAACTGTGGAGAGGATATTTGTTCTCTATTAAATAGGAAACAAGGGTCTTCCTCACACACTTTGTGGTCCAACTGTGAACTTGGGTGACTGCATCCTGAAGTTTTTCTATGCATTTTTCAATAGATTGTTCTACCGTCAATAAACCAGTATCATCGGCAAATGTTGCTAAGTGGCTATTTTCTGGCTTTGGGATATCACAAGTGAATAATAAGTATAGATATGGGCCTAGTACGCTACCCTGGGGCACGCCGGCTTGAATTTCTCTTAAATTTGAGTATGAGTCTTCCTGTTTTACTCTAAAATGTCTATCAGATATGTATGATTCCAAAATATCCGAATATTGTTTTGGCGGAAACCGTTTTAATTTAAAATTAAGGCCTTCATGCCACACTTAGTCAAATGCTTGTGCTACATCTAGAAAAATTGCAGAACAAACTTTTCTCTCTTCTAGTGCTTTTTCTATTATATTAGTAATTCTGTGTACTTGATCTATCGTGGAATGCTTGTCTTTCTATAATGGGTTTTATTCTTTTAAGCAATAATTTTTCATACAGCTTGGATATAATTGGCAGCAAAGATATTGGCCTGTAAGATGACACGTCATGGAGTGGTTTTCCCGGTTTTGGAATCATGATAACTTCTGCAACTTTCCACAGTTTAGTTACATACCTAAGCCTAAAAGACGCATTAATTAGGTTGCATAGTTTTACGATAGCTTTTCTGGGGAGTTGTTTTATGACTACCCCGTTAATAAGATCATACCCCGGGGCTTTTTTCGAATTAATATTTCTTTTGGTGATGTAAGCTTAATATGGTCTTCGATTTGATGGGGTTCATTTAAATGAAGGTGTTCATCTGGTGCTTCGTGGGGCTGAAATGTTTTTTCTAAATGACTTGCAAAAATATCCGCTTTTTCTTCGTTGCTCCTTGCCCACTGGTTGTTAGATTTTCGTATGGGTGGAATTTGGATAATTGGTCTTTTAAAATCTTTGGTTGCTTTCCAAAGGGAATAGTCGGTATTTTTATCGTCCGTAAGTTCATTAAGAAAATGGTTAATAGATTCATTTTTTATTACTAGAATTTCTCGCCCAATGCGCTGCGTCATGTTGTTGAGATTTGTTTGGTCCCGAGGATCACGGCTTTGCTGCCACTTTCTTCTTAGTTTCCTTTTTTCCAATATAAGGTCTCTAATTTCTTTCGGATAGTTTTTTCCCTTAAAAATTCTCTTTGGTTTTGGACTGTTTTACCAAGCTGCTTGTTGAATATTTGTAACAAAATATTCAACTTCTTTATCGATTTGTTCTGGCGTTTGCAATGGTACTGATATGTTTATTTTTTCTGACAGACTTTGTTTAAAACTAATCCAGTCAGTTTATTAACTAGTGAGATATTTGCTTCTTTCTTTATTATGTTTTTACTAAAAGTTAGAATAATAGGTGAATGATCTGAGTGTAAATCAAAACTTTCTTCTATATCTACAAAACTTAAAGATATATTTTTTACTATAAAAAAATCAATTAGATCTGGAATTTTTCCTGGATCTGTTGGATAGTATGTGGGCTTACCAGTTGATATCGGCTCACATTGATATTCACTAATAGCTTGCAAAAGTTCTTTTCCTTTAGAATTCGTCAGTCTAGATCCCCAGTAGGTATTTTTTGCATTAAAGTCACCTCCAATTATAAAACGGTTTCCTAATTTTTTGAGAAAATGAAAAATGGTGGCCTTGGTGGTATATAGACAGCACGTATGACTAATGTATATGTTTTGGTTTTTACACTTACTAATGTAGCTTGAATCTCTATGGTTTTATATCCCATCTCCTCATAGTGTGATATATTTTCTTTAATTATTACAGCACTTCTTCCATGTGCAGTATTGCTAGGGTGAGTTGTATGATACACTTTATAACCTTTAAATTTAATGTGAGACTGGTTAGTGAAATGCGTTTCTGACACAAGACAGACGTCAATTTTTTCTATGTCTAGAATAACTTGCAAGTCTTGCTGATGTTGCAAGAGACCATTGGCATTCCAAGCTAGGATTCTAAGATTACTGACCATTTTGAGGCATATTGGTAGCTCCGTTATTGCTACTTTCTAGTTTAGTTAGTCGCTCATCAAGTTTGTTCATTTTCTCCAAAATTAATTGTAGTGTTTGTTCCATAGTATTTTTACTACTGATATTAATATCAGGTATAGTAGCTGTTGCTGCTACTTGGCTGTATGTCCTTGTCACATAGTTTTGTGTGACTGTGTTTCTTGTCTGTTGGTTTTGTCTATTTGTACTCACGTTTGGTATGAGATTCGGGTTCTTAGGTTTATTTTTCAATTTTTGTCTTTCTTTAGCAACAAGGCATCCTCTGTAGTTAGCAGGATGCTTGCCTCCACAGTGGATGCATTTTGGCTCAGATTATTTTGGTTTGGGGCATTCTACTGTAAGATGTTTCCTCGTGCATTTTACGCAACGTGGTTCTTTAGCGCAATATTTTTGCGTGTGTCCATAAGATTGACATCTTTTGCATTGAGGGACTAATTTTGAGGTTTTAAGTGCTTTTATTTCCACTTCAATCCCAAGGATACTGGAAATTTCAAAAATTTTGTTGATATCTTCATCGTGGCCAAATGTGAGCATGAGCATGTGAAGAGGTTGTCTTGTTCTCCATTTAAGTTTGTTGCTGGCCTCCAGTGCCTTAAAACCTTGTTTTTGTAGATCAGCTACAATTTTTTGTGGGTCACATGAGAAGTGTAGCCTACTCGCTATTACTCTAATTGGCCTTATTTGTTTGTATTCGTATGAGTGCCATTGATGCTTTATTTCATTAAGCATTTTAGTAACCAGCCGATAGCTGTCTGCGTCTTGTACATTTATTTTAATATTTTCGTTATTTAAAACTTTTATTTTAACTCCTTGTATGATATTTAATTTTTCATAAATATCATTAAAATTATTTACGCCATTTACCATAATCGGTGGAGGTAATGGAGGTTTTTTAAACTTAGTACGGGGTTCTTCATTTTGTGTTTTAATTGAGGGCTCTCCAGTGCCCGAGCTTTGTTGTGGTGGTGAGAGTGAAGTATCCATTCGACGTTTTTTCCAACCTTTTCCTTTTTGTCTGATCCACTCAGTTTCTCTTGCCAGATCGTCCTCATCAGTAATGTAGTCCATGTCAGACTCATCTTTTTTAGTGACTTTTGTCTCTAAATCTGCAAATTATCTTTGCATACTTTCCAGTTGACTTCGGAGATAATCCACTTGCACACTAAGTTAATTTTTTTCGTTTTGGGATTTTTTCCATTTGCTATATAAAACTTCTTCATTTTGTGTTCTAGCATGGCTATCCTGAAATAATTCGGCTTTATCCATTTTTTCTTGATTTTGTTTGGGCTTTTCGCTAATATTAGCTAGCCAACAGTGCTGTTTGCTGAATGAACCAGAAAGATCAAGTAGACCACCACCTCAACGAGAAATTCATTTTAGTTCGGTAAATGAGCCTTCTGAATTCCATATTTCTGAACGAAGGGGTTCGCGAGTTCACTTTGATGAGCCTCTTGTTCAACAGTGGATACCAGGTAATCCTGAATATCATCCCTCGGTAAATCGGCATGGTCCTGAACGTTTTGATAATTCATATCTAGATAACGAAACATCTTCTAGACCTTTGCAACACTTTACGCAATTAAATTCCACGATTCTAGACCCTGAAAACAGACCATCGACGGGCAATCATCCAGTGCGAGGTATCCCTGAACCGCAGTTGTCCAATAAAGATATGAGGTCGTCATCTTCTACCGATATTTCTTCGAGGCCTTCACAGCGTCAACCAACTTTCACTACCAATCACCAATCTCATGCTGATGTTAGTAGATCTGGTCCGTATCCTCCTAATAGAGAACGGGTTCCTCCTGAGAGTAACTATTCTAGGGTACCTAGACCTAGTAATTCTTTCTACGAGGACTACCCCGATTTGGCTCGACGATTAGATGAATTGGAGTTTTCTTCTCTGCGTGGCAGAGGTACTTCATTTCGTGATTCTAGAGATTTATCGTTTGATGTTTCACGATGGAAATTAAAATACACCGGACGAACTAGTGTCACAAATTTTCTTGAAAGAATCGAAGAGCTGAGACGAGCATATAATGTATCGAAGGAGTGTTTACTAGATTCTGCACCTCTGTTGTTAGACGATGAGGCTTTGCACTTTTTCAGGAATGGATCATTTCGCTCTTGGGACGATTTTACTCGGCAGTTGTTAGATGTTTTTCTAAGTGACGAATATGACGAGGATTTGTGGGCAGAAATCAAACAAAGAACGCAGGGCGCACAAGAAAAAGTAACAACCTTTTTCATTAGCATCCAAAGTCTTTTTAGAAAGCTTCCGGTTATGCCTGGTGAGCTTCAGCGTGTTAGAATCATACGTCGTCTACTTTTACCTGATATTCAAAGACGTTTACCATCTAGCATTTATTCTGTGGACGAATTATCTAGGGAAGCTAGGTCTATCGAAGCGAATGAACAACGCCTTCAACGCTTTGTTCCACCTCCCACCAATGCTAGGAATTTAGTCGAACCAGAATTGGCTTATCGTCGACCTCCATCAGATCGACAACGTCCTACAACGATTTATGCAGTACAGCATAGTGAATCAGGTTTTAGTAGATCACAAAATCGACAACCATCTTCTAATAATTTTCGATCTTCAAGTTCTGCAAATGCTAGGTCCTTCAACAATTCGCATTCTTTACATGCTGAGTCAAATAATAATTCATATCGCACGAACTCTTCTACTGCTAGGTCAAGTAATGATCATCCTCAGAGTAGGTCACATAACCCCAATACTACGAATAGGTCAAATAATTCAAGTCAATCCAATAGGTCAAATAATAGTTCAGGCACTTCTACAATCCGAGAGCAATCTTCTACCTCCAATCAGTCTCACTCATCTAACGCTCGTATTTCTGAAAATAATGTTATCCATCCAATAATATTTTAAATACTTCTTCGTAGTCATCCGCTACTCCTATCTCGTCCACGGAAACCCTTTGCTGGAATTGTCTTAAGGTCGGACACAGATTTAAAAGCTGTCAAATACCGCTTAAAGTATTTTGTTATAAATGTGGGAAACCTGGTTTTTATACTTTCAATTGTGATTGTTCAAAAAAACGGGTCGTCGGGAGGTCAGGTGGCCAACTGAGTTCCTCCCCATCCCTAATGGCCAATGATCACAAGGTTGTTCTAGATTTTATTTTGGGTCATGCGCATGGTGATGAACGTCCCTACTTAGAGGTAAGTATCTATGGGAAAAAAGTTTTAGGTTTATTGGATAGTGGCTGTTCAAAAACAATTTTAGGAAATGTAGGTTGGCAGCTCCTTCAGAAATTTTGTAGATTAAATGCTAATGATAACCTTGAGTGTACAGTGGCTAATGGCCAGCGATGTCAGTGTCTAGGTACGGTTGAATTACCCATTGTGTTGAGAAGTGAGGTAGTGGTACTGGAGGTTTTGGTGGTTCCGTCTCTGCCTCATACCATAATTTTAGGTGTTGACTTTTGGAGTCGCATGGGTATCATTCCTGACCTGCGTGCTGGTGAATGGCGATTTCATAATTCCCTAGATGTTAAAAATACGGTCGCGGCTATTGAATCCCTAGACACTTTGTCGTCCGAACAACGTTCTACCTTAGATTCTTTGACTTCTCGTTTATTTTCATCAGATTCTGGTAGCATTGGTTGCACAAGTCTTGTTGAGTTAGAGATTAAAGTTAATTCTGATCCCATAAAGCAGCGTTATTATCCAATTTCACCTACTCTACAAAAAGAAGTTGATGCTGAGTTGGATCAGATGTTAGAAGACAATATTGTCGAACATTCAAATTCACCATGGTCTTCACCGATTGTAATGATTAAAAAGAAGTCTGGAAATTGGCGTTTTTGTGTAGATTACAGAGCGGTTAATAAAGTTACTGTCAAGGAAGCATATCCCATTCCTTTTGTCACCGATACGCTTGACAAACTTCGAGATGCCAAATATTTGAGTACGTTGGATATTAAGTCGGCCTATTGGCAAATTCCTGTGTCAGAAGCAGCAAGGCCTATTACTGCTTTTATCGTTCCTCGTCGTGGTCTTTTCCAATTCCAAAGAATGCCATTTAAACTTACCAATGCGCCTGCAGTGTGGCAAAGATTGATTGAGAGAGTTGTCGGCGTGGATCTGGAGCCATACGTGTTCGTATATCTTGATGATGTAATTATTTGCACTGATTCTTCTGAAATTGATCCATTTGGAAAGCATCTCGAGATTCTGGAGGAGGTGATTTCACGAATTCAAAGGGCTGGACTTACTTTAAATAAAGAAAAATGTGTCTTTTGCAAACCCGAATTAAAATATCTTGGTTACGTTATAAATTGTTCAGGGCTGTTAGTAGATCCAGATAAGGTACAAGCGATTGTACAGATTCCAACCCCTAAGACGGTGACGGAAATTCGAAGATTAGTTGGCGTAGCGTCTTGGTATCGTAGGTTTATTTCTGATTTTAGTTCTATTGTTTCGCCGTTGACGGCTCTGACTCGTAAAAATACCAAATTCACTTGGTCTTCTGAGTGTGAACGTGCATTTCGCACCATTAAAGAACACCTCGTTCGAGCCCCAATTTTGTCATGTCCGAATTTTGACTTGCCTTTCGTCGTCCAAACAGATGCTTCAGACTATGGTCTTGGTGCCGTTTTATCTCAGCAACAAAATGGCGAGGAAAAGGTGATTTGTTACCTTAGTCGTAGTTTGTCAAAAGCGGAGCGTAAATATTCCACCACTGAGAAGGAATGTCTCGCCGTATTATTTGCTATTGAGAAGCTCAGACCTTATATTGAAGGTGCTAGATTCACCGTAATAACAGATCATTATTGTTTAAAGTGGCTAAACTCGATTAAAGATCCTGTGGGTCGGATTGCGCGATGGGCCATTCGTCTCCAGCAATATGATTTTGATGTAGTCCACCGAAAAGGTAAAGACAATGTTGTACCAGACTGTTTGTCGAGAACGGTACCTCAGATTGATGCTGCTGAGATTGCTGTGAACCCGGAGCCTGTTTCCGATCCTTGGTATAAAAGAATAATGGCGGATATTCAAGCCTTTCCTTCAAAATATCCTCTTTGGCAAATTATCGATGGTAAGGTGTTTAAACGGGCTAAGATTCCCTATCCCACTCTTTCATCCTCAGATTCTGACTGGTTAGAAGTTGTGCCTCGAGAGCGTAGGTCCCAAATTATACGAGAACACCACGATCCACCAACTTGTGGCCACCTAGGTGTTGCTAAAACTTTGAGCCGTATTGTTCAACACTTTTATTGGCTGAATATGCGAAATGATGTTTCAAAGTATATCAGGAAATGTAGAACATGTTTAGAAACCAAACCTGAGCAAAAACCGCCAATAGGAGAAATGCTGAGCATAATGCCTACTCTTACTAGACCATGGCAAATGGTGAGTGTGGACTTGGTGGGGCCTTTGCCTCGCTCTACTCATGGTTATAAATATGTCTTCTCGGTACAGGATTGTTTTTCCAAGTTCGTTTTGTTCTTTCCTCTTCGTAATGCAACAGCTCTTTCTCTAACTCGTTGGATGGAAGATTATGTAATACACGTGTACGGTGCACCGGATGTGGTCATAGTCGATAATGTAACGCAGTTTAAAAGCAGTATTTTTAAGAACGCAGTTACCCAATATGGCACTCAGATTAAGTATATTTCTAATTATCATCCTCAGGCAAATCCGGTCGAACGATCTCATCGAGTCCTTAAAACCATGCTGAGCGGTTATGTTTCCAAGGATCATAAACACTGGGATAAGTACTTGGGTAAATTAGCTTTCGCTATCCGGTCCGCTAAGCACAGTGTAACAGGTTTTTCTCCAAATTTTATTGTGTTTGGACATGAGGTTCATTTGGCCAAACATGAATTTCCTTTTTCTAATTATTCTACCCTTGCATCTCCTCCGGAAAAGGCGGAAGCATTACAAAAGCTGTTTGAGGACGTTCAAAAACGACTAACGCTTAACTATGAGAAAACGAAAGTTCGGTACAATCTTCGAAGACGTTCAGATCGTTTCCAGCTTCATCAGCAGGTATGGAAAAGAAACTTTGCTCACTCAGATGCCGCTCGACAGATTAAGTCCAAATTTTTGCCGAAGTATACGGGTCCTTATGTCATTTCTAAGGTTCACAACCCTTGGAATTTTGAGCTGTCTGATATGTCTGGACGTAGTGTTGGAGTTTGGCATGCGCAGGACCTAAAAGCACATCCTCCTGATGACGAAGATGACGTCTAACGGTGGCGAACGATCCATTTTCCTCGATTTTCTTTTGTTGCTTAATTTATTTTTCTCGGTTGTCGCTTCTTTTGTCTTTGTTCTTTAACCTGGTCTAAGCGCGGTTGCGTCGGCTCTGCAGCTGGGGGCCCCTGCTGACCTCGTTCAGTAGGTAAAAGAATACCACCGCTCCATGGTTCCTAGGATGGGGGTTAACTAAGTCCCTCTAACAGGCCCTCGTAAGGTTACAATGTCCGTTAACCTTACGAGTATTTTGTTCAGGTCACACTTGGGCCGGATAGCTCAGGTGATGTGGACTAGTGACAGGTTTTAGCGAGAAACTTGTGACCGGAGTCCAAGGACGGCCACACATCTGTTCATGATGGTCGGGCGTAGGAGTAAGTCCCTACCACCCCTCAGTGACCTTATCACTCCACAGATTCAGGGTTTACCAGGCTACCTGTTCTGTGTGGCTACCTGTTCTGTGTTCTACCTTGTCTATCTCTTTCCATGTCGTGTGTGCAAACCATTTCAAATCAGTAGAAGAAAATTAAGGTGTCTACTGAGGATGCTTGTAGTTTTAAGTTGATTACCTATCATGCGTTGTTGATAGCAGAGTTGGATTGTTGTTTTGTCAATCTTGGCCGGAAACTTGATTGACGTGACAATTGTCTAAAGGCCTGTCTCATCGCTCCGGACCTAGTCCCCGTGATGGCTAATCCTTATGATAGCTTCAAATCAGTAGGAGAAATTAAGGTGTCTACTGAGGATTCTTGTAGTTTTAAAATTGTTTACCTATCATGCGTTGTTGATAGCAGAGTTGGATTGTTGCTTTGTCAATCTTGGCCGAAAACTTGATTGACGTGACAATTGTCTAAAGGCCTGTCTCATCGCTCAGGACTTAGTCCCCGTGATGGCTAATCCTTATGATAGCTACAAATCAGTAGGAGAAATTAAGGTGTCTACTGAGGATTCTTGTAGTTTTAAAATTGTTTACCTATCATGCGTTGTTGATAGCAGAGTTGGATTGTTGCTTTGTCAATCTTGGCCGAAAACTTGATTGCCGTGACAATTGTCTAAAGGCCTGTCTCATCGCTCAGGACTTAGTCCCCGTGATGGCTAAGCCTTATGATAGCTTCAAATCAGCAGGACAAGTAAAATGCCTCGCTGAGGATTCTCATACAATTTGTCTTAAGTTGAGAGCAGGTTCTCTGTTAGCGTTCTTGGGAAATCGGGATTTAAAAGTTTCTTCGAAACTTTGCCTAAGAAGGGGTGGTGTTGTTACGGGCAAGATTTGCCACGTAACAATGAGGTTGCTGTGAAAAAAGCCTATTCACCAAAAAGGGAAAAACAATAGTAATCTTTAATGCTTTCAGTTAAATATTTAAAAACCTCCCCTTGTATACGTCTTTCGTCCCTTTTGCCCAAAAATTAAACTTACTGAAGAGATTAGATTAGTTAGGCTGAAGTCATTAACCAGTATGCGTTTTGTACATCTAATTATAATAAGTTAATAGAAACTACCTGATAACTGGTAAAGCCAAACTGCAGAAAGAACGGAAACAGGGAGAGAGTCCTGCTGGAACTGAAAGACATGTTTTTGGAATACTAAGGTAAAACTAGTTTGCAGAGACTAATGGTATTCTTTTTCTTTGTTGTTAACTGTAAAAATTAAAGTTTATGCTATAATTAATTTATTCATAAATTCATAATAAATTTGACTAGCACGTACGCCAAATATTAAAAAGTTTAGAGCCAACATTTATTTAGTTGTTATTTGTATTTAATTAAAGTAATCAATTAGCCAAAATAAAATATGTATTTATTGTTTTTGAGACTCAAAATAAAAACTAAAAAAACAAAATATCAAATACTTAAATTTAACACTTAAGCATGTTGTTTGACCCTCAGTACCTATTTGGCATTAGTTCATTGCCTTTCTGATTCCATGATGGTGCTTTGGATTTGTTTTTAATTGCTTTATCTTCTACATGTCATCTTTCAACCATTATCTAACGCTTGTACCTCTGATTATTTACTCCTTATCTAAAATAGATAAAAGCAAGTAATTAATATATTTACCTATTTTCTATTGATGTCATTGGACATACCTTCATAAGATCACTTGCTTCTTAACCATTTTCTATTCAACCATACATAATCTTCTCTGGTTGTCTAGTTTTTCTATTTGTCTAGTGACACATCAAAATTAAGTTATAATTGCCTTTCTGTAAATATCTCAAACTTCGTTGTGGTTGTATTATCTTCTTCATCCCATCGTTTATAGACGTACAAATTTTCATGTCTGTGGTAGCTTTGGTTAGCCTAAAATAGACCAAAGTAGGTAATTTATCTATTTGTCTATTTTCTACTTACAAATTTGGACCTACCTGATTTCTCTTTACAAAACGCCATATCCGTCATATATTATTTGTATTGCATCGTCAATATTTATATTCAGTAGTCTAGTTCATCTATTTCCTAGCCCATTTCGCAGTGATCTACGACATTTCCTAGGATTTAGCTAGTTTATCTATAAGCATTACGTCAGTCCACGGCTATTTCATATACTAAAACATAAAGATAGAATAGTTATAGTACCTAGATTTATCTATTTTACTATTGTTTACCTACCTGACTTTCAATGCTCTGTTCCATCTATTGTTTTATTCTTCTATTATTCCTAGGTTAGTTCCACAAAACACTTAATTCATTTCTTTGATCAGGAAACATTTAACGTATTATTTAGTAATAATTATTTCGAATAACTTATTGTCGCGAGTTCAAAATCAAAACATTACACTAAAAATCGTACCGTCTTTTGTGCCTGTGAAAACAATCGCGATAAATGCGGCGTTGCCGCTCTGGTCGTCGTGAATTCCCTAGCACCTTTCGGAACTCCTAATTTATTCTTGCACAATCAAGTATACTAATTAAGTGTCTAAATAATTATTTGGACTGAATAGAGTCCCAGTTAACTGATTTTAGTCAAGACCCTTTAATTTTTTTATTTTCAAGAGTACTTTTCCTGAAATGGAAACACTTTGTTTAAGACATGGCAATATGGTAATTTTTCTGAAACATGGTACGCAATTTGGAAATTGACCACTTGTACGGCTTTAGTTTCTTTGTCCTTTTCTTACATATGTGTGCTCTAAGAGTGTTAACTTTAGGTGTGAATTTTGATTAATTCTTGGATTGGAAATAAAGATGGCAATCGGAAACACACTTTCTGGAAGAGTGTTCCGATCCTTATTTCTCATTAGTTTTTATCTTGTTGTCTCTGTTTTTCATTTCTTTAAAAATCTCGAAAATTCGCGAATTTTATGGATTTATGGATCACTTTTGGGGGGGATGCCAACCTATAAAGGAGAACGGAAACCCTTTAGGAGGGACATTTTTACAAACTTCCATGCTGTGAGAAGCGCAGGAAGCAAATCTCTAAAAGATTTTTTATATATTTTAAACCAAAAGCTAAGTTATTTTTACGTCAGTAAAACGATCCCAGAGGGATATTTAAAACTGGGTTTTGTGTTTAAAAGAAGTTTTCTTTTTGTGATTCGCAGCCCGACCTAAATTTTGATTTTCTATAAGCTAATTACGACTCAGTTTGGCCAATTTTTCTTTAAACAGCTTATTGCTTCTTGTTTTAGAAAAAAAATATATATATAGGATTAAATTGTAGTAACTTTTGATTATTAATTTTCGTTATATGTTAAGGGGCGTTCACGCTAGTCAAAATCTCTATTTTTCTTTATCAATCGTTTGTAGGTAAAATAATAATAATAGTAATGATATTAACTAATTGACAGTTGGGCTGTTCAGATTGTCATAGTTAACGGCCATTTATTTGACAAATTTGAACATTAAATTACTAAAGCATAACTATAGTAAATTTTCATTAATTTTAGTAATTTATCAGTTGAATTATTTAATTTTTCTTTTTTTTATTATTAATTAGAAGTAATCAATTACCCCATCATTTAGTCCTCTGCCTAGTTGCCTTAAGGTGTGTTCCAAAAACCTGTTTTTCTTTTAGGTCTCCAAAAGAATTCTGGAGGGGATCTTCACATATCAGAATTATAAACAGAATTAAGAATTCTGACGAATTAGAATTAATGCCAAGTTAAGAATTGTGACGAATTAGAACTATGCTCAGAATTATGAATTTCGACGAATAAGAATTCTAATCAGAGTTAGAGACTTGACAAATAGTTGGAAAAATTTGGATGTACAGATGAAAAGTTTGACTGGACTGTGGTTATTAATTTTTCAAGTAAGATCCATTTTAATTAAGGCTTATTCGACTCTAGGTTTAGGTTTAGCTAGTAAATATGCGCATATTAGGAATATAAAGAATATTTTTAAAAGAGGTTTAAATGCCGAATATGCGCATATTAGGAATAAAAAGAATATTTTTTAAAAGAGGTTTAAAATTAGTGAAAATATAAAACTGTAGAAGAATATTGTCACGGAAAATTCTTCCTGTGAAATAAAATTTATTGAATTTAAAACCTTTTTTTTTATTTCGTTATTTGGTAAGATGAACCCCATATAAAAATAGTTTATTATAAAATATAACACGTTTTACCACCTTTCTTAAAACTACGAAGTTTTTTGAAAAATGATAATTTTAGACCATTTTATAGTGATTTCCAAAAAAAAAAAATGCGGAAAATCGTTGATTTTGTTAAAAAAATTGAAATTGAAAAATTCTTAAAACCCCATTAAAACCCATACAAATTGCTACAAAAGAAACATTTTCTCATTTCAAACTGAAACAAAACGGTCCCTGACGTCTATCAGCTGTTAACAAAAACTTGAAATAACTAAGGTCACTGATCGAAATCGGGTCATTTTTTTTGGTCCTTTTATGAAAATGCTCAATTTTTAAAAAAGCTTGAAATTCAAAACAAAATCAAGAAAATTATGATTCCTACATTTTTACAATAAAAAATTAGTTTAATTGAACATTATATCAATTTTCATTCCTTAAAACTCTAAAAATTAATAATTATTTACTTTTTTTAAATTTATCGAAATTCTAACCAAACAAAACCAAACTGAACCGATCCGTATCGAAATGAACCAAATCAAACCGAATCTAACGGTTCGGTTTGGTTCGGTTCGATTTGGTTAAACTAAACCGTACCTAATTGAATGTAGCTAAACCTAACCGAAACAAACTGAACATAGCGGAACCTAACCAAACATAATCAAACTGAACCACACCTAGCCGAAGAAAATTGAACCTAACCGAACCGATTCGAAATGAACCGAACCAAACCAGACCGAATCTGCCTGAACCTAACCAAAACAAATTAAACCTAGCCGAACCTAACCAAACATAATCAAACTGAACCAAACCTACCCGAACCAAACCGAACCGAACCGAGTCAAACCAACCAAACCAAACCAAACCGAACCGTTAGATTCGGTTTGGTTCGGTTCGATTTGGTTAAACTAAACCGAACCTAACCGAATATAGCTAAACCTAACCTAACCCAACCTAACCCAACCTAACCCAACCTAACCCAACCTAACCCAACCTAACCCAACCTAACCCAACCTAACCCAACCTAACCCAACCTAACCCAACCTAACCCAACCTAACCCAACCTAACCCAACCTAACCCAACCTAACCCAACCTAACCCAACCTAACCCAACCTAACCCAACCTAACCCAACCTAACCCAACCTAACCCAACCTAACCCAACCTAACCCAACCTAACCCAACCTAACCCAACCTAACCCAACCTAACCCAACCTAACCCAACCTAACCCAACCTAACCCAACCTAACCCAACCTAACCCAACCTAACCCAACCTAACCCAACCTAACCCAACCTAACCCAACCTAACCCAACCTAACCCAACCTAACCCAACCTAACCCAACCTAACCCAACCTAACCCAACCTAACCCAACCTAACCCAACCTAACCCAACCTAACCCAACCTCCCAACCTAACCCAACCTAACCCAACCTAACCCAACCTAACCCAACCTAACCCAACCTAACCCAACCTAACCCAACCTAACCCAACCTAACCCAACCTAACCCAACCTAACCCAACCTAACCCAACCTAACCCAACCTAACCCAACCTAACCCAACCTAACCCAACCTAACCCAACCTAACCCAACCTAACCCAACCTAACCCAACCTAACCCAACCTAACCCAACCTAACCCAACCTAACCCAACCTAACCCAACCTAACCCAACCTAACCCAACCTAACCCAACCTAACCCAACCTAACCCAACCTAACCCAACCTAACCCAACCTAACCCAACCTAACCCAACCTAACCCAACCTAACCCAACCTAACCCAACCTAACCCAACCTAACCCAACCTAACCCAACCTAACCCAACCTAACCCAACCTAACCCAACCTAACCCAACCTAACCCAACCTAACCCAACCTAACCCAACCTAACCCAACCTAACCCAACCTAACCCAACCTAACCCAACCTAACCCAACCTAACCCAACCTAACCCAACCTAACCCAACCTAACCCAACCTAACCCAACCTAACCCAACCTAACCCAACCTAACCCAACCTAACCCAACCTAACCCAACCTAACCCAACCTAACCCAACCTAACCCAACCTAACCCAACCTAACCCAACCTAACCCAACCTAACCCAACCTAACCCAACCTAACCCAACCTAACCCAACCTAACCCAACCTAACCCAACCTAACCCAACCTAACCCAACCTAACCCAACCTAACCCAACCTAACCCAACCTAACCCAACCTAACCCAACCTAACCCAACCTAACCCAACCTAACCCAACCTAACCCAACCTAACCCAACCTAACCCAACCTAACCCAACCTAACCCAACCTAACCCAACCTAACCCAACCTAACCCAACCTAACCCAACCTAACCAACCTAACCCAACCTAACCCAACCTAACCCAACCTAACCCAACCTAACCCAACCTAACCCAACCTAACCCAACCTAACCCAACCTAACCCAACCTAACCCAACCTAACCCAACCTAACCCAACCTAACCCAACCTAACCCAACCTAACCCAACCTAACCCAACCTAACCCAACCTAACCCAACCTAACCCAACCTAACCCAACCTAACCCAACCTAACCCAACCTAACCCAACCTAACCCAACCTAACCCAACCTAACCCAACCTAACCCAACCTAACCCAACCTAACCCAACCTAACCCAACCTAACCCAACCTAACCCAACCTAACCCAACCTAACCCAACCTAACCCAACCTAACCCAACCTAACCCAACCTAACCCAACCTAACCCAACCTAACCCAACCTAACCCAACCTAACCCAACCTAACCCAACCTAACCCAACCTAACCCAACCTAACCCAACCTAACCCAACCTAACCCAACCTAACCCAACCTAACCCAACCTAACCCAACCTAACCCAACCTAACCCAACCTAACCCAACCTAACCCAACCTAACCCAACCTAACCCAACCTAACCCAACCTAACCCAACCTAACCCAACCTAACCCAACCTAACCCAACCTAACCCAACCTAACCCAACCTAACCCAACCTAACCCAACCTAACCCAACCTAACCCAACCTAACCCAACCTAACCCAACCTAACCCAACCTAACCCAACCTAACCCACCTAACCCAACCTAACCCAACCTAACCCAACCTAACCCAACCTAACCCAACCTAACCCAACCTAACCCAACCTAACCCAACCTAACCCAACTAACCCAACCTAACCCAACCTAACCCAACCTAACCCAACCTAACCCAACCTAACCCAACCTAACCCAACCTAACCCAACCTAACCCAACCTAACCCAACCTAACCCAACCTAACCCAACCTAACCCAACCTAACCCAACCTAACCCAACCTAACCCAACCTAACCCAACCTAACCCAACCTAACCCAACCTAACCCAACCTAACCCAACCTAACCCAACCTAACCCAACCTAACCCAACCTAACCCAACCTAACCCAACCTAACCCAACCTAACCCAACCTAACCCAACCTAACCCAACCTAACCCAACCTAACCCAACCTAACCCAACCTAACCCAACCTAACCCAACCTAACCCAACCTAACCCAACCTAACCCAACCTAACCCAACCTAACCCAACCTAACCCAACCTAACCCAACCTAACCCAACCTAACCCAACCTAACCCAACCTAACCCAACCTAACCCAACCTAACCCAACCTAACCCAACCTAACCCAACCTAACCCAACCTAACCCAACCTAACCCAACCTAACCCAACCTAACCCAACCTAACCCAACCTAACCCAACCTAACCCAACCTAACCCAACCTAACCCAACCTAACCCAACCTAACCCAACCTAACCCAACCTAACCCAACCTAACCCAACCTAACCCAACCTAACCCAACCTAACCCAACCTAACCCAACCTAACCCAACCTAACCCAACCTAACCCAACCTAACCCAACCTAACCCAACCTAACCCAACCTAACCCAACCTAACCCAACCTAACCCAACCTAACCCAACCTAACCCAACCTAACCCAACCTAACCCAACCTAACCCAACCTAACCCAACCTAACCCAACCTAACCCAACCTAACCCAACCTAACCCAACCTAACCCAACCTAACCCAACCTAACCCAACCTAACCCAACCTAACCCAACCTAACCCAACCTAACCCAACCTAACCCAACCTAACCCAACCTAACCCAACCTAACCCAACCTAACCCAACCTAACCCAACCTAACCCAACCTAACCCAACCTAACCCAACCTAACCCAACCTAACCCAACCTAACCCAACCTAACCCAACCTAACCCAACCTAACCCAACCTAACCCAACCTAACCCAACCTAACCCAACCTAACCCAACCTAACCCAACCTAACCCAACCTAACCCAACCTAACCCAACCTAACCCAACCTAACCCAACCTAACCCAACCTAACCCAACCTAACCCAACCTAACCCAACCTAACCCAACCTAACCCAACCTAACCCAACCTAACCCAACCTAACCCAACCTAACCCAACCTAACCCAACCTAACCCAACCTAACCCAACCTAACCCAACCTAACCCAACCTAACCCAACCTAACCCAACCTAACCCAACCTAACCCAACCTAACCCAACCTAACCCAACCTAACCCAACCTAACCCAACCTAACCCAACCTAACCCAACCTAACCCAACCTAACCCAACCTAACCCAACCTAACCCAACCTAACCCAACCTAACCCAACCTAACCCAACCTAACCCAACCTAACCCAACCTAACCCAACCTAACCCAACCTAACCCAACCTAACCCAACCTAACCCAACCTAACCCAACCTAACCCAACCTAACCCAACCTAACCCAACCTAACCCAACCTAACCCAACCTAACCCAACCTAACCCAACCTAACCCAACCTAACCCAACCTAACCCAACCTAACCCAACCTAACCCAACCTAACCCAACCTAACCCAACCTAACCCAACCTAACCCAACCTAACCCAACCTAACCCAACCTAACCCAACCTAACCCAACCTAACCCAACCTAACCCAACCTAACCCAACCTAACCCAACCTAACCCAACCTAACCCAACCTAACCCAACCTAACCCAACCTAACCCAACCTAACCCAACCTAACCCAACCTAACCCAACCTAACCCAACCTAACCCAACCTAACCCAACCTAACCCAACCTAACCCAACCTAACCCAACCTAACCCAACCTAACCCAACCTAACCCAACCTAACCCAACCTAACCCAACCTAACCCAACCTAACCCAACCTAACCCAACCTAACCCAACCTAACCCAACCTAACCCAACCTAACCCAACCTAACCCAACCTAACCCAACCTAACCCAACCTAACCCAACCTAACCCAACCTAACCCAACCTAACCCAACCTAACCCAACCTAACCCAACCTAACCCAACCTAACCCAACCTAACCCAACCTAACCCAACCTAACCCAACCTAACCCAACCTAACCCAACCTAACCCAACCTAACCCAACCTAACCCAACCTAACCCAACCTAACCCAACCTAACCCAACCTAACCCAACCTAACCCAACCTAACCCAACCTAACCCAACCTAACCCAACCTAACCCAACCTAACCCAACCTAACCCAACCTAACCCAACCTAACCCAACCTAACCCAACCTAACCCAACCTAACCAACCTAACCCAACCTAACCCAACCTAACCCAACCTAACCCAACCTAACCCAACCTAACCCAACCTAACCCAACCTAACCCAACCTAACCCAACCTAACCCAACCTAACCCAACCTAACCCAACCTAACCCAACCTAACCAACCTAACCCAACCTAACCCAACCTAACCCAACCTATAACCCAACCTACCCAACCCTAACCTACCCAACCTAACCCCAACCTAACCCAACCTAACCCAACCCTAACCCAACCTAACCCAACCTAACCCAACCTAACCCAACTCTAACCCAACCTAACCCAACCTAACCCAACCTAACCCAACCAAACCCAACCTAACCCAACCTAACCACCTAACCCACCTAACCCAACCTAACCCAACCCAACCTAACCCAACCTAACCCAACCTAACCCAACCTAACCCAACCTAACCCAACCCTAACCAACCTAACCCAACCTAACAACTACAACCTAACCAACCTACCCAACCAAACCCAACCTAACCCAACCTAACCCAACCTACCCAACCTAACCCAACCTAACCCAACCTAACCCAACCTAACCCAACCTAACCCACCAACCTAACCCAACCTAACCCAACCAACCCAACCTAACCCAACCTAACCCAACCTAACCCAACCTAACCCAACCTACAAAACCCAACCTACCCAACCTAACCCAACCTAACCCAACCTAAACCCAACCTAACCCAACCTAACCCAACCCTAACCCAACCTAACCCAACCTAACCAAACCTAACCCAACCTAACCCAACCTAACCCAACCTAACCCACCAACCTAACCTACAACCTACCCAACTAACCACTAACCCAACCTACCCAACCTAACCCAACCAAAACCTAACAACCACTAACCCAACCTACCCAACCTAACCCAACCTAACCCAACCTAACCCAACCTAACCCAACCTAACCCAACCTAACCACAAACCTAACCCAAACCCTAACCCAACCTAAACCCAACCTAACCACCTAACCAACCTAACCCAACCTAACCCAACCTAACCAACCTAACCAACCTAACCCAACCTAACCCAACCTAACCCAACCTAACCCAACCTAACCCAACCTAACCCAACGTAACCCAACCTAAAGCAACCTAACCCAACCTAACGCAACCTAACGCAACCTAACCCAACCTAACCCAACCTAACCCAACCTAACCCAACCTAAAACAACCCAACCTAACCCAACCTAACCCAACCTAACCCAACCTAACCCAACCCAACCCAACCTAACCCAACCTAACCCAACCTAACCCAACCTAACCCAACCTAACCCAACCTAACCCAACCTAACCCAACCTAACCCAACCTAACCCAACCTAACCCAACCTAACCCAACCTAACCCAACCTAACCCAACCTAACCCATACATATAAATATAGTAAAAGTTGTTAGGTTTATGTCCAGGGGGTAACCATTATCCACCAATTATTGAGTGGCGCGTGAGTGTTTGGTCTTCAAATTTTTTTAGGGAAATTTTTCAAAATCTTTTTTTCCGCACACTGGGCACCCTAATAAACCGTAATCTGGTCACCCTAATCCATCGCAATCAAAGAAAATCGGTAATCGAAGTGTCACAAATTTTTTGTTAGTTTCTATTCTTCTTTTATATCATGTAGGACAAAATTATTAATTAAACTAAGTGACCTTATTAAGTAAGACAGCATGATGGTCAAATGACATTAGAAGGACATACACATATGATACCGGCCTGTAGACCGGTCGCGGTGGTCATATAATAATAAATATATACTTTCGCGATGAAAGACCAAAATTTAACTTAAAATTACTGTAAAGTCCGCAAAAAACATTAAATTTATCGAAATTTATAAAAACATAGATCAGTGTGTGTAACAATTCATCAAGATGTATGAAACTCGACCGTGACATGTCAAAAGTTTGGTTTGAAAAAACAAAAACAACTGGATAAAAATCGGTATGTAAGCATTTTAAAAAAAAATCATTTTTAAGAAAATCAAATACTTTTTGTTAATTTTCATGCAATGCAAAAAAAAGTGCGGGGAAGTGACACTTTCTGAATCAAAATGTGTGAGAGTAAAATCGCACGGTCGCAGAAAAAACTATCTATCGTGACGCTACTGAACTTTCTCGTGTTTTAGCAAAAACTATCCGTCAAGACGACTTACCCATGAAATGTTGTTTTTTATGGATTTTTTTCTTCTTTTGCACAAAAAACAATTTAGGACCATGTTTGAACTCAAATAGTTACTTCTAAACTTGTTTTTAAACGTTTTAAGATTTCTTTTTGTAATATTCCCGCACAAAATTAGAAAAAATTCATTTCCGTACTTAGACAACATTGTCTATCAGTTTTTCCTGTATAAACCGACTAGCAGGTAGAATCACTTAAAATACGGCAGGTGGATTAAAGGTAGCCAGCTGCTTTTCTGTAGCACTTATATCGTCAGTGTGAAAGAGATAAAAGTACCCATATATTATCTAGGGTATTATTAGCATGCAAAATCACCCTATCTTTGTCCGTTTCACATGTTAAATAATGTCTATCTCTGTTTTTATTGTAAAAGAAATACCCGCCCATAGGAACCAAATTGGATAGGGTCAATAAAAAATGCCTTGTCTTTCCGTCTCTAACGCCCTTTCAGGGCGTTATAGAACTCAATGAATACAACTGTACCGAACTGCGATCGAACGAATACTGAAGTATATTAGTGATATACAATAGTATTTGATCATACGAACTGAAATTTTATCCACGCCATAAGCATTTGAACTCAGGCTCTGCAAGATCGAATTTACAGTAGTGATGGTGAAACTAAAAGAGTTTGAATTTTCATAGTAATTTGATTGAAAAAAGTTTATTTGACCTTGACAGTTATTTGATACGGTCTGCAAAAAACTAGAAAAGTAGTTATTAATATCATCAGGGTTACATAGATGGTGGGGAATGTCACTTGATTTATTTGTTTTAATATTAAAATCACTCAATGTAGACAGTTTTTTTGGATTTTTTTTGTCAGCCATAAGTGAATCAAGATGAGCTTTTTTTTATCTGCGTAGACAAGTAAGGGCAAAGTTACGGAGGTATTTATAAGTACTGTAGTCACCGGGATTTTTAGTTTGTTTAAATTTCTGCAAAGTTTTATCGCGCTCTTTCATTATTAATTTTAGATTATGTGTTAGCCAAGGCGCTTTGGGTTTACTAACTTTAATTTCTTTAATTGAGGCGTGACGATCAAATAATAACTTATAGAGTCTGCATTTTTGCCTAATTTTATTAAGGTAAATCCTCATTTGCCGTCTAATCCACACGAATTCTCCGCGGTTTTTAATAAGGGAACCTAAATAAAATACGGTCGTGTGTTTCTACTAATGAAAAATCCTTATTTGGCCTTTTGGCATGTGTATTTTGGCAGTTTTTCTTAAGGGAACTATAATAAAATACGGTCGTCTTTTATTTAGGTCAGTTTACTGTATTTACCTTATTTCCCTTATCCGCCTTATTTTGACTTGTCAAGTTAAGTCAAAGTTACGCGCGATACACATCACAGCCAAGTGTGTTTTTTTGTCATTTTTCTAATTTTTCTTTCAACAAAATGGATAAACCGGATAAAATATCAAGATTACGCTTTATTTATTACGATGAATTAATTTTACTGTGATAGTTTGTGAGGAAGAGTTCCTACCAAAATTCGGATGGTTGGGAGACATCGTAAAAAATACGCAAATGAGTACGGGAAAATTTTCATTCCTCAGATGTATAAGGCAACATTTGGTATTTCTAATTGAGGCTTTTAAAAGAAAGAAGATGTAGAAAAAGTAAGGTAGGTAACAATGCCTTTTTTAATATACGCATAATTTTTTTATGCGATTTCTAAATGATTTTGGGCTTAGATTAAATATAACACGGTCTGATTTTAGCCTATACTTATAGTTTCTACAAGCTCTGGTTAGGTACAAAAAACTCTGAATAAAGGTTAAAGGTTAATGCCATAGGACTATATGAAAATTAGGAAACCTCCAGGAGGGTCTTTTCAAGTCAACGACACCCAAGAGTGTCATCTAAGTTATATTTTTACTTAATTCGCAGATCTGGAATAGAAACAACTTGTAAAAAGGATGTGCTTCTTAAGATGTGAATTTTTACATTACAAAAATAGTGGTAACACTAGAAAAATTACACAGTTGGGCAAAATTGCCCGAGACAAATACCTACAAAACATGGATAAGGTTAAACCGGTGGAACATGAAGAGTTTTATGACCTTGAAAGTTTTGGTAAGTTTTGTTCGGTTGGGTTTGCTTTGGTTTAAAGTTTTTTTGCACCACAGGGACTAAAAACGTTTTTTCATAACATAAAATTTAGTAGAAATAACATATCGGAGTTCCATTGTCTTTATTTATTTTAAACACGACGTTTCGGTTAGTAAGTATCTCTAACCGTTTTCAAGTGTAAACTGATAAAATTTAGTGCTGTAACGTACAAATATTTAATATTTTTAGGCCGGTTTTTTATACCTCGACAAATTGTACACGATAGTCTTGAGCTACAAATTTTTTACGGCGCCATATTATAGAAATGTCGAATAAAAAAAGGTCGAACCGTAATTTGGTTGAAAATAAAAGAATCCAAAATAGAATAGACAAAAATAATTTCAAAGAAACATAGTTTTTTCGATCCGTAAATTTGTCGAAAATAATATAGTCCAAAATAGTTTAGAAAAAGCGTTATTTCGTCGATCCATAAAATTGTCGAACCGTAAAAGCATGCAAAAAACTTTTCACGTGCTGTTTGGCGTGCGAAATACTTTTTCACACCATGTAAGTCACAATGTTTTTATATCGTGTGTAAAACATAATTTTCAGAGGTAGTTGTAAAAAAAAACTTTTTGTACTAATAAGAAGTCTAAAAAAGTTAATTACCAAACTGATAACATTTTAGTTGAAAGTAGGTCGATCTTAAGATACTAACAAGTTAAAGAAAATATTGGTTTTTGATTAAACAGATAGACATACACATAGACGCAGACAAACACAGCGTTTGCAGGTTTGCCCCGTGAGATATAAAAAAACATTTACAACTGTTTGAGAATGAAGTTTTTCACAGGCGACAACTTCTGGAAATAGTGTTTTTCACATAGCGTGTGAAAAAGTTTTTCGCACTTGCAGTTGTGAAAAATTTTATTTTTAATAAAAAAGTTTCTATATTAATGTTTTTAGTTCCCTCAAGAACTCGACTCAAGTGAAGAGAGCCCACAA
Organism: Aspidapion aeneum; assembly: GCA_963576565.1. Taxonomy (NCBI): domain Eukaryota; kingdom Metazoa; phylum Arthropoda; class Insecta; order Coleoptera; family Brentidae; genus Aspidapion; species Aspidapion aeneum. Next base: position 25,322,578 of record OY755046.1, read on the forward strand.
AAAAGGTTGTTTGAGGTATCTGAGCGAGAAACAAGGAAGATATCAAACAATACAATCCTGAGAATTGGATTTAGAAGAAAGGCGATTGCGTTTAGAAGAAAGAAAGGTTGCACTAGCAGAAAAAAAGCTGAGATGGAAGAGCAAAAGCTAAAAAAAGAGTGGGAAGAAAGAACCTAAAAGTTTAAACTGGAAAAGGACAAGTAAAGGCAGGAATTTAAAAAAAAAGAAAACATAAACAATAATCTAATTTCTCGGCATAAAATTACTGTTTGTTTACTAGAAATTATATAATTATATATTATTAATATTTTTTAATTTCTCTTTTTGTCCTATGTAAGTTTTTGGTGAATACTTTATATGGTTTTTTATTATTAAGTTTTATATATAAATATTTTTTGTACTTTAGGGATTAAAAATGCACTTTTTATCCCTCATTTCGCCTAAAGATAAAAAGAGCCACTTTTGCGTCTTGGTATATAATTTACTATTTAGTTAGTAGTCTAAGATAACCACAAAACTAACTACACAAAAATTTAAAACTGTTATTTTGCTATATTTAAACAAATCAATTTTGTTAAGTTTTACTTTTTTCCCAAGAGAAATATAAACATAGATATATACCAGGACATGTCTTTTCTAGTGTTTATTTCTCTCAAACACATCAATTAAGATTTCGTGTTTGCAGAGCTATTTTCCATGTTTTTCAAAAATCTTAGTTAATTTTAGAGTGACCAGGTAAGGTCATAAAAGTTCACGTTAGATTAGATCAGGTTTAGTGCTGGTCAAATAAGGTTAGAACTAGTTTGGGTCAGGTCAGGTCAGATCAATTTTCAGGTATTACTTGTTTTTTAAAATCTAAAAATTGACATGATGATGTGGCCTAAACTTAAACCAGATCCAGTTTTAGCTAGCTTTTTCTAAATCAGATTTGACCTAACCTGAACTGAAATAACCTAACTTTATACTCAGATACCTTCTAACATACCTTTTAAAAAACCTATCCATAAATGTGGTAACAGGGTGTTATAACAATATATTTTAAATAAACGCACCATGCATTTTCTCGGGTATATATCTGTCATGTTTTTTCTGGGAAACAATAAGATGTTACCACGGATCACCAAACAAAAGTTTTTGTTTTTAAAAGGCCGTTTTGTGTTCCTTCCATACAGTACAAATAAGAGGCCCTCGATACATTCCATGTGGTGTAAAACGACTGTCAAAATGTCTCGAGGGCCTCTAACTTTCTATAAAAAAATCAACTTAATCATATAAGAAAACCATAAATACTGCATATGTCTCGATTTTTCGCATTGACGTAAAACAGGAATATAACTGCTTTTAAAAAAATTACTTGTACTTTTATTAAAAATAATTTTTTATCAAAAATACTTGACACTATAAAAAATACTCTGCCAATATATGAGCCCCTAAGCTCACACTAGGTACTATAGTTATAGTATACGTCTGAACTAATATAACTAAAAACTGAAATATATTTTATTCAACTCCAGACTAAATTACCTTTTGTTTGATACCACACAAGCCATGTTTTGACTTAAACTCAAATTTTTGTAATCTACCCCCACCCTTAAAAAAACAAAAACTAAAATGTATTTTGTTAAACTCGGGACTCAATTACCTTTCGTTTGATATCACACACGCCATATTTTCACATTAACTCTAATTTTTGAAATCTACCCCCATCCTTTTATTTTGGTTTGTGTTCGGTGGATTCTGTTCATTTTTAAATGGGACCATCTCGACCCAATACCCAGCCTAGGTACCAAATTTCATTAAAATCTGCTAAGCGGTCTTTGAGTTATGCGCGTTGGTCGTTACAGACAGACATACAGACAGATAGACAGACAGACATACAGACAGACAGACAGACAGACGGCGCAACAAAAAAGTTTCAAAATCATCTAAAACGCAAAGATATATAAAATTTTTTGAAATCGGAACAACTTTTTCACCACACATCACCATAGCTCACACTACTATAGTATAGTATATGTGTGAGCTAAAACTGATAAAGATCTATACTCTTACTTTAAATTTATAGCCTAAAATATACTTCCAAATCAGAGGCAGCAATGCTAAAATAGGTAACAAGTTGACTACCATACAAACAAGTATGAGCATTTGTTAAAAGAGTTGTAACTTTCTAATAAGATTCTAGATCTTGGAGCAAAAGTTTTTGGTTTTTCTTAAAATCAACAAAAGTAAAACTTGCTATTGATTTGGAGAAAACCGACTTTACTGCTACCCTCATTAACTTCATTGTTTGGTTAAAATGCTGCTGTTGTTGCGTTAGAATTTGTGGTGCTCCTGAAAAAGGAGCGCCATCAGCCCGTATCCCTGATCATCGTAAAGAACAAAGTTGTCTTCAGCAAGTAAAATTTTAGCTCACACATATACTATACTATAGTAGTGTGAGCTATGGTGATCCTAATTTTTTCGAGAAAAAAAAAGTTGTTCCGATTTCAAAATTTTTTATATATCTTTCCGTCTGTCTGTCTGTCTGTCTGTATGTCTGTCTGTCTGTATGTCTATCTGTCTGTAACGACCAACGCGCATAACTCAAAAACCGCTTGCCCGATTTCAATGAAATTTGGTACCTAGGCTGGGTCTTGGGTCGAGATGGTCCCATTTAACAATGAACAAAATCCACCGAACACAAGCCAAATAAAAGGGTGGGGGTATATTTCAAAAATTAGAGTTTATGTGAAAATATGGCGTGCGTGATATCAAACGAAAGTTAATTGGGTCTGGAGTTAAACAAAATACATTTTAGTTTTTTTTTTAAAAGGGTGGCGGTAGATTTCAAAAATTAGAGTTTACGTGAAAATTTGGCATGTGTGATATCAAACGAAAGGTAATTGAATCCGGAGTTCAACAAAATACATTTTAGTTCCTGTTTTTTTAAGGTTGGGGGTAGATTTAAAAAATTTGAGTTTAATTTAAAACATGGCTTGTGTGGTATCAAACGAAAGGTAATTTATTCTGGAGTTGAATAAAATATATTTCAGTTTTTAGTTATATTAGCTCACATGTACACTATAACTATAGTACCTAGTGTGAGCTTAGGGGCCCATATATTGGCAGAGTATTTTCATTTAAGACCCTTTAAACTTCCGTTTAAATATGGTGCAACAAAAACTAACTACAGTCGAACCTCTATAACTCGAACTTAAAGGGACAACCAAAACAGTTCGAGTTATGGAGAGTTCGAGTTATAGAAATTCGAGTTAAACAGGTTAAAATACATATAAAAAGTGCAGGGACCACTTAAAAGGTTCGAGTTATAGAGAGGTTCGAGTTAGAGAGGTTCGACTGTACGTTTAACGTTAAACGCCCGTTAAAATCGAAGATGCAAGTCCCTGTTGAAGAAACAAAAAATGACAATGACACACAATGACAATTTTTTGACTTTTTGTCAGTGATAAGCTGTGACAAAATCTTAAGGTTAAGCACGAACTACACGATATCGTTGGCGAATCGATCGCGATTTCGTTTTGATTAAAACTGATTCAGTGCTTTACTTTGGAGACAAAACAATTTGTAAAAAGTGCGTAAAGCAGACACAAGAAAAATCATTCCTTTAAATTGCTAAAGCGTGACTAAGCGTTTTTAAAAAGAATCGCAAGCAAACGGTATCATGTATTCCGGGCTTTAGCAATAAGGGAAAACAAAAGGCCAGAAAGCGACGTCCAATAACTCTTTTTGCACACAGTCGTTAAAGGCTTGAAATAAGGTTTTCCCTTATTATAGTTACACATTGGACTGGCACGCTCAATAAGTCCCTATAAAATTATTAAAGATATCAACTTTTTTGTCAATGTTATTTTCTCTCAAAATAAATGCCAAGGAAGTTGTTTCAAGTCACAGTCAAATTCCTCTTGACTAAAGCTATGAAAAGATCTTTCTTTGATAAATTTTTGAGATATTTTTGGTTTTATTATTGAAAGATCACAGTAAGTAAGACTATGATCTGATTTGTGATCAGTATTTATTACTCCACTAGAAATCACCAGTTCTTTTTTTGACACAAAGATGGGATCCAACAATTTACTGGTACTTCTGGTAACTCTAGTAGGTTCCTCAATAATTTGACATAAATTAGATGATTCCAAACAAAAATTCACTGGGTTATTAGGATCTAAAAAATCTGTATTAAAGTCCTCTAAGCATATGACCTCATCAAAGTTGGGACACTGGTACTGGTAAATCTCAGAAATTCAAAATAAATTCTCCATTTTGTCTGAAAACCTTTTGATTTCCTGTAGCTTTTTCGTACGTGCTACCGTGACTGAGCAAAAAAATAAAAAACAGTTTTTATATTTTTCTCCATAAAGGTATCAGATAAAAAAAACAGGGATCAAAAAGTTTCACAACCAAACAAAAGCGTTTTTTTATTTTAGGCGCATCAAAAAAAAATTCAGGGTCAGGGAAAATTTAAATGCTCTGTAGCTCCGTGACTAAGCGTTTGTGGCCCTATGTTATGGTGTATGAACTTTTTGTCTTAAAATTTAACATTAAAATTATGTTATTAAATTTTGAAACACCCTGCACGTAACTAACTTTTTTATTTATGGATTCATTGATAGTTTTCCGTTTGTAATGTTTTGTAGTGGGTCTGGCAATCGATATAGACTAAAATATGTTTTTTTTTTCGAATAAATTAATAAAAGGAAGACAGTAATTTTTTTACCTATTATTGGAGGTATTTTCACAAAACTTACACAATCCTTTTTACCTTTCTTTGACTAAGTTTTGTTTCTGATTTTTTTATAGTCACAAAAACCGTAATGCACTTGAAAAGCTCATTTCTGAAACTGTCATGTTGCGGAATACATCATTTTCTATAAAGTGTTCCTTATAAAAGTAAAATATAGTATTTTTTGATATTTTAATCTAACAAATTACAGATAATATTATTCAAAATATTCCTATACATGGTGGCGACTTAAAATGGAATACTGCCTCTAGAGGTTTTATGTTGGGTTTTTTAGAAAAAAAATTTTTGACATTTTAATTGACGTATGTTAAAAAAATTATTCCGTTTTTTTTAATTTTTATAAGCTTTCGGTTTCGGTAGGTACCACAGGTGGGGTTATTTCATCTGAAAAAAAAAAATTGGATGTAGGTAAACCGCTTTCCGCACCAAAAATTGTTTGCATCATTAACAAAGCCCAAAAAAAAACTCAGTTAACGTGTTATTTGTTTTTTTTTCCAAAATTCTAACATTAAGCCGCTAGAGGCAGTATTCCATTTAAAGCCGCTAGAGGCAGTATTCCATTTAAAGTCGCCATTCTGTATGTAAAGAAATTATGCAAATTACAATTTTTTTTTATTCAAACGGATAATAAAATAAAAACTATATTTAACTATTAAATCAGATTTTTTTTTATTATTTTTAGGTTTTGAGACTTTACACAAAGTTGGTATTTTTCTCATGAAATAACTTATTTGAGGTATGTAATTCTAAGGAAACTTTTTTGCAAATATATGTATCATCTTAATATGTTATATTTTTATTTTGTTTTTTTATTTATTTTTCGTCTGTCATGTTTTTAAAATATTTTTTGATAAACAGATATTAAAAATTTTATATGAAAATAGTTATCAAAAACAATAACAAAAAAAGTATATAAAAAATTAAATATTAGGTTTAATAGAAGATTTTAAACCAATTGAAAACTTGTGTTCTATCTGTATGACGGAAGAAATCTGCCTTGACAGTAGATTTTGTTTAATAAAAACGCCAAAAAAAAATATTTAAAAATAAAGAAGTTGTAAACCCCCTCTCAAATGGGAAACGTTTAAAGAAGCCTATGTAGTTCGAAAACAACAAGATGTAGTTTTAACTATATTTACTTTGTCTTAAAATTCTAGCCTTGCAAAGCTGGTCAGTTTTTTCGTATCTTTATTTTTCTAATAGTGGAACTTTTTTAGGTTCATTTTGAAGAATCCTCTTTTGAATCTTCACTTACTTTAAAACAAATGGCTGCTCCAACACTTTACAATTTGGCACATTACCGTGAAAACCCAGTAATCTGCTCTCTACAAGTATTATAAGAAGATTTAGTTGCTACAAAGAAAAAAATGGAAGACTAGAGTCAACAAACTGAAAAACAGATTTTGCAAATTAAAGAATTAAAACATCAGCTGAAGAAGGAACAGTCTGTGCTTAAGAAGCTTACAAAGTAATAATTGGTTCTAAAAAAATAAAGGGATTCAGGTGGTCTAACAAAACATTTGAAGATGCCTTTAAAGTCAAATTTGTTTGTGGCACCGCTGGGTATAGATATGTCTTTAAGCTAAATCTTCCGTTTCCAAAAATCCGCACCCTTTCATACAAAATTGAGCATTTGCCTTTTCAACCTGGCATTTTAGATGAAATTTTTTATTTTCTTAAAATCAAAATTCAAAGTCTATGTGAAATTGAAAGAGATTGTTCTTTGCAGTTTGATGCATGTGCCATTACCCCCAGCAAGGATTTATCTCAAGGATCTTCAAACATTTTGGGCTATGATTCTCTGTCTGAACAAGCGGTCTTGGCAAACCATGTGTTTGTTTTTTTGCTTCGGGGTGTTAATACTTCTTGGAAACAAATTGTCGCTTACCATTTTATTAGAAACTCTTGTGAAGGACCATCTGTGGCCACAATTATTTTGGAAATTCTTAATAAATCAAACCAATTCGGTCTTAATGTTTTAGGTATTACGTCAGACATGGGGCCCGATAACGTTGCGGTATGGAAACATTTTGGAATAAAGGCAAAAAAAAAAACAGTTTTTCAAAATTTTATAACCGATCCTGCTAACTCAGAAAAAAAGTATTTTTTATAGCAGATATTTCTCACCTTTTAAAAAACATTAGGACTATGCTATAGTTGATGTTGTATTAAAGTGACACCGCGTCATCAAAACCTTGATGGGCGGGAAGGGAGTAGAGGGGTACATACAGTGGCACGCACTTCCTTTAATTTTTTTATTGATATTGATTCCCAAAATGAGGCACTGCACTAATTAGTCATTAGCTTACTATTTTACTTGCTTTTTATTGATGTCTTCTTCTAAACGATTTCATTAGAAAGGAACATATATACTATTATCTGGTTGTTACGAACATATTATTGATTTAACAGGGCTTTGACGTTTTCTATTCGTTGTTATTTTGACTGTATGTCAAACAATTATGACGGAGCTTTTCACAAAACAAATTACCGTCTTTGCAACTAAATCAATATTTGCGCACATTTTAATATAATTTTGGATCCTCTTTTATGTTTCGGATCTTTATTTATCAGGTAAGTACCTCTTTGATCTCTCCTTTAAAAGGTCGTAGTGTTTTATCCTTCGAACATTAAGCCCCGAGCGGCACACTGCATGTACAAAGTGAAACACTAATTTTTATAGGCTTCTTTACTTAGATTTTGCCGCAGAATTTGGTTTACCATAGCTATGACGCGGTGCCACTTAAATAGAACATCAACTATAGTGAATAATAAAACTATCTGTATTTTAGATTATTTTGTCAAAAAATATAATTTACCGAGCGATATTATTGATATTAAGCACATTACCTCCTTGGCGGAATTTCAGGAAAATATGGACCTAAAATTTTGCCCAAAGCTTGACACGGATTTTTCAAATTTTACTCAGTTTAATAAAATTAAAGTATCAAGAGCATTCTATATTTTAAATCATAATGTAAGCTATGCCCTTAGTTTTTTGGGTGTGTAACATAATTGATGAACATTCGAAGACAACTGCTTGGTTTGTGGAAACGGTGTCAAAATGGTTCACAATAATAAGTTCAAGGGACGAGAATTGGCCCTAAGTAAACTAAATATGATAAATTATAACCAAACTATTGATTTTTTAAGGGAAATAATACTACTTTTTAAAACTATGAAAATTGGGGAAAAGGGTATTTGGAAATCAGTGCAAACTGGAGTAATTCTTTCCACACAAAGAATTTTAGACCTTCAAGAATATCTGTTAAATGAAAAAGGATATACATACCTTAAAACATCGCTGTTTATGCAGGATGTGTTGGAGACTGTTTTTGGGCAAATGAGATTAAGACAAAGAATGCCCAATGGCGCACCCAGGAATATGTCTTGAGGGGGGGGGGGGGTGGCGAGGCCTCTTGGGGGGGGGGGGGGGCGAAGCCTCATGATGTCGAATATTAAGTTATTTTTTGTGTTTTTTTTTTCTGAAATATGTCGAAAATATCTAAAAAAATCTAAGGCTTGGGGGGGCCCGGGCAACGCCCCCCCCCCTGGATGCGCCCATGAGAATGCCCACAGCAGAACAGTGTCGGCAAATCCAATGTTTACACTAGAGTCGTGTAAACATTGGCAAATCTAAAAAAAACTTATGCATTTTTCAATACTTGGACGTGGTTCCCGCCAACGGAAGCTATGACAATCAAAACGATCCAAATTTTGTAAGTTTAGATTCTGTTATGACAAAGAAATTTTTGCCGAAAAAGGGAGTAGAAATCGAACCTCTTTTGGCGGCCTTACCTCAAAATTGGAATAAGAATGTTCCTTCATTGGACAATATTCATCAAAATTTACTGTACAATTCAGCGGGTTATATTTTAAAATATATTACAAAAAGCAATAAATGTAAAGGATGCCATGACTTTATTTTGAGCAATAATGTTCAGAAACCCGTTTCAAAACTAGTTACATTAAAACAATATAAAACAACTTCTCTAAATTTTCTTTCACCTTTGGTTTTTAAACTTTTTGTCAGAATCGAACAAATATTTTTAAATATTTCAAAATACATTCCTTCAAAAAATTTTAACTTTTTGGGTTTATTTACTTACGAAGTTAAAGAAATTCGCTTTCCTCATTGCCATGATCTTAAAACGAAAATTGTCAACTCATTTTGTAGATATAGAATCAGGATTTATTTAGCGAAAGCTAAAAAAATTATTAGGAGGGATACAGCACTTCAAAATAAGTTAGCAAATAGCAGCAAAAGCGCAAAAATAAGTGTAGCTTTTGGAAATTAATTTAATTTGTTTTGTTTTTAGGATCTAGTTTTTAACCCTAGAATCGTATGATTATGTGTATATATGGGTGTGTTTGTTTTTAAGATCTAGTTTTTAACCCTAGAATAGTATACATATGTGTATGTGTGTGTGTGTATTAAAGCCTAACGTATGACAAAAATCGGTTTAGTAATTTTGAAGGTAATAAGCTTTCTTCAAGGAACTATGGAATTGTTATGGGGTATTTCTTTATCTAATCTAGATAAAAAAGTTTTGATGTTTTTTTTATTAATGTACAGTAATAGATAAGTTATGTTTAACATTTGGTCTCCACTCCTGCATATTTTTTACTGCCCTACTTAAAAATTCTCCAGAATTTTATGACAAGCTTTCCCCCAGAAAGGCAGAGACTATAGACGCAGTTTACGATTTAGCTTAAGGAGAATACAATAAATTAATGTATATATAGTATAAGTATTAGCTCACACATATACTATACTATAGTAGTGTGAGCTATGGTGATCCTAATTTTTTCGAGAAAAAAAAAGTTGCTCCGATTTCAAAAAATTTTATATATCTTTGCGTTTCAGATGATTTTGAAACTTTTTTGTTGCGCCGTCTGTCTGTCTGTCTGTCTGTCTGTCTGTATGTCTGTCTGTCTGTCTGTATGTCTGTCTGTAACGACCAACGCGCATAACTCAAAAACCGCTCGGCCGATTTTAATGAAATTTTGTACCTAGGCTGGGTCTTAGGTCGAGATGGTCCCACTTAAAAATGAACAAAATCCACCAAACACAAACCAAATAAAAGGGTGGGGGTAGATTTCAAAAATTAGAGTTTATGTGAAAATATGGCGTGTGTGATATCAAACGAAAGGTAATGGAGTCTGGAGTTAAACAAAATACCTTTTAATTTATTTTAAAAAAAGGGTGGGGGTATATTTCAAAAATTCGAGTTTAAGTGAAAATATGGCGTGTGTGATATCAAACGAAAGATAATTGAGTCCGGAGTTTAACAAAATACATTTTAGTTTTTGCTTTTTTTAAGGGTGGGGGTAGATTTTAGAAGAGAAAAGGTAATTTAGTCTGGAGTTGAATAAAATATATTTCAGTTTTTAGTTATATTAGCTCACACGTAAACTATAACTATAGTACCTAGTGTGAGCTTAGGGGCCCATATATTGGCAGAGTATTTTTTATAACGATGATTCTACCAAAAGTAGACCGTTAAATATCATTTTTTTGGGTGGGTTTTTAAAATAACATCTCAGCTTAGCCAGTAATTTTATTTTCTTAAAATTTATATAGGTAACTAGTTAAGTCGTAGTGTATCTCTTACTGACTAAAAAGTTCTAACAGCAAATTATTTTGGGAAAAGGAGGCAGCACTGGTGTACCACTAGTGCAGTTTTCGTATTCTTTTGAGAAAAATAATGCAATATTTTGTATTCCTTTGAGCAAGGGGACAAGCCCAGTGTTACACTAAGAGCATATTTTTCGCCACGGGCTATCCGAGCTCGTGTTGCACTAGCTCACTTTCATATTCTTTTGAAACTGAACGGGGGCTATTTGTTGACAGCACCCAAACAGTGTCAGTGGACCACGAGTGGCGCACTAACTTTTTTTAAAATTTGCTATATATGTAAATAATTCTCCATAAAGATATCATCTGATAAGTACCTAAATAAATAATTGGTTAGTTTGCAGTTTATGTTAGTGGAATATGCATTTTTACCCCATAGCACCCTTTTTGTAGAATTATTTATGAACTAAAGCTACGTGTCCACTGCACTAAAGAAACATGTTTCTGTTGCCTGCTTCCAAAAATGTTTGAGAAGTTAATAATTTATTTTTCTTAATTGTAGGTAGTTTTTAGTACTAGAGCTATGTGAATAAGTAAATATATCTAGTTTTATATTAATTTACTTTGTCCGTTATCCGATTAAAAACTAAATATCTACTTCATCTAAAAATGTTCAACTGGAAAACTTCCTAAGCTAAATAATTGTTATATTCGCCATTCTGCCGTCCTAAGCGTAACCCCCGTATTTGAATTTTATATGAAATGGAGTAAATCGCGTTTGAATGTTTGAAGATACATAGTGCCTTATGGAAAAAAGAAAATTTGAAGTGACTTTTTAAATACTTTTTCTAGTTTTTCGATTTGTTACATTAGCAAGCGCGGATCTGGGTCAAAATCTAGGGAGGGGTAATAGTCGACGATTTTTTTTTTCTAATATGTTTTTTTTCTAGGGGGGGTAAATCTCCTGTTTTCCCTTATTTTATTAGGAAAAAGTGCATATTTTTTTTTTTAGGAGGGGTAATTACCCCGTTACCACCCCCTCAAATCCGCGCTTGTACATTAGTATAAACAATAGAGTATATTATTATAATTTATCTTAACCAACAATCGCATTTTTGGATTTTTTTCAAATACGGGGGTTAGGCTTAGGATGGCAGCATTTATAAGAATAATTTTAGTATCATAAGTTATAAGGAAAATGCCAGTATGTACCAAAGCTGTATTTATTTAAATAATTAACTTAATAGTTTGACATAAATCATATGAACAGTAGACTCTCGATTATCCGACTCTCGATAATCCGATCGTTGGATTATCCGAGTTGCGTAATACATCGGTTGAAACCATATTAACCCAGCGACGCCGTATTGTTCGGGTAATTTTATGGACAATCATAAAATTGCCAAAGCAACAGAAACTGACTGAACTTATTTAATTTTGTATTTTCTACACTTTTGGGACTAAAGTGGTCACTTTAATCTCTCTGGTGCAAAAACTTACTTTTAATCCCTAAGAAGTAAAAATCCACTGTTAGTCGCTACTTCAATTACTTTTATTCCCTAGGGATTTAAAACAAAGTAATTTTTGTAGGTTAACATTTTATAATATTTTACATCTATAGAATATGGTTGAATGCAATTAGTGCGGAGTGTTTCAAAATACCGTTTTATTATATCCCTTTTTGTTTATTTTTTCTATGCTAAAATCCATAAAATAGTATATGAACCTTGTGACTAAAATGCCTCAGTCGGGCTACAAACTTTCCGCATCGGGATTAAAAGTATCACTTTAGTCCCTATGCTTATAATGTGCTATTATTTTTAGACGTTCTTTTTTGTTTGTAAAATAAATCAAATATTGGTATTTATTATTAAAAAGTATTAAAAAAATGGCACCAGCAAGCACGCACAGCCATCAATAATAGCTAGTCGTTCCGGGGGTTGAGAAGCTTTATTATATAAAAAAATGCAATTTTGTTTTTAAATCTAAAAAACGCGTTACACTAGCGACTGTGGCTCATAACTTTTATCAATTTTTTTAATATCTCAAAAATTTCGACTCATACTTTAAAAACCTTGTTTTGCCCGGTGCTGCGGTTCACGAATTTAATGGCCTTATCCATGGTTAACGAGATATTTTTGTACCAAGTTTGGTTAAAATCGGTTTATTGGTTTTTGAGTTATCGTGTCCTAGACAGATAGACAGACAGACACCATCAGAACATTTGGTAGATGGGACTTTTTTGAACCATTTGAATGAAAGAAAAAGTTTGTTGTGGCGATCCCAATCCCGATCTCTATAGCTTCCATATCGACCTAAGGTATGGATGGCTAATATAAGTATATAGAAAACAAAATAGATAAATACGGATTATATATTATATATATTATAGCCCACATTAGCTCGCATAATCGAGAGTCTACTTTAATTATGAAGGTACCTTGTTGGTATGGTTTTTTATATTTATGTAAGTAAATCAGGCACACCTTAAATGGGATTTTAAAAAATCCACAAATTTGAGATTTGAGATTTTGGTATGTTGTAGATCTCGATATCCTGATCAAAAATATGGCCATCAAAGATATAATTCAATTATTTTTATCAATTTTTGGTATTAATGTTTAAATTTCACAAAAAAATCAATTTATTCGTACTACTTAGGAGGCCCATACCCGCGAGTGTATTTAGGAAACAACTATAACAGACCAAAATTTTATGAAATTCATGGATTTTTTAAAATTCCATTTAAGGTGTGCCTGATCCTTTCCTACTTAAATACATTTAGCTTAAAAAGTATTTCAATAAAAAATAAATAAAAGAGCTTTTTGTTTTTCTGAATTAAAAATCAAAAAATTTTCGGAGCCAAAAATACAAGTAAAACCAAACATTTCTTTACACAATTGGACACGAAATTTTTTAAAATATTTTCTTTAAACAACTACCATATAATGTTTACCTCATGGTACATCTGACCCTCGGAACGGAAATTAAAAAAAATATGTTTTTACACAATATGTACTTACTTCCCCAAAGACAAATTTTTATGAATTCTTATGATTTTATGACCGGTGGCCGCGCTAATATTGTGATATAGTTTCTATTTATTTTACTGCATTTTTGTAAAAACATCTGTTTTATGTCCGTTTCGAAGGTTAGATACCATAAGCCTGCCTCCCTTTGTTTAAAACGATCAGCGAATGGGGAGGTTAAGCTTCCTACAGACCTCAACATTTCGACAAAAAACGAACACATCAACGAGCCGAACGGACTAGTTTGGACGGGACAAACGCGTTTGCAAACAATTCGGCGAACGGTTCGTGGAATTGACTCCGTCCAAACCGGCGTTTGGTTTGCCGTTTGGTTCGTTGCTCTGTTCGTTAAAATGTTCAGAAGTGTACGAACCTTTATATTTTAGATATAATAAAATTATAATAAAACCAAACCGTAAACTGAATTTACCTGAACCTAACTCGGCAATCCCTCACCGTTTTAAACCAATGGAGTAAGACTTTTTTTAATAGTAGGTTTCTCTATTTATTCGTTACTTTATGGTAGCACCGATAAACTATACAAACATTATTCTTTCACACTTTTGTGTGAGCCGAAAATAACGTGGAAACAGGGCTTACAACATTTAATTTAATCAAATATACAAAAAAAAGGCAGCCAAAATGATATCCTGTTTTAAAAATGTTAGATATGTATATGTATAAGTAGCTAAAAAATTCAATACTTTATGCGTAGCAGCATCCCAAAAACTAGCACTATTTTATTGAAAAAAAAAACAGTCCCTGTATTTGGTTTCTCTTAGTACACCTTTACCCCCGGTATTTGACAAGAACACCTTTACCCCCGGTATAGTGGGTTTTGAGTGTTTTGTTCTTGTTATTGGAATTTAAAGTCTCGTCTAACCTAAAATATTAAAAACGTCGAAAAAATCCAGGGAAATAACGCAGACAAAGATAGGTATAACTAGCTATTTCACAAAATCGGTTTTACATGTAAAACTGGATTTTGCCAGAAAGAGAGGGCAATATGAGTTGCCGACCTCTGGTGTAAAACAATTGTCAAATGTATCGAGGGCCTCTACTATTAACTACATGTGTGATGTTACGTTCTCAGCTTACAACTAACTGCTAAACTCCTTTGGAAATGCTTTTATTAATAACCTTTTGCCAGATGTGTTTTTTTTCCTGTATAATCATGATGATCGTTCAATCGCTTATTGTTTATAATTCCGTATACAGTTTATTACACATTTTAATACAAATTGAACTATATACAGAAGTTTATTTCCTTAGAATGTATAGGGTTAATGTGCACTTGCTTATAAACCTAACTTGTGCCAGTTAGATAATAGGACATTATTTTCTATCCTGACAATATTTCGTTTGTTATGTTTACTTAGTTTGATTTAAACAAGCTGGGCTATTATAAAAATACAGTCGAACCTCTATAACTCGAACTTCAAGGGACAACCAAAACAGTTCGAGTTATAGAGAGTTCGAGTTATAGAAATTCGAGTTAAAGGGGTTATAATACATACAAAAAGTGCAGGGACCACTTAAAAGGTTGGAGTTATAGAGAGGTTCGAATTATAGAGGTTCGAGTTAGAGAGGTTCGACTGTAGTACTTTCTATGAGTGATTTAGAAATTAGACGGTAAGATCACTGCCCCAAATACACCATCAAAAAAAAATAACTCAAGGTGTGGTACATGGCTCCGGGTTTTACAAGATTTTTTGAAGGTCTTATTACAAAGTCAAATAAAGATGGATATACACAAATGTGATATATATGGAACAATCCTATGCAAGTTAAGACAAAAAACTGAATAATTTTTTTTATTTTTAAATTTTTGTCGTTTGGGGGAGGACCAATTTACCCCCCTTTTTCGGGATAAAGGGGGATCCTTTATTGCTAAACTATAAAACATTAAAAACAATTTGACGCGACTGGGTCAATTTTGCAACTTCTAGATTTTTGTTTAATAAAATTATCTCTTTCCATTACCTTTCTATGGCATTTGTATGTAAAATTGTAAGTTCAAAAAAAAATAATAATAAATGCAATTTTTACAATAATATTCCAAAAAATTAAAGCCTTTCAGGTGGATTTTTTAAACTTTTTTCAGCATTTTTTACAATTTAACAAAACAATGATAAAAAAGTAAAACAAAAGTCCACATAACTTGTTCAAAAACAAAACCGCAAAATAAAGTTTAAATATTTGAAAAAAAAACTTGTTTTAAAGTCATAATTATTTTGAAATGTGTAAAATTTTACCTTTAAATAAAATTATAATATTGTTTTAAATTTTAGCTGCAAAAAACCCCAAAAACCCCCCAGACGCCCCAAAACCTGAGATTTTGAGGTTTTTTTTTCAAATTTCCTCAAAAACTTAGGGAAACATATAATATGTATTGCCTTTATTATAGATAACAAAATTTCCTTTTCAACGATGTATTAGTCAGTGGGGTACAATGAATAACAAACTCTCCAGCGGCGCACAGTGGTTTAAAACGGTTAAATTTCGGAAAAAAGATAATATCTTTAAGAGTATTTATCACATAAACTTGAAAGTTTGTACATATGTTTAACACATATTTACCAATTTATTTTATCTAAATCCCCTCTCCTCTTCTTTGCAGGGTGTAGGGTAAAAATTGTGTAATATAAATAAAAAGGTAAATAATTAATAATAATTACTAACTTAGTAACCATTATTACTAGTTTGATTGATGATTGTTTTTTCAAAAAAACTACTTTCGCCCTCCATTGTGTCATGACATAGGCGTTACTAAGGGGAGGGAACTGGATGCTCTTGTGCCCCAAGACCCTCGCAGTCCCTTAAATTTCATTGTGGAATCAAACATAAAGTACTATAATTTTTTGTTAAATTATTATTTAGCCCCTCCCCCCCTTAAGGAATCTGGCAATTTCTTGTCGCCTACTTATTCCTATATATTTAATAAATTTATTTAGTGTGGTCAAAAGTAAACAAATCAATATATTTTTTACAATAGGAAGTAATCCACAAATTTATATCTTAAACTCTTATTTTTCACAAGAATAAAAAAACTTTTTATGTTAAAAATATCCCACCAATGTACAGGGTCACCGTTTATAAAGTTCCACATAGAACTTTTTTATTACTTGTCACATAAACATAAAGATAATTCAAAAATCAAATTACACATAAAACTACATAGATTTTTGCCACATTTTCAGTTTTTTTCTTAATCACACTCCATAGGCTAGGAGGTCCTTTTTTGCAACAGAACATCCTGTGTATGCTTTTTTCAAATTTTGAAATAGATCATATCTGAATTCTTAAGCGGTTCTTGAGTAAAATAAAAAGTAATAGCCAAGGAAAAATAGTATAGCTAATTATTTGTTCAACACATTGCTTTCTCAAGACAAAGGTGAATAAGAAAGAAAAGATCTATCAAAAATTTTTAAAATATACAGGGTGCACTATTAAAATAAAGACCCAATGGCCATCTTGCGTGTAAGGTGTGATTTAAAAAAAAAAGTGAAACCATATTTCGTGTGTTCACTTTATCCTTTTCTGCCAAATAACAAAAAAGTTTTCCAAGTGGAACTTTATATACGGTCACCCTGTACATTATATCCTAAAAAATATAATTTGTAAATATAATGAATGATAACCAACTGATAAATTGACTCAGTGGCGTATATAGAAAAAAGTTTCGGGGTGAACCCGAGACAGTTTTAGAGGGGGGGGAGACCTCATGAGGCTGTATTTTATGCTATTTTATGTTTGTATTCATGAAATATGTGGAAAATATCAAAAAAAATCTTAGCCTCGGGGGGTCCCGGGCCCTCCAGGCCATTCCCCCCGTATATACGCCACTGAATTGACTGATAAATAATAAAATAACTTCAAAATATATAAATATATCCATATTACCACAGCAACTAAAACCCGTTAATTGTGTGCATATTTAAAAAACAAAGCAACAATTTTAGGAACCTAATTCACAGACAGGCAGATATTTGCAGCTGTAACCTATGCAGTCACTAAAATAAGACATTGTGGATTATAACCATAAAAAAATCTCATTGCTGCGGAAGACAACTTTTAGTCTGCAGAAATTTGCATACATCAAAATAACATAGTTTTGTCTGTCATTTTAATCTTTTTTTGAAATTATGAATAAAACTTTTTTTTTTCTTTTTAGGCTTACAAAACACTAATAAATATACGCACTAAACGTAAAAAGGAAAAAGGAAAATTGACAAAGCGGTTTTTGTTTAAGAGATAAATAAAAGACGGGTTGCAGATTGAGAAAAAAATTAAATATAAATACAAAATTTTACTTTACCATCCAATTTTTCAAAATTCAAATTAAATCTGAAAAAAACAATCATAGGTTTAAACTAAGGGGACATTTCTTTACAAAAAAAATCAATTTTTTTTTTTTAAATCTTGATATGAAAATGCATAGTTTTTTCATAGGGATAAACCATTGTGCGGCGTCCGTTTATTTAGATGATGTAAAAAAATTAGAAAAAAAAAACATGTTTATTAGAGGTTCTATCTGATTTTCTTGAAAACTAAGCTCATGATCAAAAATTGTGTCCTGTAGCCGATTGTAGACCATGAAATTTCCTTTTAAACCATGTATAACAGGGCAAGAATAGTTTTATTTATAACAATTTAGGTTCGTCCATAAATTACATCAATTTTGAAAAAAAAACTTTTTTACAAGTTTTATCCAATTTTCTCAAAAACTAAGCTTTTTGGAAAAAATGTATTTTACACTTTATTGTAGAAAATGAAGTTCCCTTTATAACAGTAAAAGTTCATTAATTTTTCAAAATTGATTTAATTTTCGGACGCCCCTAAATTGTTAAAAATCTAGCACTAATCGTGCTGTATCATACATCATTTTAAGGGAAATTTTCTTGACTACAATCTTCTATAGCGCACAATTTTTAATAGAGAGCTTGGTTTTTAAGAAAATCGGGTAAAACCTGTAATAAACAATTTATTTTAAATTTTTTTTTTTACATTACCTCAATAAACGGACGCCGCTGAAGAGTTTGTCATTGGCCGTACCCCACTGACTTTAAAAAGTAAATTTTATTGTCTACAATATAGGTAATTACATATTTTTCCTAAGAAGCTTAGTTTTTGAGAAAATTTGAAGAAAACCAGAAAATTTTAGGTTTTGGAGGGTCAGGTGTGGGAACGCGACCATAAGAGGAGGAGGGATAAAAAAAAATTGGAACAAAAACTCGCCTGACAACTTCCAGATCGTTAATCTGTGACCTATTGTCAGCTAGTATCCATTGTCAAACTGCGGTCGTCATAATTTGTATACTCAACTAACTACAGCGCCAGCACTAATTTTAATAACCTGAAATACTAAAAGTAAAAACTATTACTTATTTTTATATGTGCAGCTCTTTGCTTGAATCAATATTTGGCACAAAAACCAGTTAAATATTCTATAAATTTTGCATTCCAAATATTCAGTCAACCCAGGACTCACCACGAGGAGGTAGCTGCACTTTGAGTTCCACCCACCCGCCCACCTTTGCTTAAAACTTTACCTTATTCATTTCTTGAAGCATAGTATTGGTATTTACTCTTAAATATTGGCAATGTCTTTCTAGCATCAAGTTTTGCTCGGATATATCCATCTCTTGATCCTTCACCACACACTTTTATTGACGCCTCAGTAATTAGTTTAACGCCTCTTTCGACCGCTTGAGTATGGCAAGGAAAATTGTCAAAATTCGGAATTTGTTTGTTTGTTTTACCATATTCCATAATTCCTCATTAGATAAATGCTGTGTTAGGGGAGGTTCTGTAACGGTGCAATTCATCCAGTCTATTAGATCGATATAATCTTCGGCTTCGAAGTTAACTCTGGGCACTTTGAAAATGCGATTTTTTAAGTTAGCTTTCCTAGCTTTTAAAATTCTTTTAACAGCAACCTCCCGAATATGTTGACGTGTATCTGCTCACATAGATATTAAAAGGATTTCCGGATGCGCGAAATAACCATTATCTTGGATCACCTTATTAGCAACTGATGTCACATATTTGGGAAAGTCTCTTGACACGTGGATAAATTTCCATAGATACCTGGCGCCATATTCCAGTTTTGGTTGCGCTTTTATCTCAAACCACATATTCAGCTTCGGAAGGATCGGTTGTAGCTACATATACTCTAAGAATGCGATTGACTGTCGTTTACCAACGAGCGTGTCCCATTTTTCCTGGACTTCTCTCGGCCAAATTTTGAGAACAGACTCCAGGACAAATAATGTTGATCTGTACTGAGATGTTGTTCGTTTACAAGGCAAGGCATTTTTTCGCAATTGGGAAGAAGGGATCCAATCGGCCCGGAATATGAACAAGGACCTTTAGTGCGACCATCTAGTTGTTGGAGCAAATGTCGCAATGGGAGCTCGTTAGCGTGTAACAGGCATACACTCCATTGTAATGATTTATTTGCTCTTTTGTCGAATTACTCCACCTTTCCAGCCGGTATTAACATTGGTACCGTCACATCCAATAACAAATAATTGGCTTAAATCTGCATTATGGCTTTGAATGTAGGCTATTATTCCTTCGGCAATATCTATAGCGCGCGATTGTTTAAGGGTCACATGCCCGAAATAGGAACTTCCCGGTTCTTCAATTAAAGTTATATGTTCTTCAGATGTAATGATCCAACGCGCATTTTCGAAGACCATAGTTTTATTCTTTCTTCCGTCAAAATAAATACCTTTAATTGCCTTGTTGAAGTTCTTGTTCTCTTCTTGAAGTTTATATCTATTTTTCTTAAAACCTCTCCGAATCATATTTTTATTAATAACCAGTGTCGTATTATCTTTGGAAATTAAGCTAACATCTTCTAAAACCGCATTTGCAATTTTAGCAGCAGTTCTTTTAGACACGCCTGTCAGATCGGCAGCTTTAGAAATGTAAGTAAGTTTAATTATTTTTTTGCTGTTCACTGGATTTTTCGTCGTTTGATTCACAAGGGAATAAGACCACGTAAAATCTCCGTCATGTCAATTGTTTGTTTTGACTGGTTAACACCTGTAGTTTTTGTAGTTTGAGATCGCTTGGAAGAGACCGCCCGCACCAAGTGAATATTATGTTAAATTTCCAATCGTTTGGAAGCGACTGCCCGCACCAACTACATATAAAATTAAATAAAAATAAAGGGGCCCGGTCTAACATTCAGATATATGGACAAAAATTTTTTTATAGACTATTTAGATCGTTTACTAACAATTTATCACTAGCCATAATATTTTTTCAAAGAACAAAAAAACCATAATTGGGGGAGCCCGGGGGCCTGGTTTAACCTTTTTAAATTTGGAAAAAATTTTGCATGGGCTCTTTGAACTGCTACTCACAACTTTTGGCGACTAGCCGTATCGAAAAATCAAAAACAAATTTTTTCGGCCCAAGTTATTATACATATACCTAAATGGCATTTATTTATTTTTTCGGATTTTATAATTTTACATACAAATGCCATAGAAAGGTAATTTTATTAAACAAAAAGCTACAAAATTGAACCAGTTGCATCAAAATGTTTTTAACGTCTTATAGTTTTGCAATAGGGGTGTCACATTTATCCCGAACTCCGGGGTAAATGGAACCTACCCCAAAAGACAAAAATTTTTAAATATATTTTTAAGTTTTTCTGTCACAAATTTCATACGGTTATCCAAATAGATCACATTTGTGTAAAGCCAAATACATTTGACTTTGTAATGAGACCTACCAAAAACTCTTGTAAAACCGGGATGCACGTACCCTACCTTGCCTTATTTCTTTTTTGGTGGGGACTTGGGGCACTGTTCTTATACGGTCAATAATTTCTAAATTACTCACAGAAAATGCTATTTTTATAATAGCCTACGAAATTGCTTAAAAACTTATAATATACTTAACTAAATAAGCATAACAAACGTAAATATCCAAGGAATTTTTTGAGGTGTATCTAATTAGACTAAATAAATTTTCGAGTTCTTTAAACCAACGTCCAACAAACGTAGAAATTACGTGTGCTTCAAGTTGGTGGATCCCCAAAAATCAAGCTGCAAGCTGCTGTAGTAGTTTCTCACACTAAATTTGAATTTCACGTTCCACGAAATAATGAAGGTGCGTGCAAATAATTAAACTTATAGGCATTATTCTTTGGATAAGTGTGTATCTAATATTACGATTTTTTGCTAAATCAGGATTGCTAAAATACCGGACTTCCCTGCCAAGTTGATAAAAAAACCGGACAGGCGGCAACCCTGAGGTTACCACTTGTCCTCGGCGCAAAGTTATTTCTCGCCTATACCTACTTCAAGAATATGTTATTGTACTTGAAGTACTTTTAATGTGCTTGAAGTACTTCGAATGTACTTGAGGTACTTTGAATGTACATGAAGTACTTTTAATGTACTTGAAGTACTTTAAATGTACTTGAAGTACTTTACTTGACAAAATCAAGTACAATTCCAAGTACATTGTTAAAAGAACTTCCAAGTACAATTACCGGATTGTAGATGTTTTTCAAGTACAGTACTTCAAGTATTTGTAAGTACTTGAAGTACAATTTTAAGTACTGTACTTAAAGTACCTGACAGCTCTGTCCTGTGTGCTGCGTGTATATAGAGTGGCAACCGGCGAGTCTTGCAACATTGAGGGGTTAAGAATACATACGTTTGGTACGCAATGTACTCCTAGTACAATTTAGTTGCATGTATAAGTTCCGAGGTTCAGGCCTATCATACAAATGCCATCAGAACATAGTAGTCTCTGAATATTGCGTACTAGATGAATTTATTTCAGCGCCAACTCTGCCGTGCAAAGCAGAAACCTAGTAACTTGACTTACTAGAAAATTAGATTTTTATATCATTGAAATCGCCGTAAAAAATGGCACCAGCCAGTTTTTCTGGAATGTGGCTATCTTGAAAAAAAGGAAGTTATGTAGTTAAATAAACTATAGTTAGTATGTAGTTAAATAAACTTCAAACTCTATTTCCCAAAGGCTCATATACTCATTGGTTTAATCCATTAGATTGCTTTAAGGTTTCTTTAGTTTTTTATAGTACTTTAAGTGCATTTGAAGTACAAACAGTTTAAGTAAAAGTACTTGAAGTATTTAAATATTTGAAGTACTTAAGGACTGGAAACTTCTATTGTACTTTAAGTAAAATAGGAAAATCAGGTATTTTTGTAACGCACTTGGTAATTAAAGTACATTTGAAAAAAAAGTGTACTAAGTACTTCAACTACTTCTCAAAATCTTAATGTAATTGGTACTTGTACTTCAGATACTTTCATAATGTACTTGTAACAGCTCTGCCTGTCCAGTTAGAAATATTTACCACATTCTATAATTCAATACTAACACGTAGAACGGCCACTTGCTTCAGAGTAAAACCCTTTCCTTACCGTTTTATCTTATAAGTCCCGCCTCGCCCGCCCTTAAGACCATGTCGTAAGATCTTAATACCTATATATTATTGTTAAAAAAAAAAAATTAGTAATGTTGTCTACCTCCACAAAGCTACCCTTTCCAAGAGGCTGCTTAACCTTCCCACTATACACTCGGGTCATTCCAGAGTTGTGATCTGTCCCTCCAGGCTTCGTTAGCTTGTAGATTTCCAAAAGGACATCGAGTTGCGGCCTCCGTTCAACACCTCGAATGAAAATGTTTAGTGTTGCGTTGACCACATGGAATTTCGTTATGCTTTCAGTAAAAGGGAAGTGCAGGATATCGTGGCCTTTGCCGCTATGCCGAAGTCTTGGATCTGGAACAAATAAATAAATGACATTTAACATGGAAAAATTTGTAAAGTTGTAGGGACTAAAAGCTTCGGAGTTACCTAAATAGACACAGTAGGGTATAAATAGGGAAGATCGCTTATCTATCCCATGTATTTCTTATGGCACTTCAGGTCGTTAGTTTCGGGTGCTGCCTCAGATGATTTGAACCAATGAGAAGGTTTGTATGAAAGTAGGTGGAGCTTAGATGATGGTGAGAGAAACAGAGAGAGATAGAGAGAGAGTGAGAGAGAGAGAGAGAGAGAGAGAGAGTGAGAAAGAGAGAGAGTGTGAGAAAGAGAGAAAGAGAGAGAGAGAACGCGAGCGAGAGAGCGGGAGAGAGAGAGAGAGAGAGAGAACGCGAGCGAGAGAGCGGGAGAGAGAGAGAGAGAACGCGAGCGAGAAAGCGGGAGAGAGAGAGAGACAAGTTGGGCTGTGGGGCTGTTCCCAAACTAGCGTGTGGTGTAAAATTCTGACCCCAGCAGATTCGACGCCCCGGCTACCAGATGGCGGGTGCGGGCGTCCAGCACGCTGGTGGGGGATCCTGGATGTAGGAGCCTGCTTGAAAGATGTATTTTCTAGATCAAATTTGTAATTTTTAGGTAAATTAGTTAAGATACAGCACTCAAGCGAGCAGTATCAACAATAAGAAGAAAGTAAGATGATTCTCGAGAACAAAGATTGTGTTAAGAAAATTTGGGATGAAATTTCGGAATTACCTGTAATTAGCGAGCAATTTATAGGATGGTTTTGTGAACAAATTAATTGGGAAATCATGTGTCGAATACATAGGTTATCGGAAATATTCATGGCAACGTTTCTCAATAGAACGCACTGGCCTAATGTCTCAAGATATCAGAAAAACTTATCCGAAGATTTTATGCATATGTTTAAAAGTGAACTCTATTGGCCTTTCTTATGTCGTTATCAAAAAATGTCTGAAAAATTTGTGCGAGAACGTGAATGGCTTATTGATTGAGAGTATCTTTTAAAGTATCAGACACATCTACGAAAAGAATTTCTTGAAGAAATGCGTGAGAAACATCTTCAACCTGAAGAAGGAAGAATTTATTAAATTAAGAAATCCTCCCATCTCTTATGATAGAATAATTTTAATTTTAAGATATCTTAATAATTTTAAAAAATAAATTAAATATTTTAAAGAATAATTTTGTTTTTTTTTATGTTGTTTGATTGCTGTTTCTATACCTTTTTTAGGTACCTTTTAAATCAACCCAACATTTTTTAGAAAAAAATTTTACAAAACATAATGAAAAATAAATGTACAATAAAACTTCCTTTTTAAAAATATTTGGTAGAAATAAAATACTGTTTCTTGAGAAAAACAACATGTTTCTTAAGAAAAATAAAATTTTTTAAATTAGGTAAGTAGCTAAACCTGGGAGAGTATAAAATGCAGCAGCATCTAATCCATTTATAAGTATATCTAAGATCAATAAAACAAAAAGTACGCGTTGTTACTTAGGTCTACAATATTAAGAATAAAGGAGCTAAAATACTAAATAATTTAATTTGTTTTGTTGATGTGTAATAGGTAGGTAAAATTTATGCAATCTCAGTTGAACCACCGAGGAAAAAATTTCAAAGGCGCCGACTGCTTTGTCGGTGTCTTTGACATTCTTGCCGCGGTGATTCAACCGAGATTGCATAAACTATACCTTGAGAAATAAAAATACAAATTTAAGCAAAATATAAGTTGGTTATTTATTATTTTAAAACAAGTAAAAATATAAATATTTTTACAACAAAAAAAAACTCCTGAGGAACATCGAAATATTATTAAAACCTTTTAAACTTATATTATTAAACCCTTAAAATAATGTCTATAACAGGAAGAACACAGTTACATACTTATAAAATACGTAAACATACTTATAAAATAGGCAAACTAGGAAAAATTTAAGTTTCCATTATTGAATAATGTCCCCAAGGCAACGTATCAATCATATTTGGCAATATAAAACGTTTATCATCTGAAGAATTCAGAGCAATTTTGTTAATTGATAAAGAATAATTAACACATGATTTGCTTTGAATGGTATTAAATTTAACATGTTTGGTTCTGTTCTCAAACAGACACTTAAAAAAATCGTCAAAGGTCACATTTCGAGTTGAAGACTTTCCCACCCCTTTAATTTTTGATAATGATTCTTTACCATTCACCAAGTATGAATATACCTTTGCTCTTAAGGAAATAAATTCTGTTAAAATTTTTCCCTTCAGTTCATCCTTCATTTTTCCTGGAACTTTTTTATTAACATGATGTATTCCAAAATTGTTATTTATTGGGTAATCACTAGTATCAAAGTAACTATTTGCATCTCTTTTAATTATATCATAAATTGTAAGAGAATTATCCTTTTTTGATGTAAATTCTAGTACATATGCATCAGTGTCCATGTAATTTATTTTTAAATTAAAATAAGGAGTAATGTTATTTTGAATATACCCATAGTAAAAATCATATAAAACAGTTTTACTTAGATCTAAAATTGAAAAACCTACATAGATTGGTTTATTAAAAATAATTTCAGTTTTATGTAATTCAACAGAAACTAGATTTTCATTGGATACAACAAGATTTTTAAATTCAGGTCTTGAAATAAGTTTACGAGCAGAATTCCAAGAGTTGACCAAGACAATTATTCTTTTTTTTCTATCACGTTCAATTGTTTTCCAAAAATTTGCATTTATTATCATCTTAAAAAAAATCTTTTTCAAAATCATGTTTTGCTTTCATACGCATATCAGTGTTGAAATCAATAAAGGATTTTAACCAGGCTTTTTGACTAAACTGTAAAATTCTGTGAATTTTTTTAAGAACCAATTCTTCTTTGATACATTGATAAAGATTTTCAAAATGAATCACATATTTAACTTTATTATTTAAAGTGCAAAGCAGTTTTGGATATTTACCCGACGGTGGTGTCCCTTTTAAAGGACAGAATGGTAAAAATTTATGTTTATCATGGAGATAGTCAGGATATTCCAAATCAACCTCTAAAATTATCCCCGTGTTACTGTCTTCACCGTAGAGAGTCAAGAGCTTATTAGAGAGGTGTTTTTTCTGAAATAAATAAAAAATATTATCAATTTTCCGTTGATTTACCCAAACAAAATCTTTATAGGGTAGAGCCTTTGCTTGACAAAATCCATAAAGATTATTAAGATTCCAATAGGCTAACTACACCTCAGGCTTAGAATTATCATAGGTACACGGAAAAAAACGGTTGTTACATTTGCTATATCGGGTGCATGATTGTGTTATTCCTCCTCTAATAACTTTTTCCAAAAACCAAATTTGATCTATGTCTGTTAAAAGTTCTAATCGGATTTTTGAAAAAAGTAATGCTGCAGACCAAAATAAACCTGGGAGAGTATAAAATGCAGCAGCATCTAATCCATAATACTTAAGCGTCATCTCGCGGAAAGATTGAAATCACAACGCAAGAAAAATGACGTCACTTTTCAGGTAAATATCGCTGTATTCACCTAAAGTTTGAACCCAGACTTTAATAGCATGAATATTGTCATCATCTGAAATAAATTCTTCTTAGGTGTTAAAAAAAACATAATTTTGGTGGAAGCATGGTAATATTTAGTTTTTCCCAGCTATCCACAAATTCGTAAGGAAAAACACCTTTTCTTACAATCAACTTTAGTTCTTCTTCATTTGAAAAGTGTTCCTTTAAAGAGGAAAAATTTTTTACATCAAGATTTTTTATAAGAGTCTCTAGGGATGTGGCCAAAAATCGAAATGAATCCCAAAATACTAGTTTCAGATCTCCTAAGTATAGAGAAAATGAAATATAGTCTTCATGATTAAGAGGTAAAATATTGACAGAACCTAGCTTTGAAAGCTCAGCGATAAATAATTTTGAGTCGTATTTAAGATTATGGAAAAACACAGGAATCTTGTTGTCTGTCTGAATATGAATATTACACTTTTTACACAAAAAATTTATAAATTTACCTGTATAGTGGTCATGATGTAAAACTTTTGGATTTTTTTCAGAGAAACATTCATTGCAAATCGGACATAATGTAACTTCAGAAAAGTTAAAGGCAGAATTTTCACATATTTTGTTATCCAATAATTTTTGTTTTAATATAATTGAAATCTGAGCGCTTTCCTTTTTTAGTTGTTCTATAAACCACTTTGCAGGTTTTTCTCCTCTATACACGTTAAATTTATTTAATTTTTCGTCAAAAGAACACACTATTTTATATGCCACACTGTATGCCTCATGTTTTTCGTAAATATTTTGAAAATAATTTGTGGGATCAGGTATACACGTACTTATTTTCTTAGTAAAGCATTCGAAGTCGCAATAGATGACAAATGGCTTCATAATAAGAGCCTTAAACGAATTAAATTTAAGAACAGCGTTGGTAATTCCAGGTACAATTATTTTTTGTGGGGAAAAAAGAGAACAATTTTCAATATGGCTCTTAAATTTTTCCTCCGAAGTAAAGTGATTTAGTCCAAATCACATACATGTATTTTATTTTTGCTTTTAGTCACTTGTGTAACAACAATTTTGGCCAAATCAGTAATTAAGCAGTAATGACCACAAGTTCGATTCTTATTTAGGTACAACAAATTTATATGATACTTTTTTTTAGATTTAGTGTGATAAAGAGGCCCACTAAGAGTTTTATTTTTTGTGTCTATACCAAAGACATTAATTGAAATAGTATTGTTTAGTTGTTCAAATTTCGAAATATTTGAAAGTTTTATTGGCATTTCAACACCTTTTAAGTTAAATATTTGATAAGGATCTTGAGGATATGACTTCGGTTTAACTTTATTTTTTCAAACAGGATAAAAAAAACGCAAGTAAGCAGTATAAAAAACATTTTCTATCATTATTAAGTATACCTTTGCGCAATAACCATAAAGGAAGCGGGGTGTAAGTTCCAAAGCCAGCAGTCAATGGATGAAATTTATTGATTGAAACTATCAAATGTGATACTGATAAATATCTCCATCCAGATCCTTTGTGTGAAAACTCCTCCATCTACAACAACAACAAAAAATAAATTTAGTTTGCTAGATATTATAGTGTATTATGAACTTTAGGTCTCAAAGTACTTTTAATCCCAAATCAAAAGATTATAATTTACCTGGGATTAAAACACACTTTAGACCCTTGGGATATATACTATTTTATTCCCTTTAGTTTTTTAAAAACCCTAGTTAAAAAAATTTGAAAAAATAGAGTTAAAAATCATATTAAAATTAAAATTGGTTTTATTTCAAAAATAATTTTCAAAAATTTCTAAATTTAATCTTAAATTGAAACTGGCTTACTTTAAATATATAAAGGACTAAAGGTGGTATTTTTGTGTCTCAAAAAAGGGTCTGGGACTAAAATTTATTTTAATCCTTATTCATCGAAAAAGGTGACAAAAAATACCTATAATTGTTTGTTTTTGTTTTCTAATACAATAAAGTAAAAATAACATACCTTTTTTGTGAGAATTTCCTGCATATCGTCTAGAATGGAGTTTATATCAGTAGTCAAAAGTATTTCATAATTCGATGTTCCAAAGCTTTTATAATCTTGCTCCTGTGAACTTGGTAATCCAAAAAGGCAATTTAATCGAAAATTTACTTTTAAACATTGCTTTTTCTTCTTCGGAAAGTCGTACAGCTTTTGAATTAAAACTGTCTTACAATCTTCCAAAAAAAATTTTGGGTCCAAATGTCCATGATTGGTTATAAGAGCAGTCAATATGCGACAATCGAATGCTGAAGATATAATTTTCCATTGAACCATACGCTGGTGACTCGTGCTGGTTAATGGTAGCTCTCCACCAATAATTGGTAAATTAAAGTGAGTTAAATTATTAAAAGTTCTAAATTTGTAAGTCTCTAACACCGAAATAATGTGTTCAAACTGCAGTCTTTTTCCAACTGAAATATTTGATGCTTTAAGCTTTTGGGCATAAATATTTATATGCTCCTCAAGAGATTTTAAAAATTGTAAATATTCTTCTGGAGTATGTATAGAATTATAAGTTTGAATAGTTTTAATGATAATATTTTCCATTTTTATTTTTTTAATTTTTAATAAACTCAAAAGTGTTTGCTGGTTGATGTGTCCCTTCTGGTACTACTTTTTTTCCTTTAAAAATAACACTGCATCCATTACCTGATAACAATTCTTCACAAGTAGAATCGGTTAGCACTGCACTTAATCGTTTTGGTAAAAACAATGTACGCTCTTCTAGCTCACACAAGATGCTCTTGCCACACTGTGTTTTAATTTTTTTAAAAGCGCAAATTTTGTAGGGGATCCCTACTCCCATCTCATTTACGTCAAATTTTTCTTTAAAACTTCATTAACTTTTTCCATTTTTTTTTCTTGTTCGGTTATATCTATTGAATGGTTTAACTTGAACTAATTTTACTTTTTAATAAGACTATGTCTTATTAAAAATTAAAAAAATCTCTCTTCCTCCTACTTATTTTTCTATTGGGTATAAGGGTGTATCTGCTTAATAAAAAGTTTTTTGATATAGAAAAAAGTTAATTATTTTGTGAAGGTTCACTAAAATATAGATTAATAATCTGTTCTATGATTTGAAGAAAATTTTCTTGGTTATTATTAAATATTGGTAAGACATCTGTTATATTTTCAACATTAACGTCTATTTCAAATAAAATGTTTTCATCATCGGGTTCCGGCTGTGGAAATTCCGGTCCCTGAAAAACTGGGTAAACTTGGTTTTCTCTGTTGCGTGGGCAACACATTTTTAAAAATTCTTCTTGGGTTTTAACTTAACTTAACAAATTGCAACTATGCCCTTGCCTGTTTTGTGCTTAAAGAAAAATATCTGTGGGATGGGGAGGACGTGATTGTACATCTCACTATACAGTGTGCGTTATGATTTTAAAAATTTAAATTAAATTTAAATTAAAATTGTATTTTCCATAGCGATATTGTATTACATAGAAGACTTAAGAACTCAAATTCACATCTTTTATCAGATTTTGTATCTAACAAACAGTAGATGCAATGATAATGGAATGGTCGATGCAAGTGAACCTTATTACACGACAAGAAATTATATTTCATTTTTAAGGTTCATTCCCAATAGCATTTAGGACATAATATCCAATCTTTGTTCTCCTTGCTTAAAATGTGATAATAAATATTACAATTTGAGGTACCTGTATTATGTACCCATTCCTGCCTCTGTAGTGCGTCACAATTTTCTTCCCATGGTAATCCCCGAGAATCAAAATGGGTTCCATATCTTTTATATTGAATATTAAAGTGATTGAAACTCTCTACTTAAGCTCCTGTAATAAGGCAAATTTAAAATTTCGATACATTTTGTCGAAGAAGTTACTACAACCGAACTGGAAGTGGAGGGCTCGTCTCCCAAAAATATTTCCCGAATTCTACGTAAATTGCCACTGTTTTCGGGCGTAGCACTACCGCTTGGTTCTTGTCTTTCAGACATAACTTAAGTTTTTAAAGTTTAAAAGGTTTTAATAATATTTTGATGTTCAAATAAGTTTAAAAGGTTTTAATAATATTTTGATGTTCAAATGATGGAGGTTCGGTTTAAATTGCGTTTTGGTGCATCTTGTTTCGACACCTACACATTGCAATTGTATCATCAATATTTTTATCAACAAAAACCACTCTTGTGTGGAAGGAGTGCAAAAATTTGCGCTAATATATAGGGTGATTCAGCCTAATTAAATATAGTATTCGAAATAATAAAACTACATAAATTCTAAAATAATTAATTTATTGCATCCAAACTTTCTACATCTTGTAATAATTTATCCTTAAAAAACAGGAAGCACTCTCTCATACACATCATATTATCATTATTAAAAGAAAATTCATGACAAAGAAAATTTTCGATTACTGTCTCTATGGGTAAAAAATTATGTTTTAATGTTGCTAAATTTCTTAATAACGAAAAATAAAAATTGTTCATATTTAAGTTATTTAAATAATCTAGTCTAGGTTTTAACAGTAGGTTCAGTTTTATTAGGTTATCCAATTCACTTTTGTTAAAAATCAACACTTGATCATCATAGCAGAGTTTTAATTGGTTGATGGATTTTCCATAATTTATGATGTAGTCATCGAATTTAAATTCACGTTCACATACACCATCACATGTAGTAGAATCTTGGTACAGTCCTTGTAAAACAAACTTGATAAAACTTGTCCAGTCTTCAGCGATAAAGGATATACAAGTTTTGTCTTGTTTAAAAATTTTGATTGCTCCCATAAAATCTCGAACAGTACTTATTCATGGACACACCCATATCAGATTGAGGTAACAAATAGGTTATTTGAAGCAAGTAACATTCTTCACTTTTAACTTTTTCTTTGACTTTATTTAGACACATATCAACTTTGTTCCAGTATAAATCGAGAACCTCACATTCGAAAGACATGTTGACTAATAACCTTCTTCTCTTTTTTTACTTATACCACCTCAGATTTGTCGATCCAACTTTTGTATTTTTTATCTAATCCCCACCATTTAATATATAGTTTTTTCCCCTTACGTCTGACTACTTTTTCCACCAGATAAACATCATCGTACTTGGCTTTTTGTAGTTCTTCTTCATAGAAGCAACCTTTAATTGGATGACCTTGCATATCTTTTAAAAGGTATGTTCTGGGATAAGTGTTTCGTATTTCAGTAATTTGAAATAATTCCGCAGTCCACTGAGGTGTGTAACCTTTATCAAATAAATGCTTGTATTTTAAAATTCGAACTTTATCGTCTACTTGAAATTTTGGTTTTTTTGAATAAAAAGAACGCTTCGGCAACAACGTAGGAAAATGCGAGAGAATGTTGTAGAAAGTAGAGTTTTTTCATGCTTTTTGGTTACTTCAGCAGGCTTAAGATTTATGGAGGAATGTTTGGTTTGATTGTAGTTTTCAGTTATCTTATCCTAGTGGCTTATCCAGTTATATGATCCATTTAAACTAAACAACTTGTACAGGCGATGTTTCAGAGTGCGAATTACTCTCTCGCACATACTTGCTTTAATTCCACTATACGTATGGTAGTGATTTAATGAGTAAGCTTGCATTATTTTGGAAAAGTGCGTATTATAGTATTGGCTACCTTCATCCGTTAAGAGATTTGAAGGGCGTCGTCCTGATGTTTTAAGAATTGACTCCATTGCACGGCTAACTTCGATACCATTTTTTGTTTTAAGAGGCCTGGTCGTTTTTAAAATTTCGATTAAATTTCGCTATATTACGAAACTCGCATAAATCGGCCTGCCACAGGTCATCGTAGCCCTTAATAATTGTTTTCAATCGCTGAAAATGTTTTCTTGCCCCACGATGCAACTCGTTGACTATATGTTCCTTTATTCCATATAACGATAATGAAAAGTAAAATTTAAATTATTTATTCGACTGGTAAGAGATTCCTGGTAGACTGTTTCGTTTGATAAAATATTTTGCCACTTTTTATCGATTTGAATTTTTGGTATAGAATGTGTGTTGTTCTGCATCTTACTAACAACTAAATAGATAATTTACTTAGCGATTCTCTTAACTCCTTCAGTTGTTTTTCCATAGAGGCAACATCTTCGTGAAATTCTTTATCAAAATGTAGTGTGGTATTTGTTATCGAAGCCAAAATATTATCCTTCATATCGGTCATTAGTCAAGAAAAGCTTTGTTCACAGCGTCACTATCTTGATTGGGAGATTGCAAGTTACAAATTTTATGATTTTTCATATCATAGTTTCCTTCCTTTGTTTTTGGTATTGGGTTTTGAGTTCGAAAAATATCCATTGAACCTATAGGGTCACGACGCGGTTTCTGGGATGATCCAAACTTAAATAAATAAATAAATAATCTTAAAACAAATTATTTTTTTAGTTAGGTGCGCTGGTGTTCTACGGACATGGGATACAGGAGGCGGTGGAGGGGTACAATAGGGATCCTCCACGTAGAATCCCACGTGTGGGATTCTGCATGCTACATCCTGCATGAAGAATCCTAGAATTAAGTTTTGTTTTCAGCGACCGTCTTCGATTTCAATAATACCCACTCTTTGCAACTCCTCTAAAATGTGTTTGTATTGCCCGCCTCTCGAGATCCGTCTAAAGTGGGTAGGCGGTTGACAAGTTCATTCACGTCTCCGTATGGAATATACTCTTTTTTATTGTCAGTGTATTGTAACAAAGAACCACCCTTTTTCTTATCCTTATCAATATCATCACGACTGCGTGTTCTCAAACTTTTCGGTCGTGTTGTTATGGGAGGTTTGGGTCGGGTTAGTGATGACAAGTAGACTTCACTGGGAGAGGAGGTGCTGGCAGCGGCGGTGATCGACGATGTTGAAGCAGGTCTAATAAAAACATTGTACTTTTCACTTTTGCTCCCTTTTAACTGACCTGTAGGTGTAAAATTTCTTCTGTGAACATTGGTGTAGTCCAAAATTTTTTGAAAAGTGTCTCTGTCAGCGTAAGAAATTGCTTGTCTTGGGGAATTTTTTAAAAATAATAGATCGAGTACTCCCAGTGGAGCAGGGAATATTTTATATCCAACAATTAAATTTCCCTTATTATCAAAATATACCGATTTGTTTCCTAGACTAAATGTATTGCTTTCCGGTAAAAACTTTAACAGGCTGTAATCGATTTCCGGGCTGCGTGAAAAGTATTTACCCAAGTAAAACGATTTCTCATGTTGTTCTTCAGCATCCTCTTCTGTTTGAGAATCGATTTCCGATTTTGCTTCGTCAGCCGTTTCGAATACGTCTTCATCTTCTGTTTGTAGTATTGAATGGGGGCCTGTTAAAGTTGAGTACAAAATACGGCTAGTGGATCTGTCAAATTTTTCATTTTTCAATCTTGGTTGAATAAAAGATTCATAAGATTTAGGATATTGATTAGATGTATGTGTTTTCGGCGATGACTTGCGTTTTTTCAAAATTTTGTATTGCGGCGAAGGTGGTATCTTGGAAGAAAAAGGAGGCAGTGAAAACACAAAATTAGCTGTAGTTATTTTTGATATAGGTTCAATAACAGGCTTAAAATATTTCTTAAGAGATTCATCTTCTGCCTCAATACCCAATTTAAGAGCTGTATACTATTTTTTAATGGTATTTGTGGCTTCTATTATGCGCTTTTTAATACGCTTTTCTTTATTACTTATTTTAGTCATATTTCCCTTAATTAGCTGATTTTAACAGATTTTTCTTCCTACTCCGTTAAAAAGGGGTTTTTTGTAACCGGTGCTGTGTTGTTTTTAACAGCTATATATGATTCTCTAAAGAAGGGTGCAACTAGACTAATTGTTAGACTTTTAAATAGACATCAAACTTAAACCTATACCTTCCATTAGATACATCACAATCTTTTATTATTACTATAAAATCAAAAGGGTTCTTTCAACACTTTCTACATAATTCTTTAAATAGAATAAATGACATATCAGGAGAGACGTGTTCGTTAAAAACCATTTTAAGGTTATGTTCATCCATTTTGAATAAAATAAGCATATTTGCATTATCCCTTATATTTCTCTTCTCAATGGTAGTGTAAGTCTGTGCAATAAAAATTGAGTCTATATTGGAATGTCTACCCCTGCTAAAATAATCTCGAATAATGTCTTGCTTTTGCGATGAAATGTCGTCAAATATGAATATGGAATATGGTGGAGCGTTTGAAGGATCAGGGATTCCCTCATTTTCACTGTACGGTACATATTGCACTTCCGGAATAGACTTTAAAATTTGTTCTAACAGCTGGTACTATTCCTGGTACAGTGTTTTTGAATACACAAATACATTTTTAAACCATATTCCATTGGGATCTAGAAGCAAGCTAATGGCTACATTTGCTTTCCCGCTCCCCGATGGTCTAACAACCAGACCCCGAACCGTGCTTGGTAACAGAGCTCCATGTTTTTGAGACTTATCTTTATTATGATCTTGAAATTCATCCAGGTTGATTATTTCAATATCCCCGTTCACTTGCTTCTCAGCTTGAATTTGACTCATAACAAGCTTTGTAAAAAAAGGTAGTCACACAAGTAAACGATCAATCGTAATGACACCTTCGAAGGGTAAAGGACTATTAAATACTGCAATCAATAAACTCCCGTTTGAGTTACATCTACCATCTCACAGGTAGATATTAATAATTACATTTATTTTAGTCTATTTAATTATAGTTACCTCTTTTTAAAAATATGATTATTTTATTTTTTAAGGTTCTGTGGCCCAGAAACTCGTCTAAAAGAGCGGTTGGCTAGAGGTGACGTGGGAATTCTTCCATTAGATAATTTTTGTAAAGATCACGATATTGCCTATTCTAAAAGTAAAGATATAAAAGACTGACACAAAGCATATAAAATCCTCGAGGAGAAAGCGTGGCAACGTTTTAAATCCCGAGACGCTAGCTTTGGGGAAAGGGCCTCATCCTTTGTTGTTGCATCAGCAATGAAACTAAAACAAAAATTGGGCATGGGAGTGCGAAAAGAGAAAAAGTCTTTTTCATCCAAAATTTTAGCACCTCTGAAAAGGAAAATGAAAGTTTACAAGGGTCGAGGTCTGTCGGACCGCAAACAAATTAATGCTGCTCTTAAAATTGCACGAATGACAGTTAAACAAGCAGAAGGCAAAAAGAAGACTAAACTACCAAGAGTTCTTCCCGTACCTAAGACAGGTGGATTTCTTCCCCTGATCCCCCTTTTCAGGTAAATACTATTCTAATATTATAAAATATTCCTAACCTAACCTAATTGATTTTCTTTGATTTTATATTTTTGTTTCGACAGTGCCCTTTCTGCATTAGGAGCTCTTTCTGGAGGCGGAGCCTCCATTGCGAAGACCATTATAGACGCCAAAAAGGCAAGGCAAAAACTCCAGGAGGATGAAAGACATAGTAAACAGATGGAATCCATTGCAGTAGGAAAAAGGTGTAGCGGTCTATTTCTACATAAATACAAATCAGGATACGGATTATATATAAAAAAAGCCAAAACACTTCCAATAAAACTACCCAGCCGACCTTTAACCGATTTTGACCTGAAAAAATACGCAAAACAGCTTAAAATACGTCACTTTAGAGGCGTTTTTATGAGAGACGAGCTTCTCTCAAAAAATAAGCGTCCCTGGTCTAATGAGGCTCTTATTATTAATCTCAACACCAAAGATCAAAGTGGAAGTCACTGGGTAGCTGTTTGGAAACAACAATACTGCTGTATATTTTGATGGATTTGCTATAGTCCCACAACTAGAAGTAATAAGATATTATAAAAACTGTAAAATGATGTATAATATCGACCAATATCAAAAGTTCAATACTGTTAATTGTGGACATCTTTGTCTATCCTTTTTGTATAATCAAAGCAATAAAAATATTAAATAAGCAACCTCAGGTTTACCTAACCAGTCATGTCTAATACGTTCAAATTAAAGGGTCGTACAAGCTGCCTTTCAGCAACCTTTTTTTCCTCCCATTCAACTAGATCCTCGATTCGAATATTCGCTTGCACTGATTTCTCTTGATACCTGGAATTCCATTCCCAACATAGAGCCAGGACGAAACAAGTTTTACTATAATAGTGAGGGAGAACACCTAAGTTTAGAAATACCTACAGGTAGCTACGAAATTGATGGGATTGAATCATATATTCAGCAAGCCTTATGTCAGGATAGAGTTGATATCAGTCAGTGTACTCCATTTTTGTTGAAACCGAATCTTAGTACCCTAAAAGTTGAGTTAAAAAGCATATACGAAGTGGACTTTGAACCCCCAGATAGCATTGGCCAGCTTCTAGGATTTTCATCAAAAAAATATAAACCCGATATCCTACACGAATCAGATTTACCCGTTAGAATTGTTCCAGTGCTTTCTATTCGAATAGAGTGCAACATTATATCAGGATCGTACAACGGAAACGAGCAAGCATACACACTTTTTGCATTTAGCCCCTCGGTTGATCCCGGCTATAGCATAGATATTTTTCTACCTGTCGCAAAAAAGATCATTGACACGATTAGTTTGGATCTTATCGATCAAGATTCAAATCCTGTTAATTTCCGAGGTGAGGAAATTTTGATTAGATTAGAATTACGAAGAAATGGGCTTAACATTCAATAGTAAATGTCGTAATAACTTACCATATAGAACAGACAATTATTTTGCTCAAGTTTTATTTGATCGGCGACCGTCAAACAAGAACCAGCTCACTTTTCAAAATATTTTATTACTACAGACGCTAGCAAAAAAAATATGGCTTCCGGCTTCGAAAAACTGCAAATTTTTAATCCTGTAAGATCTGACGAGAGCATTGCTTGTGAAGAATGGCACACATATCACCCCTATACAAAATCATTCAAAAAATAGCGACGAGGTAGAAATTGTTTTAAACCAACTTGATCAATGGATGGATATTAGTGAAGCCGAGTTAATTCTTGAGGGTAAACTTGAAGAATCCATGGATGCTGCTTTGACAGGAAGCATTACCACGACAAATAACTTTGGCGGATTCCTTTTTGAATCCATGTCTTACGAATTGAATGGTAAAGAAATAGAACGAATTCGTGAACCAGGTCTGCTAAGTACGTTTCGGGCACTTCTCAGTCTTTCCGAACAAGAAAGCAAAGAATTAGTACCTGCAGGATGGAATTGGCCTGACGGAATTTTAAAACCCATTGGAGCAGTAAGTCGTCAGTTTAGCTTACGTATTCCACTTAGTTTTTTTTTTTTTGGGATATTTAATGATTATAAACATGTAATTGCAGGAAGATATAGGATTCGTTTGGTTAGAGCTAGAACTGATAATAATTGCTACAAAAGCAGTGGAACCAAAACCGCTGTAGTGACACTGTCTACTGTTGAACTCAAAATTAAACACATATTTCCAAATGATTCTTTGAAAATGGCTATTTTAGAAAAAGTTGAAAAGGATACACCTGTTCTTATTCCCTTTAGAAAATGGGAATATTTTGATTTGTCTGAACTGAAAAATTCAAAAAAAGATATATGGATGGTAAAGACAGCCAGTAATTTAGAGCGACCTAGATATGTCCTTGTGGGCTTTCAAAAAGACCGTAATAATAACCCCACAGCAGATTGTAGTCAGTTTGATAACATAAAAATAACCGACATAAGATTATATCTGAATTCAGAATCATATCCGTATGAATCACTAAATCTTAGCTTTCCTGAGAAACAAATAAGCTAAGTGTATAGAATATATTTGGACTTTCAAAGATCCTACCATGGAAAACGATTTGTGGAACCTCTGATGGATTTTGATACATTTCTGTTTTTGTAATTGACTGTAGTATACAGACAGAATCGCTTAAAAGCAGCACCGTTGACGTTAAACTGGAATATCAAAGTCAAGAAAACTTTAACGAAAAAGTTGTAGCTTATTGCATTATTATACACGACTGTGTTTTTGAATATTTGCCTTTATCAGGTATTGTAAAAAGTCTGCTTTAATCAGTTGTCTTTGTGCCATGCTACGGTTAAGATGAAAATAAACATAATTGACGTTCAGGGATACCAGATTGCATTGGATTTTGTTGTAAAGGAACTGGTGATCTATGATGGAAAAGTCCTAAAAAATTATGTCTTTAACCCCAAGATCCCTTATACATCTTTAAACAACGCAGAGAGACGGAGTGTCAACTACTTATTGAACAAGCATCATGGACTTCCATATGATCAAGGAAATACGGAATATACAAATTTAAATCAGATTTTTTGTGAAAATTTAATAAACGTTGACTTTATTTATGTTAAAGGTGAAGTTAAAAAGGACTTTATAGTTAAGATTTTTAAATCCATGCAACTCAATGTTCCTACTACCAGTACTAAAAAAAAAGTAATGAACACTGTGGTGTTCATATTCTTGGGGAATGTGCATGTAGTCAAACCTATGTTAAAATTTTATATAAATATATTTTTAATAGCTTACCACAATAAATATTTTATTTTAGAGTTTACGCTAGTTTTATTTTATTACCTATTTTAACTGTAGTAGTTTTGCGTCTAACCTTAAAACAGATAAGAAAATATGATAACAAATAGGTTGAGGGTACTCTTTCTTCACAATATTTAATTTCAAACATAAAGACAGCATAGTTAGGCCCATTAATTTTGTCTACTTTTAGCTCACACATATACTATACTATAGTAGTGTGAGCTATGGTGATCCTAATTTTTTCGAGAAAAAAAAAGTTACTCCGATTTCAAAAATTTTTATATATCTTTGCGTTTCAGATGATTTTGAAACTTTTTTGTTGCGCCGTCTGTCTGTCTGTCTGTCTGTCTGTATGTCTGTCTGTCTGTCTGTATGTCTGTCTGTAACGACCAACGCGTATAACTCAAAAACCGCCTGGCCGATTTTAATGAAATTTGGTACCTAGGCTGAGTCTTGGGTCGAAATGGTCCCATTTAAAAATGAACAAAATCCACCGAACACAAACCAAATAAAAGGGTGGGGGTAGATTTCAAAAATTAGAGTTTATGTGAAAATATGGCGTGTGTGATATCAAACGAAAGGTAATTGCGTCTGGAGTTAAACAAAATACATTTTAATTAATTTTAAAAAAAGGGTGGGGGTATATTTCAAAAATTAGAGTTTAAGTGAAAATATGGCGTCTGTGATATCAAACGAAAGGTAATTGAGTCCGGAGTTTAACAAAATACATTATAGTTTTTGTTTTTTTTAAGGGTGGGGGTAGATTTCAAAAATTTGAGTTTAAGTCAAAACATGGCATGTGTGGTATCAAACAAAAAGTAATTTAGTCTGGAGTTGAATAAAATATATTTCAATTTTTAGTTATATTTGCTCACACGTACACTATAACTATAGTACCTAGTGTGAGCTTAGGGGCCCATATATTGGCAGAGTATTTTAAATTGTACGTTAATTATTTTATTCTATCCAAACCATATTCAAGATGCATACATATCCTTTGATACCAATGCGGTTTGGCCTTCATACGAGTGGAACAGATTAAGCATTTTTAATAAAACCCGCAACATAAAATTTTATCAATACACAGCCAACGCATCCAAATGTAGATTTATTACAATTTTTAAACTAAGACTAAAGTTCCTTAAAAAATCTGGATACGAAGAATTTGGATGGTTTGTTCCAGGACAAGAGTATGACTTAGTACCTGAGTTGCTACCTCCCCCAACATCAGACAAATTTCCAAATAATTCTGATGAAAACAGTTTGAAAAAACACAACAATAGCAGCAGTAACAGCAGCCTCAATATGACTTTTTTTTCTCAAGAAAAGAAGCCTATACTTGAAACTTCTTCCTATGAAGACGCATGTTCGCAATCCTACTACAACAATCCTACTTTTATACTCGAATTAATGTATGTAGTATTTTCAACAGTATTTTATTTTGTAACTATTTATCATTTAAGAAAACCTATTTGTCATAAATGTCTTGAAATAAATATAGATTCCTAAAATACAGAATACCATATCCTGTATTTTACTTCTACCTTATTTTGTGTACTATTTTAAATAAATTAAAAAAACAAAAAAAAACTAATTGAATTAAAAATCAGTTTCCTAAATGTTGCAATTAATTTTTGACAATTTGACAGGAGCCTAGAACACTCAATTGGTTAATTGAGCAAGAATTACATCCCACTAACAGGCGCAGGCTCCTACATCCAGGATCCCCCACCAGCGTGCTGGACGCCCGCACCCGCCATCTGGTAGGCGGGGCGTCGAGTCTGCTGGGGTCAGATTTCTACACACGCTAGTTTGGGAACAGCCCCACAGCTCAACTTGTCTCTTTCTCTCTCTCTCTCTCCCGCTCTCTCGCTCGCGCTCTCTCTCTCTTTCTCTCTTTCTCACTCTCTCTCTCTCTCTTTCTCACTCTCTCTCTCTCTCTCTCTCTTTCTCACTCTCTCTCTCTCTATCTCTCTCTCTGAGAGAGAGAGCTCCCACCATCATCTAAGCTCCACCTACTTTCATACAAACCTTCTCATTGGTTAAAATCATCGGAGGCAGCACCCGAAACTAACCACCGGAAGTGCCATAAGAAATACATGGGATAGATAAGCGATCTCCCCTATTTATACCCTACTAGACACTTAAAGTTGATACGCATTATTGTTGTCTTAACAAGTTCAATCCCGTAATTTGATTGGTGGGTAAATGTGGTCGATATTGTGCTGGCTGAAAGACGTACGGGCGGCACCCAAACCGTGCGTATCTCATGCAGGAACGAAAAACGCGCAGCGACGTAGTGAGCTGTCAAATTGTAATAATTGTAGCTATAACTTTCACAAATATAGAGCGATTTCAAAGATTCTTTCTGCACACGCTTTAAGAGTTTTTTCAACACCATTTTACTAATTCCCCCCCTCCCTCTTCCCTTTCTCTCCCATCCACCACCTTCACTGAATGGAAGGTAACACTGTTCGTGTCTGTAGAAAATCTACACGTACTTTCCGGGTAATGCTCAATGAATAGTAAATGCATAGTTCTTTCTATAAGGCGGAATAAGAATTGCCTAAAATTGGAAATAAAAAAAACACCTAACTGCTAAATTCACTTGTACCTACTAGCCGCAGTTATGTACAAAATTACCCAAAAACCTGATTCATAAAAATACAAAACTGAATAATCTCGTAAGTGCGCTTTGAGTATCAAAACTAAAAGTTGAAGCATGTCGTACATTAAAGGTATACCTATCAATTTTGTACCCCACTGCACAAATAACAAAAATTTACGCCAAACGCTAGAAAGGAAAATTTCCGAAAAAAAAATGTCCAGTATGTTAATAGGCATAAACAGTAACAGTACAATTTAATTACACTTTTGGATTTTCTTCATCTGATTTCAAGTAAATGAAAGGTAAGCCACATGTTGCCAAAGAAGAAATATATGACAATTTTTGCGCATCTTTTATTTAAAAAAATCAGTACATAAAAATCAGCTTAACTCTATAATAGGTCAATACGAACAGATGGTAAATCATAAAAATTTATAAACCCAACCTTTTTTGCTCGAGAGAACGAGAGAAACGAGAATCTCTCGACGAGAGAGGGTCTTCTGTCTAGTCTTGTTTGGAGCTTTCATTCGAGGGAGGGCGAGACAAGACGAGAGGCGAGAATCTCTCGTCTCGGCGGCAACACTATAGACTAGTGGCCGCCTGTAGCAAGAGGGGTAATATGCCGCCCTCCTCCCACTCTTTTTCTCACAACTGAAGGTTTTTATTTATTTCCTTACATAAATAATGCTAGTAAGTGAGCTTACCGGAATGAAGTATTAATTGTATAACGAATGATCAAAAAGCATTTTTTTTTAATCAAATATTTAGCATACGTAATTTAGATCGGTTTAGTGGCAATAAATCAGAAAGTTTTGAATTTTTGTTTACGGTTACTTTGACAGGGTCGGTTTGAACCAATTTTTTTTGAAAAATCCCAAACCCCATATTGCTCAAATACGAGCAAAACCGACCTTGTGTTTTTATTGCATTTCCATAAATAATCATCATAACAAAAACATTTCATCTAAAAAGAAGCCAAGTACGCGAAAATGGTATTCCGTCGTAAAAACAATTGAGATAAAAGTAAAACCAAGTTCTCTAATACAAAAAATAAGTTTAGCTGTAATAGCAAAGTTTAAAAAAATATTTCCGAACTAGTAAGAACCTTTCATTTTAAAATTTGTATTAGAGAACTTGGCTTTACTTTTATCTCAATTCTTTTTACGGAATACCATTTTCGTGTGCTTGGCTTGTTTTTACATTAAATTTTTTTATTATAATTCTTATTTATGGAAATGTTTAATTAACATTTTGTTACGTTTACTACAAAGCAAAA
Source organism: Aspidapion aeneum (assembly GCA_963576565.1). Taxonomy (NCBI): domain Eukaryota; kingdom Metazoa; phylum Arthropoda; class Insecta; order Coleoptera; family Brentidae; genus Aspidapion; species Aspidapion aeneum. Next base: position 25,365,578 of record OY755046.1, read on the forward strand.
TCAAACGAAACCAATTAATTATTTCTATTAAATTAAAATACTTCTTCCTGTAATTTTTGAAAACTTGTCTTAAACTCTTTATGTAGAATAATAAAGTAATAAAACATTTTCTCTTTTTTGAAATTTAGCACGGGAAGTCGCAAAACCGAACCTGCCCAACCAAGATTTTATGTTCTTAAATGAATAGGGTAGTGCCTAAAAATTACAGCTGCAATATATGGTTTTCACCACGGATCACCTGGTGATCCGTGGTTTTTACAGCGTAAGAATTTTCCTCGTAAAATAAACTAGCTTTTTTGACACAGTGTGTCTTAACGAAGTATAGGTTACATAAAAAGGGTTCCAAAAACTAATTGCACATTTTGAATAAGGACTCTTTCCTGAGTTTAGAGCAATATTCATATAAATCCTAGCTGATCCTCTTCTCGAAATTTTATCAATTTTTTGCCATTTTTCTAGTTAGTCTAGGCGCTGGCTCCTGTCACGTGTGACCTAATATGTGCGCTCAGTTTGACTGTGGGGCATTGTTAAGCACTTATAGGTGTATAAACAAAGTTAGGTCACGTGGTCGAACTCATGGTCGTTTGTCAGCCATCTTTGAAAACGGCGCCAAATTGATAGAATTTTTTGTTTGAGCGTATCTCCCTACCCAGTCATCTGATTTAAATTTTTTAAGGCTTGTTATACTTCTTTTTAAAGGTTAATAAATTTTGTTATTACACATTTTTACTAAACCAAGTAGTTTTTGGGATATACCCAGATTATTAGTATTTCCGCTCGCAAAAGAATTAAAATAATACCCATGCTCATTTTATTGTAGGTACGCTATTATTGACATTTGTTTTTTTTTGTTACATAAAAGGCTTTAAACCTTTTACAGAAGAGGATATTGACTTTGTGTTTATAAAGTTTGACGGATGGTACCCCTAAAGACTGCCTTAAAGAGTGTGGTTTCTAAAACTGACCACAAAATTACTCAAAAAGTGAATTTGCAGCGAAACAATGCATCCTAACGAAAAACGTTGAGAATAATTTTTTATAGTACTTTTAATTCCGCTTCCTCTGATCATTGTTATATCTTTTACAATCTTTAAGAAAAAAAATAGATTTTGGAGCGAAAACATGGAAGTTTTACAAAATTGTATATTTTAGATGGCTTGTACAGTTATCAAAGCTAGGATGCTAAGTGATACATCAGAAGAAGCGAAATAAAAGTACTATAAAACATAATTTTGTCGTTTTTCGCTAGGATGCATCGTTTCGCTGCAAATTCACTTTTTCTATAATATTGTGAACAGTTTCAGAAACCACCCTCTTTAAGGCAGTCTTTAGGGGTACCATCCAACGAACTTTAAAACATATAGTCAATATCCTCTTCTGTGAAAGGTTTAAAGCCTTCTATGTAACAAAAAAAAAACAATAGCTACAATAAGATGAGCAGCGGTATTATTTTAACTCTTTTGCGAGCGGAAATACTAATAATCTTGGTATATCTCATAAACTACGTAATTTATCAAAAAATGTCTTATGATAAAATTTGTTTGCCTTTCAAAAAGGAGTAAAAAAACCTTTAAAAAAATTAAAATGGGCCCACTGAGTAGGAAGATACGCTTAAACAAAAAATCTTTTAATTTAGCGGCCATTTTCAAAATGGCGGTTAAATGACCAAACTTTTTTTTATCCTGCTATGGGTGGTTAACAAAGCTCCGTAGTCAAACTGAGCGCACATATTAGGTCACACGTGAGAGGAGCCAACGCCTAGACTAACTAGAAAAAAGGCAAAAAATTGATAAAATTTCGAGAAGACGATCAGCTAGGATTTATATGAATATGGCTCTGGAAAGAGTCCATATTCAAAATGTGCAATAAGTTTTTGGAACCATTTTTATGTAGCCTATACTTCATTCAGGCAGACTGTGCTAACAACAAAGTTAAGAAATCAGTTTACTTTCAAGTTCGAAGTTTCAAATATACCTATTTTAGCCATCCAAAATTCAGGCGCCTCCATTCTGACTTCTTTTTGCAAAAATTGACTTGACTTCATGTGATAGTTGTTTATCAACATTATTTATTGCTGACATTTTGATTTGATAATTATTATTATTTTGGTTGGAATTGGTTCGCCCATTGGTTGACACACACCTTTTTTTCTGTTGGTCCATCATAGTTACTTATGATAACCTGGTTTATAACTGTGTGGAGGAGGGCAGGATGTGCTTGTCTGATGGGTGGACCAATTCCAACCTTTAGAATTAAGCTACAGTATCTGTAATTGGCGCTGGCTGTAGATGCTGTTTTTTCAAATAAATAAATAAATAAATAAATAAATAAATAATCTACTAATAACGCACCCGAAATCAAACTAAGGCGGCGACACGTTGTAACTGGAATGCCTTAAATTTTGGCACCAGTGCTGCTCTGTTTGTCTTAACTGGCAGCTCTCTATTGTTTATGGTTGCCCAGATACCTGGGGTGGCGGTATTACCCTCATTGCTATAAGTAGCCTACTTCTTTGTAGTGCAAAAACACGGATCACCTTTGTTAGGTGATCCGTGGCATAAATAACCATTAAATCGCTGTCTCCTTTTGTACCTCTCATTTGTTGAGGTTGTTGTTATACAACAAAAAGTTTCATTTATCAATCGTAGCTAGCATAGGATTGGTTTTTATATGACACAAAAAAAGTCTTATTTTCTAAACGTAGTGGTCGTAGTGGTAGCCACAGACATCGATGTTACCGTGTTTAGACTTCATCAGTAAGTCACAACCAAAATAGAAAGGCGAAGAAATGATGATGTGTGTCCACATTGCATTTTTTCGTTTTAAGTTTTCGTCGTCTTCATTTTCTTGATTTTCATTTTGATACTTATGAAGTTGAATTAGACGGTAACATCTACATCACAAATGTAAATATTTGTGCTGTAGAGACCAAAACTTAGAGAAAATACAAGGTTTAACAAAACGATTCACCCTCGACTCGAAACTTTATCGTTTCATTATCTTAATCTATCAAAACACGCAACTGCTTAATATCCAGCACTGAATTTTACACGTTATCTGCTCTGCAAACGATTTGTTTAAGTTGACTTGGGCCAGTGTTAAACTTCTTAACTCACCTGTTATCTCTTTTGAAATCTAAAGGTGTTTTAATGGTACGGATTTGAGCGCCTTCCTTTCATGTGCAATGTCCAGCATATAAACAGAAAAGAATCTTATTTTTTTTCGAAACCTTACTTATGTACAAGGGTTTTTGAGAATTCTGCATTTTGAGAGGGATCTATAGTTTTTTTATTTTGGTGTAAATTACTTCTTTTAAGTTTTTAACCTTCCTAGCCCGCACAGCAATGGTATTATTTTCGAAGAATTTTATGTGTTTTTTGGTGTTTTTTGACCTACCCTAGCAGTATCGTCGTGATGTGTGTATGTAACTCTGTCCGTAACACGATAGTTTCTAAACCGCACAACCGATTTTAATAAAATGTTTAGGTAAAATAGTATTCGATACTGTAACGAGCTGGTTAGATGTTGGTCGAAATTCATCTATGCTAATGACAGTTTTTTGATAGTTCAAAAGTTTTGCAAATGCTTTTTTTAACGGAACGTCGCATAAAGGGGCTAACCGGGTGTAAAAGTGGAAGAAACTAAAAAAACACAAATACACATATACAATATCTGGAACTCAAATTATGTAGCAAACTAGTGGGCGCTGAAAATGCAACAGAGTATTTTCACTTGTTTTTTAGTATGACGTGAGTTTGACACTTTAAAAAGCATCTGTTTAATTTTTATGATAATTACATACAAATTATTGAATAATTATTTATTACTTTCTCTAATAATATATGAAGTGTTATATTTAAAACAAAATTTTTTTTTTTCGATGGAGACATCCAGCACAGGTAATTTAACCAAAAAACACTAAATACCAATATCTAGCTGTAGGTTGTCATAGAGTAATCATATTTTTTAAACTAAGAAGTCAATTATTATTAGAATTTACCTTAAAGAAATACAAAAAATATAATTTAGTGTGTGATAAAATTTTGTTAAGCAAAACTATTGTCACTTTTTTGTTAATTGAATGTTTCTTAACAAAATGAAAAAAAAATGGCTGCGCTTTCTTGCGCCTTTTTGAAATTTTTAATATTAAAAATTAAGTGCCTACATACGACCCAAGTAAAAGAAATTAAACTATAGATACATCTTAAATATGAAACTTGTTTATTTATTAACCAATTTTTATTAAATACAAATTTGATTGATAGTTTTTTAAAGATGGCGGACGCGTAAAAATTAGGAAAAGCTTCGTTCGAAAAAATTTTAAAATAAAGGATTTTAATCAAATTGATATAAACAGCTTTTTAGGCCTGTAAAAAGCCAAGTGAATTATGGTAGCGGTTACAGTTACTTTAGTTAAAAGGAGTGGGGGGAGGGTAAATTCTTCGAAAGTCAAATTTTGAACCAAAACTTTTACAAACTTGCCGTTTTCGTATTTTTAACTTAGGAAAGATGCCCGAAAATTTTTCAAAAATATCATTTTGACAGATCTTTGTTTTGGAAAGGGTTAAGTGGATTATCAAAGGACCACGCACTAGTTTACATAGGCCTTATGGGGAATTTTTGTCTCGGTTAAACTGGCTATAATTTTAGTATGTTATAGTGGGGTATGTAACAAAAAAAATGTAAGTAAAGTTAAGTTTTTCTATGTACAGTTTTTGAGATATAAACGGTCAAATTTCGGGAAATGGTCGTTTTTTTGTATATTTTAATAATATAAACTCTTACATCTTGACCGATAAAAATTAATTTACCATAAAAATGGCTTAGTAAACGCCTAAAGGCAAAGTCACTTGTAATGCAATGTTTTTTTAATTTGTTAGATAATATATGAGGGTTAGTCAAAAAATCAACTTTTTTATATCAGCACTACTACCGAATTTTAACACACACAAATAGAGATATACAATATCTGGAACTCAAATTATGTAGCAAACTAGTGGGCGCTGAAAATGCAACAGAGTATTTTCACTTGTTTTTTAGTATGAAGTGAGTTTGACACTTTAAAAAGCGTCTGTTTAATTTTTATGATAATTACATACAAATTATTGAATAATTATGTATTACTTTCTTTAATTATATGAAGTGTTATATTTAAAACTAAAATGTTTTTTATGATGGAGACATTCACAATTTAACCAAAAAACACTAAATAACAATATCTAGCTGTAGGTTGTCATAGAGTAATCATATTTTTTAAACTAAGAAGTCAATTATTATTAGAATTCACCTTAAAGAAATATAAAAAATATAATTTAGTGTGTGATAAAATTTTGTTAAGCAAAACCAAAAATGTCCATTGCGATCCGAAATTTTATTACACGAAAAAGATGATCTCATGTTTTCAGACGTTGATACTATACGTCTAATTTGAGTTTTTTATATCTTTGGCAGTGAAAAAGAAAAATTATAAAAATCAGTTAAATCTAGTTAATAACCTGAGAATTGCTGGTTCTTGCATTGAGACACCACACACATGCATAGGTGGAAGTTTTTGGAAAATGTATGTATGATCTTTGGTAGCTTAATGAAAGAGCGTTTGCGTACAGAGCAAAAGGTTCCGGGTTCGAATCCCGGCCAAAGAGAAACTTTTTTATAATTTTTATTTCTTTAATTTTACTTGTTGTTTAAAGTTAATATTAATAAAACAATGTTAGGAAGCAAAACAATTACACATGTGTGGAGTGTGTCCACAAAGTAATATTAATAGGTCTTATTTTAACATAAATTTTGCCCTTATGTCATTTTTTTACAATGATCTTTAATACAAATCCTAATTTTGTATGTAGAGAATAGCAAAATGCAAGCAAAAAATAAACAACTTTTATCCAAAAAGCTTTTACATTAAATTCCTTTTTTTTAGAAAATGGTAAAATTAGTTTTAAGGTGCAATATAAGTAAAAAAATATGCTATATATAGTTTAAAAAAAAAAGTGATTCCAGACTTTTGGGACATACTGTATATTATGAGCCAGGTTAAATAACTTAAACAGAAATATTATAAAATGTAGAATTTTTAAACTCATTTTTAATAAATGTTTAAGTCTTAATTACTTTTTTGTTTAAAAGTACTTAAATTTCTTTAAAAAAAAACTATTTTTTAATCACCCTGTAAAAAAAAAAACAAATATTAAAGCTTTATAAAATATTAAACAGGTGCATTTTAACCTATATCACAATAACCAATACACATTATTTTTGTTTCTAATATTTTGGGTGTTTAAATAATTATTTCCGACATTAGCTCCATTTGGCCCCTCTGTGCGTCGCGTCGCATCAATATGTAGTTTTCGGAATATTGTAGCTTACATTTTTTCAAAAATTTGTGTTATAACCAAAGACTTGGTAGGAGCTTTGGTTTCAGTCATATTTACAAAAAACTGTTTTTAAGGTTTACATAGCATGGAGTTTACTTGGAGTGGTTAGGAACGCATCAGATCCATCATGGATCCATTTATTTTTGTGTGTTATTTCTTTTTAAGATGTTACATACAAGTAAAGTTGCTTTACCATGATTCGAAATTAAAATATTCGACCTATTAATAAAAAAAGTAAAGGTCTGTAAAGGGAATCAAAATACTTTTAATATCAAGCTATCACTCGAGGCACATTCTACTAGCGCTATTACGCCTCGCGAGAGGTGCGCTTTAGAAAAATTCCAATGTTGCAAAAAATGATCCCTTGGAAACTTAATTGAAGTGTTTAGTGAATTTTCTAAATTTTAGTTCACGAGAAATCTTGGAACTTCTTAGAATGAACAGAATAGTATTAACTAAAGGTTTTCGTCCTGCAGATGTTTGCTAATGTAGGATGTAGGTGACTTGTTCGAGAATGTTGACTAAATAGTCTACTATTTAAAAAAAAATCATTTAGGCTAGAAAAAACAGTTAAGCCTTTATCCATTGGATTGGTGTACTTAGGTCTTAGGACTTGTACAAGTAGTAAACACCCTTTAGTAAACAATGCTGCAGAAGACTCTAACGCCAAGTAACGTTTCTCTGGTACCGACAGCCCCACAAAACTCGAACTGTGTGTTGTCAATAGAGAGCCTGCTGTTGGTAATAAAATCCGCTTTATAACAAATATTAAATTCGCAACCTAATCTGCGTTCATTCGAGGTCAAAATCGAGATGCAAATGACCGTTCAATTGGACCTTTTTTTCAAAAGGACATTTTGTTATGCAGCCTCTTTATACAGGACGAATCGCGCTGACCAATTTAATATACTTATCAGTATCTGTTTAACTTGCTCTTTCAATGAATGGTTGTTTTTTTCTTAAACCTATATAAGTCAAAAGTGGGAGGGAGCAACAGCTTTAAATGTGTCTAAATTTAAAATCAAAGTGATAGGACTCTATAACCACGGATCACCTAGGTGATCCATGCTATAACCAAAGCAAGACATGGAAGCTGTTTCCAGACCACCCGCACTTCACTCTGGCTTATAGGTTAGCCAAGGAAGATGATAACCAGACACAATTGGCTAAGGAGACTGTTAGTCCGTTTAGTGATTTTTTTACAAGCTTTTATTTAGCTTAAGATGTTCTGTCTAACTATCTAACTATCTAACTATCTATCAAATCTTGTGAAGCGTTTTTGACACACTTCCCATAATCCGATTTGGATGAAATTTGGAACACACATAGTGGTCCCATGACAATACAACAATAAGAAAAAAATATCCTCCCACCCCTACCCCCACTCCCTTCCATAGAAAAATTTGTTTTTGACACACATCCCGTTATCCGATTTGGATGAAATTTGGTATACATATAGTGATCCGATGACAATACAATATTAAGAAAAAAATATCCTCCCACCCCTACTCCCACCCCCTTCCATAGAAAATTTTTTTTTGATACACATCCCGTTATCCGATTTGGATGAAATTTGGTATACATGTAGTGATCCGATGACAATACAATATTAAGAAAAAAATATCCTCCCACCCCTACTCCCACCCCGTTCCATAGAAAATGCGTTTTTGACACCCTTCCCATTATCCGATTTGGATGAAATTTGATATACATATAGTGGTCCGATGACAATACAACATTGAAAAAAGTCCTACCACTCCTACCCCCACCCCCATCTATAGAAAAATGCGTTTTTGACACACTTCCCATTATCCGATTTGGATGAAATTCGGTATACATATAGTGGTCCGATGACAATACAACAATAATGAAAAAATGTCCTCCCACCCCTACCCCCCACCCCTTCCATAGAAAATGCTCTTTTGACAAACTTCACTTCAAATGACTTTTATAAAATTTGGTATATGCATAAAGGTCCGATGGCAATACAGCCCAAACAAAAAATATATTTCTACCTCTACCCCCACCCTCTCCTTCCCCCAATAGAATAATGAGTTGCCAAACAACTCACGATCAGCGATTTCATTATAATCTAGAATAAACTCTTCTGTTCTGTCATTGAACAAATATTTTCATTTAATAGAGTAGATAGCTGAGACTGAAAAGTAGAAAATAAATTGGTAATTTTTTTTTTAAGTCACAAGCTTTTATAAATTGCACTAAAAATTAAAAAATAATTTTCTAACATTCTAATATTATCATAATAATAAAAGCGATGGCCGGAAATCAAAGCATAAGTTAATCTAAATTTGTGATCTAAACACTTAAAGAATATTGCAAACGAAAAGAAAATTTTTTACCAATTTATTGATTGATAATTTTGGTAGTTTCTGTTACAAAGTCTGCACTATTCTTCCAAATCCAACTCTCAAGGTTAGAAAAAAGAGGCCGCGGAAATTTGTTCGGAAACAGTTTATTTAAGAGCAATAGTCCAAAAAATATTTAAACGGAAGCTTGATCAAAAATGTTTTCTTTAATTATATAAAAAATTATTCGAAAACGGTTGTTCTAAACCAAAAATTTGTTTAAAAATAATTTTTTAGAACGACATTTGGTCAAAAATTTATTTCCTTTAATCACATTGCACCCGGTGCTTCTTCTGGGATGTTGAAATCGGCCTAACTGGCGAACGCATTCTAACTTATCCAAAAACGCCCTCGACTTTTTTTTCACCCAAAAAAATCGCCCCGTTGGAAAAGTTAAGATACGTTTGCGATCAATTAATAAATGTTAGGATAATACCGATGTCAACCTTTCAAAAGGAGGACAGAAGAGTAAAAGGAAAACATTTTATTAAAAAAAATTTCGTACAAATTTTTGTCCGAAGAATAAGATTCGCGGACCAAAATAAAATAAAAAAAAATATTGGTAACTTCTAAAAAATTAGCATAAATACAAAAAAATATCTAAGGGCTAAAACTATAATATGAAGAGCATAATAAAGGAATGGAAGCTGAACCTAGAATTGACAAACAAATTAATAAGGGGTCTATAAAATCTCCTGCACGCCTCAGTCAGCCAGGATCTAATACGTTCTCCATTTATAGAAGATATTAGGCTGTCGTTGAATGATAAATAGGAGAACCACTTAAAATTCGAAATAAAATCTTTTTTAGATAACCTGACGCCTGGTTTAGTTCAAAGCCATTTAACAAAAGTCTGAGCTGGGAGAACTCTAGTCAAAACAGATATTTCCTAATATTTCAGAAGATAGTCTAAACTCTGCATTGGAACAGCAACCTACCGTGGGATGTACCACAGGGGTCAATATTTGATCTTTTCCTTTTCGAGTTGATGGTTCCAGAAGAAACTTTGATGAGGCTTCCAGTTCCTCAAAAAATGCGGCAGATATGGTAGCAAGTTACATTAAACGGACATAAGCTTTGGATAGATTCTTGGAAAAGTCAAGAAAAGCATTCAAAAAAGCTGTGACTAAAACATAGCCAGATCATTATGTATTCGGTTTAGATTTTATTATGTTTTAATTGTGTTCTGATGCTTTTTTATCAAACGTAGATATGTATTAAATTTCAACAGTGCCTTAAACTCTCGAGGTCTCTATCGATGGTTATAAAATTCTCCGAAAAAAGCCGCTCCAGACCTTAACGTTGCTTAGGGTGTGCGTGACGAATTTAATTAAAAATTAAGAATATCTGAATTTTTATATTGTTTTAAGAATATGGGTTATTATAAACTTTTCACCCAGTATAAGCTGACATATTATTTTTTATAGAGTGCACTATCCCACAGTTGACCAAATGGTCGAATAAATACACTCCAGCTAAATTATAAACTCGCTTATCCGGTGTCAAAAAATATGTATTAGCTCACACATATACTATACTATAGTAGTGTGAGCTATAGTGATCCTAATTTTTTCGAGAAAAAAAAGTTGCTCCGATTTCAAAATTTTTTATATATCTTTGCGTTTCAGATGATTTTGAAACTTTTTTGTCGCGCCGTCTGTCTGTCTGTCTGTCTGTCCGTCTGTCTGTATGTCTGTCTGTCTGTAACGACCAACGCGCATAACTCAAAAACCGCTTGCCCGATTTCAATGAAATTTGGTACCTAGGCTGGGTCTTGGGTCGAGATGGTCCCATTTAAAAATAAACAAAATCCATCGAACACAAGCCAAATACAAGGGTGGGGGTAGACTTCAAAAATTAGAGTTTATGTGAAAATATTGCGTGTGTAATATCAAACGAGGGGTAATTGAGTCTGGAGTTAAACAAAATAGATTTTTGTTAGAAAAAAGGGAGGGGGTAGATTAAAAAAATTAGAGTTTACGTAAAAATATGGCGTGTGTGATATCAAACGAAAGGTAATTGAGTTCGGAGTTAAACAAAATACATTTTAATTTTTGTTTTTTTTAAGGGTGGGGGTAGATTTCACAAATTTGAGTTTAAGTCAAAACATGGCTTGTGTGGTATCAAACGAAAGGTAATTTAGTCTGGAGTTGAATAAAATATATTTTAGTTTTTAGTTTTATAGCTTACACGTACACCATAACTATAGTACCTAGTGTGAGCTTAGGGGCCCATATATTGGCAAAGTATTTTATTTGCAATTATGTAAGATAATGGATGTATTTTTAGAACACAAAAGTTTAACGTCCTGGAAGAATAAACTCCAAGGTTTACTCATGCAGTGATTTTGGCAACTAAAGGAATATAATTTCCAAGCAGTCCTAGTTTATTTATTATCAAATTAATTAATGTTAAATTAACCCTCAGATGCACCGTACAAGGCTTAGCTATTCCATTATCTCACTTTGTTGTTTAGTATATGAGTCACAAGGACTGAGTCACAATCAAACCCATAATAAGGTAAGCTTAAGTTAGATTCAACCAAAAACTAATTCGTTGTAATCTTTGGCTTTAAGTTATATAGGGGATGCTAGTTTGGTACTCATGTACTGTGTGCAACCTGAATTGGATAAATAAATAAATAAATAAATAAAACAAAGATCTGTTCTATTTTCAGCTTTCCTCTCTTTCTATTTTGGCTTAGCTTTTCAATTTGTAACCTTGTATTCGAAGATTTTTTTTTTGATCTTTGCATGCTGGATCTTTGCTTGCGAGTTCCATTCGTAGTTTAGTAGAAAATTGGCTTTGGCGATTTTATGATCCTTTGTAAGTGGCCAAGCCATGTAATTTGCTGACTTTGATAAAGCGCCCAGTGCGCATGATATGTAACAATTAAGTTTCGTTATATTACCTCGTTCTAAGTTTTGTTGCATTAATCACCCATGTGGTTTAAGAGTAACATGTAACAAATGGTATTACTTGGTACTAAATTTAACATTACCTGATTGTTTTCGGTCAAATTGTTGCCTGCAAAAAATCTTCTTTTCGTTTGACATTGTGCATGGCCATGCATTGATTCCCCAGAATCTAGGTAAAAATTCCCCGGTTTGCATGCAAGTACAGTTTACATGCAAAAAAATGGGACCGGACCGATAAAAATGGATTGCCTGCAATAATCAGCTGGATTTGTACTCCGATAAAAATGGATTGCCTGCAATAATCAGCTGGATTTGTACTGCGCATGCACATGGGCAAAATTTCATGCATTTGCCTGCAAATTTTATTGTCATGCACCATGTCAAGCGGCCTTAAATGTTTTTTTTTCATAAATATGATTATAAGAGTTCATTAAGATGTCTCTTACGTCTTAGAATGGACTTATTAAGATGTCTTTGTGTCATTTTCGTAGTTATAACGACAATATAAAGCAAATCTTCATAAAAATCTATAAATAATTATTTAAGAAATTTAACATAAATTAAAATTATTATTTTATAAAATATTTGAACACCCTGTATAGCTTCATGTTTAATTTCTAATCACCCTGTACAAGGCTCCAATATTTTATCGGACCACTTCTTTTAATTTGATAAAAACTTTCACGCTCGTCAAACAGTTATTACTCTCTTTTCTCCGTCTCCTTCTTTTAGTGAAAATAGAACAGTGATAGAACAGTGAAGGAACGTCATCAAAGATCAGTTTTACTTAGTTCAACCTGCTTTGGGCCTTAATTTTTTATAAGGTGGCTACGCTGCTGTTAAACTCCTACAAAGTGTGAAATTTTTAAAAATAAATTAATGTGTGGCTGACTACCGAAATTTACAGGGTGCCTCTAAAAGGTCTGTACAAAATCTTAGCACATATTCCTGAGGTCAAAATAAGTCGATTTAATACCAATTACCTTAGTCCAAAATTGCTCCGTTTCAGAGATACAGCGTGGTGAATTTAAAAATAAAATTTTTAAATTAACAAATTTTATGAGCGAAATTGCCGAAGAGCAACAAACTTGAATAAAGCTTTGAGAACAATAGTCAGTAGAAAACTGACCGTTGCTATGACATTTTGCCAGTGTAAAACACTCTAGTGAAATAGTCATTCAAAATAATTTCAGTATTACGTTGCGGCATCGAACACTAAAAACGGAAATATCTTGAAAACGACTTACTTTAGCGCATGTTAATAGGAGTACCTTTTTGGCTTAAAAAGATTCAGGAAAACATTTTCTTAACCAAAAAAGTTTAAAGTTACACTGAGAAAAAAGTTATAGTCATTTTAAACTATAAAAATAGAATTGTGAAGCGCCCTCTCACGGCCACAGTGAAAAGGTACCCATATTTAGGTTTCGCATCCCAAAAAACCCCCGAGTACTAATTTTTAAAGTAATGCGTTGAGAAATGTTAACAAATTTTAAGACAATCCATTTTTAATTTTTAAATTTACCACCCTGTATCTCTGAAACGGAGCAATTTCGGACTAAGGTAAGTTGCTTTAAATCGACTTATTTTGACTTCAGGAATATGTGCTAAGATTTTGTACAGACCTTTTAGAGACACCCTGTATAGCAAAATTTAAGGTCAGTTCAATTTTTGGCACTCAAAAGTTTTTCTATAATAATGTCTTTTAATTAATTTAAAATAAAAATTATCTTTCGAAATACATTTTTGTCTGCCTTGAGCAAATAGGCATTGATTATGCACAAAAATGTATATGTTTTTTAAAGGTTTTTAGAAAAGGTGTAAATAAAATTTTTGTTGCATTATTTTTTCTGTCTTTAGCAAAAATACGTCAGATTCGACGTTACGCAGAAATTTTCCTTTAGATTTTAGTATGAGTTTTTCGGTGGAAATTTTTGCTTTTTCGATTTTTCGCTGAAAAGGAATCACGTGACAATATCCCAAGGTTGTTAATCAGAGCTACTAGATGGATTTTTTTGCGAGCCCAAAACCTTCCTAGAGCTGTTTTCTTGGACTGATCGAGGCTGGATTTATCAATGGATTTGCTAGTTTTTCATTTAATTATATTTCTTTTAGAAAAAAGACTTTATGTCAGATTTTATTAGATGAAAAACATACTAGATAGATTTCCATGCTCGATCACTCTTCGAAAATTTGCTTAGAAAATCCCAAACAGAATTTTTGAAAATTTTTATTTTTTTTAATCTTATTATCTCGAGTGTCAAGAAAATTGGAACAAACCAAGCCCTAAATTTTTAGAGAATTTTAGAGAAAAACACCCTATTTTCTCCCTCAATGAAAATATTGAATTACATATTTTCATTTGTAGATATATGTTTCTTACCAGATAATTTAGATTTTTCTCTGGCTATAAAAAATAGCATTTTTTTATATACTATATAATTTTCAAGATTAATTATTTTGAATACTGAATTTATTTTCTTATTTTTTTTTCTTAATTTAAAAAATTTCTCAATATTTTGTTTAAAATAATAATGTCTCAACATTTTGTTTAAAATAATTTTGAGCATTTAGTTTTCAAATCAATCAAAAATTTTAAAAATTAATAATTATAAATCATTTTATTTTTTTCTTCCTTCCAAAATGCCACTGCATTTTTTTTTATTAAATAAATTAAAAAAATCAATGACTAGCAAAAATTTTGTGAAAATATTTTTTCTTTTACTAAATAAGACGTCGATTTAAGCAAACATGTACTTATTTTATAAATGATTTTTGTACAATATTTTTGTAATAATTAAAATGTTATTAAAATTTGACATTTTGTAAAATGTAAGTTTTCTTTTAAATTATCTTTAAGACTTTGTAAAGCACTTTGTGCATAAAAGAAACATGTTCCTATTTTATTTATAAGCACTATAAATGGGCATTGTCAATAAGAATTTTTGACAGAAAGTAAATTTTTGTAATGATACACACTCAAATTTGAGTAAAATTTTTTTGCAAATTTTTGTTTCTGGTATGTTTGGGTACACTTCGTTTCAACCATGAGAGCTATGCACCGTCCAACCAGGCTGGTTGATAAAAAGTCCTCCCTATGTATCGATACCTTTTTAGAACCAGATAATTTGTCCGAGGCGAGGAGCATATTGGCCAAGAAGAGGAGTGCACGCTCTTACCATAAAGAAAAGAAACTCTCTTCATTTTCACAAAAAGAAAGCAGAAATTTTTTTGCAAATTTATTATTTTATTTCGAAAGAAATATTAAGGCTTAAAACTTAAAGCAGAAACAAATTAGAAATTTTTATTTTTGTTGTATAATTATTTTTAGCTCACACATATACTATAGTAGTGTGAGCTATGGTGATCCTAATTTTTTCTAGAAAAAAAAAGTTGCTCCGATTTCAAATTTTTGTATATATCTTTGCGTTTCAGATGATTTTGAAACTTTTTTGTTGCGCCGTCTGTCTGTCTGTCTGTCTGTCTGTCTGTCTGTCTGTCTGTCTGTCTGTCTGTCTGTCTGTCTGTCTGTCTGTCTGTCTGTCTGTCTGTCTGTCTGTCTGTCTGTCTGTCTGTCTGTCTGTCTGTCTGTCTGTCTGTCTGTCTGTCTGTCTGTCTGTCTGTCTGTCTGTCTGTCTGTCTGTCTGTCTGTCTGTCTGTCTGTCTGTCTGTCTGTCTGTCTGTCTGTCTGTCTGTCTGTCTGTCTGTCTGTCTGTCTGTCTGTCTGTCTGTCTGTCTGTCTGTCTGTCTGTCTGTCTGTCTGTCTGTCTGTCTGTCTGTCTGTCTGTCTGTCTGTCTGTCTGTCTGTCTGTCTGTCTGTCTGTCTGTCTGTCTGTCTGTCTGTCTGTCTGTCTGTCTGTCTGTCTGTCTGTCTGTCTGTCTGTCTGTCTGTCTGTCTGTCTGTCTGTCTGTCTGTCTGTCTGTCTGTCTGTCTGTCTGTCTGTCTGTCTGTCTGTCTGTCTGTCTGTCTGTCTGTCTGTCTGTCTGTCTGTCTGTCTGTCTGTCTGTCTGTCTGTCTGTCTGTCTGTCTGTCTGTCTGTCTGTCTGTCTGTCTGTCTGTCTGTCTGTCTGTCTGTCTGTCTGTCTGTCTGTCTGTCTGTCTGTCTGTCTGTCTGTCTGTCTGTCTGTCTGTCTGTCTGTCTGTCTGTCTGTCTGTCTGTCTGTCTGTCTGTCTGTCTGTCTGTCTGTCTGTCTGTCTGTCTGTCTGTCTGTCTGTCTGTCTGTCTGTCTGTCTGTCTGTCTGTCTGTCTGTCTGTCTGTCTGTCTGTCTGTCTGTCTGTCTGTCTGTCTGTCTGTCTGTCTGTCTGTCTGTCTGTCTGTCTGTCTGTCTGTCTGTCTGTCTGTCTGTCTGTCTGTCTGTCTGTCTGTCTGTCTGTCTGTCTGTCTGTCTGTCTGTCTGTCTGTCTGTCTGTCTGTCTGTCTGTCTGTCTGTCTGTCTGTCTGTCTGTCTGTCTGTCTGTCTGTCTGTCTGTCTGTCTGTCTGTCTGTCTGTCTGTCTGTCTGTCTGTCTGTCTGTCTGTCTGTCTGTCTGTCTGTCTGTCTGTCTGTCTGTCTGTCTGTCTGTCTGTCTGTCTGTCTGTCTGTCTGTCTGTCTGTCTGTCTGTCTGTCTGTCTGTCTGTCTGTCTGTCTGTCTGTCTGTCTGTCTGTCTGTCTGTCTGTCTGTCTGTCTGTCTGTCTGTCTGTCTGTCTGTCTGTCTGTCTGTCTGTCTGTCTGTCTGTCTGTCTGTCTGTCTGTCTGTCTGTCTGTCTGTCTGTCTGTCTGTCTGTCTGTCTGTCTGTCTGTCTGTCTGTCTGTCTGTCTGTCTGTCTGTCTGTCTGTCTGTCTGTCTGTCTGTCTGTCTGTCTGTCTGTCTGTCTGTCTGTCTGTCTGTCTGTCTGTCTGTCTGTCTGTCTGTCTGTCTGTCTGTCTGTCTGTCTGTCTGTCTGTCTGTCTGTCTGTCTGTCTGTCTGTCTGTCTGTCTGTCTGTCTGTCTGTCTGTCTGTCTGTCTGTCTGTCTGTCTGTCTGTCTGTCTGTCTGTCTGTCTGTCTGTCTGTCTGTCTGTCTGTCTGTCTGTCTGTCTGTCTGTCTGTCTGTCTGTCTGTCTGTCTGTCTGTCTGTCTGTCTGTCTGTCTGTCTGTCTGTCTGTCTGTCTGTCTGTCTGTCTGTCTGTCTGTCTGTCTGTCTGTCTGTCTGTCTGTCTGTCTGTCTGTCTGTCTGTCTGTCTGTCTGTCTGTCTGTCTGTCTGTCTGTCTGTCTGTCTGTCTGTCTGTCTGTCTGTCTGTCTGTCTGTCTGTCTGTCTGTCTGTCTGTCTGTCTGTCTGTCTGTCTGTCTGTCTGTCTGTCTGTCTGTCTGTCTGTCTGTCTGTCTGTCTGTCTGTCTGTCTGTCTGTCTGTCTGTCTGTCTGTCTGTCTGTCTGTCTGTCTGTCTGTCTGTCTGTCTGTCTGTCTGTCTGTCTGTCTGTCTGTCTGTCTGTCTGTCTGTCTGTCTGTCTGTCTGTCTGTCTGTCTGTCTGTCTGTCTGTCTGTCTGTCTGTCTGTCTGTCTGTCTGTCTGTCTGTCTGTCTGTCTGTCTGTCTGTCTGTCTGTCTGTCTGTCTGTCTGTCTGTCTGTCTGTCTGTCTGTCTGTCTGTCTGTCTGTCTGTCTGTCTGTCTGTCTGTCTGTCTGTCTGTCTGTCTGTCTGTCTGTCTGTCTGTCTGTCTGTCTGTCTGTCTGTCTGTCTGTCTGTCTGTCTGTCTGTCTGTCTGTCTGTCTGTCTGTCTGTCTGTCTGTCTGTCTGTCTGTCTGTCTGTCTGTCTGTCTGTCTGTCTGTCTGTCTGTCTGTCTGTCTGTCTGTCTGTCTGTCTGTCTGTCTGTCTGTCTGTCTGTCTGTCTGTCTGTCTGTCTGTCTGTCTGTCTGTCTGTCTGTCTGTCTGTCTGTCTGTCTGTCTGTCTGTCTGTCTGTCTGTCTGTCTGTCTGTCTGTCTGTCTGTCTGTCTGTCTGTCTGTCTGTCTGTCTGTCTGTCTGTCTGTCTGTCTGTCTGTCTGTCTGTCTGTCTGTCTGTCTGTCTGTCTGTCTGTCTGTCTGTCTGTCTGTCTGTCTGTCTGTCTGTCTGTCTGTCTGTCTGTCTGTCTGTCTGTCTGTCTGTCTGTCTGTCTGTCTGTCTGTCTGTCTGTCTGTCTGTCTGTCTGTCTGTCTGTCTGTCTGTCTGTCTGTCTGTCTGTCTGTCTGTCTGTCTGTCTGTCTGTCTGTCTGTCTGTCTGTCTGTCTGTCTGTCTGTCTGTCTGTCTGTCTGTCTGTCTGTCTGTCTGTCTGTCTGTCTGTCTGTCTGTCTGTCTGTCTGTCTGTCTGTCTGTCTGTCTGTCTGTCTGTCTGTCTGTCTGTCTGTCTGTCTGTCTGTCTGTCTGTCTGTCTGTCTGTCTGTCTGTCTGTCTGTCTGTCTGTCTGTCTGTCTGTCTGTCTGTCTGTCTGTCTGTCTGTCTGTCTGTCTGTCTGTCTGTCTGTCTGTCTGTCTGTCTGTCTGTCTGTCTGTCTGTCTGTCTGTCTGTCTGTCTGTCTGTCTGTCTGTCTGTCTGTCTGTCTGTCTGTCTGTCTGTCTGTCTGTCTGTCTGTCTGTCTGTCTGTCTGTCTGTCTGTCTGTCTGTCTGTCTGTCTGTCTGTCTGTCTGTCTGTCTGTCTGTCTGTCTGTCTGTCTGTCTGTCTGTCTGTCTGTCTGTCTGTCTGTCTGTCTGTCTGTCTGTCTGTCTGTCTGTCTGTCTGTCTGTCTGTCTGTCTGTCTGTCTGTCTGTCTGTCTGTCTGTCTGTCTGTCTGTCTGTCTGTCTGTCTGTCTGTCTGTCTGTCTGTCTGTCTGTCTGTCTGTCTGTCTGTCTGTCTGTCTGTCTGTCTGTCTGTCTGTCTGTCTGTCTGTCTGTCTGTCTGTCTGTCTGTCTGTCTGTCTGTCTGTCTGTCTGTCTGTCTGTCTGTCTGTCTGTCTGTCTGTCTGTCTGTCTGTCTGTCTGTCTGTCTGTCTGTCTGTCTGTCTGTCTGTCTGTCTGTCTGTCTGTCTGTCTGTCTGTCTGTCTGTCTGTCTGTCTGTCTGTCTGTCTGTCTGTCTGTCTGTCTGTCTGTCTGTCTGTCTGTCTGTCTGTCTGGTCGCTTGGCCGATTTTAATGAAATTTGGTACCTAGGCTGGGCCTTGAGTCGAGATGGTTCCATTTAAAAATGAACAAAATCCACCGAACACATACCAAAAAGGGTGGGGGTAGATTTCAAAAATTAGAGTTTATGTGAAAATATGGCGTGTGTGATATCAAACGAAAGGTAATTGAGTCTGCAGTTAAATAAAATACATTTTAATTTATTCAAAAACAAAGGGTGGGGGTATATTTTAAAAATTAGAGTTTAAGTGAAAATATGGCGTGTGTGATATCAAACGAAAGGTAATTGAGTCCGGAGTTTAACAAAATACATTTTAGTTTTTGTTTTTTTTAGGGTGGGGATAGATTTCAAAAATTTGAGTTTGTCAAAACATGGCTTGTGTGGTATCAAACAAAAGGTAATTTAGTCTGGAGTTGAATAAAATACATTTCAGTTTTTAGTTATATTAGCTCACACGTACACTATAACTATAGTACCTAGTGTCAGCTTAGGGGCCCATATATTGGCAGAGTATTTTGATTGTAATAGACGTCACGTTTTTTCATTGGTACTTCATTATAAGTATTTAGCATTATAATTCTGTATTCTTATTTGTTTCAACTCCACTCCACACAGGGCAAGGGAATTTTAATTAGAAATATTTTTTCTTTCTGCTTAGAATTTTCTGGTGATTTGATTCAAATAATTTTTAATTTCACAATTTTTTTCTTTTTAAATAACTATTTCTGAATAAAATTCATGGCGTCTGTTTACCCCAATTTATCTAGTTAAGAACAACAACAAATTTTGCAAATAAAAATATAAGCGGTAAATAAAAGGGTTTTCTACAAAAAATATATTTTGTTTATTCAACAAATATTTTTTTTGTAAGCTCTAAATAAAAGAAACAAAAGAAAAGACTAGAGCGTAAGCAAGAGTCTCATTTTCTTTATAGCATCTTTAACAGCGGTTGATTATAAAATAAACGTACTTATAGTGATAAAGCCCTATAAATATCACTCAACGTATTTTCCATTATAATAACATCCAACGTGTTTTTTCTTTATAAACGTCGCTCAACGTTTTTCTTTATAAATGGCGATCAACGTTTCCCCTCATATAGTTAATGCCAGCGTTTTTTTTTTATAAAATGAGCTCTTATCCTGAAAATGACGCAAAAACATGTTGCAGTATAGTTGTTAAATATAAGTAGTCGTAACATAACAAAATTACAAAAAATAATGTCACGTGGATACTTATTCTTGAATTTTTGGGAGGAGAATGTGAGTAATCCTCACCGTAAAAAGGTGAATGCTCAATTCTCAAAAGAACGCTCCCGTGAATTCAAGTTCACCACCTCTTACCCGGGAAAAACGAGTTCCCGGAAAAGTTTCTAACCTAAATTTGTTTTTTATAATGTCAAAGTGAATTGTTTTTTTTTTTACCAAACTAAAAATAGAGTTTTTAGGTAAATGCCTAGATATATGTATACCGGGTGGGGCAAAAAAAACCGGACAATTTTTTTTTCATTATAAGTATACCATCGATTTTAATGGGACAAACTGCACTTGCCACAGAATTGATCAGAGTTTTAAATGAATATATTTTTTTGTCCACCATCTCAAAATCCAAGATGGCGGATGAAATTAAAATGAACCCTGCAAAGATGCTCGTTTATTTTTGTGTTGCGAACATGTTTTAATTTTTTTTTAACCAATAAAAAGGCTGTGTTCCCGCCACGTACAACGCTACGAATCACCAAAATCGGTTTATTGGTTTTAAAAAAATATATTTTTGTTTCAACCATTGTTTTAAAATATTATATGATTGCCTTGCCAATGATGCATTTTGCATTTATTCCCTTATAAATTCATTACTACTGAACCGATTTTGATGAAGTAAAAAACATCCTGGTGAGAATTGATTGCTTATTAAAGATCATTATCAAAATTTACAGCCATCTTAAATTTTAAGACAGAATCATGTTGCTGTTTTGAGGGGTAGAGCCGCGGGACTGTAAGCGCGCTGGTCGTTTTATAAAATCTGGGTGCAAAAATCCTTAAAAGGACAATGTAAAAATATTAATTTTTCCGAGCCACACAAAGACAATATAGAGGATTGGCACTCACCTTTTCAGTTGTTTCCGTCGTCCAGAGGAGCTCCTCTCGCTGGCCCAGTCGTTGCAGTCGATCCACACTAGAATCACTTGTTTGTGTAATGGTTTAGTTTGATTTTCTAAGAATTTTATTGGATTTTTTGGTTAATAGAATTTATCACCATGCTGCGTGGTGATCTCGACAGAATATGACAGACGAATCTTTTTTGGTTACGCCTTTTTGCGCAGATTCATTTTTCGTAGATGGCGCTGGCGTTTTGCTTGTGCCAATCAAATTGAAATTGTGTGGGTTTTCCGAATACGGGAATTTGGCGCAAAATTTGAATTTAAAATTAAAGTTGCACGAACATTTTCCGCCCACTTAAAACGAAGTTTTACATTGAGATTAAGTTGAATAAACAAATGGCTATATAAAAAAAATATAAGTTAATTCAAAACCTTAAAGGGTAGGTAATTAAAATCCGTTTTAGGTTTATAGATTAAAAGGAAAAAAAATTAAAAAAAAAAAATATATATATATATATTCTAGATAACGACACACGAAACAAAGAAGTTCCTTGGGAGTTTAGTGCGCATCTAAAGGTAGTGGGCACAACTTGACCACGGGACGAGTGAAAAGTCCGTGTTGTGTTTTAACAGTAGCAACTCGAATGTGATTATCCCGACCAGGATGTACAGATACTATTCTACCCAGCAACCAGTGTAATGGCGGCCTAGTTTCATCCTTAATTAATACAAGCGTATCTAGCTTGATTTCAACCGAAGGGTCCGACCACTTAGAACGCTGTTGTAAAGTATTTAAGTACTCGAGTTTCCAACGCTTCCAGAAATCGGCATGAATCCGTTGGATAAGTTGCAAACGCTTAAGGGTATTAACTTTAAGGGTAGAAAGGTCAGGATCAGGACACGAATTAAGGGGTTCCATTGTGAGGAAATGACCCGGAGTCAAAGACGTAAGATCGTTTGGGTCAGAGCTTTGCTCACAAAGGGGTCGAGAATTGAGTAATGCCTCTATTTGGGCGAGGAGAGTATAGAGCTCTTCGAAGGTTAGTATCTGGTCACCGATGACCCGATACAAATGTGTTTTTATAGATTTGACTCCTGCTTCTGCTAGACCATTTAGGTGGGGGGCTCCCGGACTATTAAGACACCATTTGATTTTTAAGCTCTCAGAAGCTAATTTCGAAAGATTATGGAGCTCCTTAATAGCCCCAACAAAGTTTGAGCCTCTATCACTTGTGATTTGGACACAAGTGCCACGTCTGGCGACAAAGCGTCGTAAAGCAGCGATGCACGCCTCTGTGGTTAAATCCGAAACAAGCTCGATATGGATTGCTTTGACAGAAGTATCGACAAAGACTGCGATATATGATTTACCAACTTGTGCTCCACGACGTCTCTGACCTACAAAGGTTTTGATTGGGCCTGCATAGTCTAAGCAAACGTGTGAAAAACATTTTAATTGTGACGTTCTAAAAGAAGGTAAATCCGACATGTACGGAGTATACGGTTTTGGTTTTAAGCGAAAGCAGGGAATACATTGCAATAAAACCCTCTGAATAGCTCGACGTGATGACATAATCCAAAACTTTTGACGAATTAAGTATTGGACTGTGTTTATTCCGGGATGTAAATTTTCGTTATGAGTTTGAATAATGATCAATTGGGTTAATCTATGAGATTTCGGCAATAATAAGGGATGTTTTGCCTCAAAGGAGAGTTGAGAATGCCGTAAGCGTCCGCCCACTCTAAGGAAACCCAATTCGTCCAAAAAGGGCGCGAGTTTGCGAAACGGCTTAGGTAATAGCTGAGTATTTTGAATTTTTTGAATGATATCCGAAAAACACTCTTCTTGGACCCTTTTAACTAAAACAAGTAGAGCCTTGTGTAGTTCAAAAGCGGAAAAAACGCCGGATAAAGGGTCAACTGAGGTTTTTCGATTGTGAATAAGTCTTAGAAAATGACAAATGATTTTTTGAATGGTATTTAAATTGGATATTTTATCGATTAATCTATCAAAAAAGTTTTGATTTTGAATTTCTGCCGTCAGCACCACTGAATTTTCCGGTTTTTCTTCTTTGAGAACCTCGTCTGGAACTCCCAAAGAACGTTCATTTATAAACCTTTGAATTTGCCACTCCGTAGTGGGCAAGGTAATCCATGGAGGGCCGTGAAACCAAAGAGGGTGATTTATTAAGTTATTGGGCGACAACCCTCTGCTAGCGCAGTCGGCAGGGTTCTCGAGTGAAGTAATGTGATACCATGGGACTTCGGGGATTGTTTCTTGAATACGACTTACGCGGTTTGCCACAAAGGTCTTCCACTTGTGAGGTGAAGATGTGACCCAATGAAGCGTGACCTGTGAGTCCGAGAACGCAAGAATTTCATCGATTACGAGTAATGATGAATAGGTGCGAATAACTAGTTCGAGTAAATCAGCTAATAGAGTAGCTCCAAGTAGTTCCAAACGTGGGATTGAAATAGTGTGTAAGGGAGCAACCCTTGACTTGCCCATGACTAGAGCAGTTTTGATAATTTTATTTGGTAATTCGACGCGAACGTATACGCAAGAAGCGTATCCTAGCTCGGATGCATCGCAGAAACCTAGCAATTGACATCGTTGAATATTATTCGAAAAAATATGTCTAGGTATACAAAGATTCGAAAGAGTGGTTAATTGATTATTGAATTGATTCCAAAGAGTTTTGATTGGATCGGGGGGTATTTCATCCCAATCAGTTTTGCATAACCAAAGTTTTTGCATAATCACTTTGGCTAAAAATGAAACAGGCGATAAGAAACCTATAGGATCCCAAATTTTTGCGATAGCCGATAAAATATTCCTTTTGGTGCAAGGTTTTTCACAAGGGGTACAAGAATAGGTAAAAGTATCTGTAGAAGGGTGCCATTGAAGGCCCAACACCTTAATCGATGTTGAAGAATCGTCTTCAAAGGTAACAGGGATCTGACAATCAGCGGGCGACAAATGTGAAAGAAGTTTCGGATTATTTGATGCCCATTTTCTTAATTCAAATTTTCCCAATTTAAGCAACGCTATGAGATCCTTTTGAAGTGATAAAGCACCTTCTAGAGAGTTAGCTCCACAGCAAATATCGTCCATGAAAATGTTATTCAAAAGGACCCGGGATGCTTCAGGATAATTCTTAGCCTCCAGGATGGCTAGTTCTCTAAGAGTTCTAATAGCTAAATAGGGACTTGAACTAACACCAAACGTCACTGTATTAAGCCTGTATTCCTGCAGGGGTTCATTGGGATCAAATCGCCAAAGTAGCCTTTGGTAGTCCCGATGAATTGGATTAATTTGAATTTGTAAAAAGTGCTGTTTTATATCAGTCAAAAATACGATAGAATAAAATCTGAATTTTAATAGAATTTCGGAAATATCGGCTTGCAATTTTGGTCCTATTAAAAGAGTTTCGTTCATGCTTAGGCCTTTCGAACCCTTAATCGAGGGGTTAAAAACCACCCGGAGTTTAGTCGTTGATTTGTCAAGACGAAGGACTCCGTGATGTGGTAAATAAGAACATAACTGAGGTCTAGGTTCGGATCTTGGGATTAAAGACATGTGCCCATTTTTGAGATATTCTCTCATAAAATCCGAGTACATACTATAGAAATTTGAATTTTTTATTAAGCGAGATTCGAGAGACAAAAATTGACGGTAGGCCACTGAATATGTGTCTCCTAGGTCAGGAGGGTCAATGTGACGAAAAGGCAAATTTACAGTAAATCGGCCCGAAATATCTCTAGTGGTAGTTTTTTGGAAAATCTCTTCACATCTTTTTTCTTCGGGTGAGAGAAACGTTTTTGACTGAATTGATTCTAGTTCCCAAAATCTGCGAATATTAAAGTCGAGAGACTGCTCACAGGAAGTAAAGTAAGAATTGACTTGAGGTGAAATATTTATGTTTTGAGTTTGGCCCATCAAGACCCACCCAAAAACTGTCTCAAAAGCGGAGGGTTGGCCGTGAGGTCCTGGAATTCGTCCTGATTGGACGATTTCTGTGTAAAGTTGTGCACCTAAGAGTAAGTCAATTGGACCAGGGTTGTAAAATTGGTTATCTGCAAGCTTTAGATTTGAAATATGACTCCAATTGGATGAATCTACCTGTATTGAGGGCATATTCGAACAGAGTTTCGGTAAAACGAAGACTTGAATAGAAAAGGTAGGCTCTTGTTGGCCTAGGGCTCGAATAGTGCAAGTAGAAATGCCGTTAGTGACCGATGAAGATTGATTTAGTCCCAGAACAGGGATCGAAATTTTGTTTCTTGGCAAGCCTAACCTGTTAAGACAAGCTTCGCTTATCAGGTTAGCTTGGCTACCGCTGTCCAGAAGTGCTCGGACAGGTTGGTAGTTACCCCGACTATCCAGTACCTCTAATTTTATAGTCGCTAGAAGCACTGTCGTCCGGGGCGTCAAGGTGGATAACGAAGAGTATTGATTTGTAGATGTATTTGGATTCGAATTGATTTGAATTGAATTTGAACTGGGTTGAACAAAACTAGGGTTCTGTTGGCTAAGACTTGAATTTGAATTCTGATACGATAAGTTTGTGCCTGTGCTAGGCACGGCCACTTGATTTGAATTAAAACTTTGATTTAAGTTCGAATTTTGATTTGAATTTTGGCTTGAATTAACAAAGGATTGACTTGAATTCTGACGGATTGAATCTGTCGTTTGCGATAGATGAATAAGACTATGGTGCCTATGTCGACATACCCTGCAGTTGTAGGTACTACTGCAGTCGATTACTTGATGATTTGAACGTAAACAGTTGATACATAACGATTGTTGTTTTACATAAGTAAAACGATCTGAAGGAGATTTGGAAATAAAAACACCACACTGCGAGAGTGGATGAAAAGAATTATTGCATAATTTGCACTTATAGGGTTGTTGGTTTTGTCGAAATTGAATATTGGATTGTTTATTTGATACTTGTGAGTGCGTATGCGCTAAAAAAATTGATGGAGGGCTTGATTTGTACTGATTATTTGAATAAGAATTATATTTTTGGTTACTAGAATTCGAATAATTTGGTTTTTGCTGTTTTGAAGTCGAAGGTTGCATTTGCGTATTTTGGGGAGATAGCTGTACTGTTTCAAGAGCACGGCATTGGTTAATAAGAAACTGAATTAGATTTTGATATGTTGGAATCTCGGTAGTACTATACTTTAATTCGACAGCGGTTCTTGTGGTTTGATCGATTTTTGATAATAAAATTGAAAATAAACAAAAACACCACGAC
Source organism: Aspidapion aeneum (assembly GCA_963576565.1). Lineage (NCBI taxonomy): Eukaryota > Metazoa > Arthropoda > Insecta > Coleoptera > Brentidae > Aspidapion > Aspidapion aeneum. The sequence goes on from OY755046.1 coordinate 25,391,696, forward strand.
GTTACTGGAAATTCAAGATTTTCGAGCGCCGCAATATTCTCGGAAAAAGTATCTACCAAGACTCTAAGATCCTTTGCTGACTGGTTTCCCTTTAAAGAATTTGCATAGTAGATTGAGTTCCAGTAGGTACTGGCTAAAAGTCTTTTATTTTGATAGCGATCTGTTAATACCTTCCAGGCGATTGCGTAATTACTTGCCGTTAATTTTATAGAGCTTAAAATATTAAGTGGTTCGCCCTCAAGGAAGGTTAGCAAATGTTGAAATTTCCTTATATCGGAATAATTAGAGTTTTCGTGAACCAAACAAGAATAAACATCGTAAAAGGTTGGCCACTTTTTTACGTTTCCATTAAAGCAAGGTACCTTTAAAGGGCCCAGATCATCGCTACGTGAATAGTGTGAAGTTGCGGGGGTGAAATTTGAGTGAACTGAATCGGAACATAAACTCGAAAAAAGAACTTTAGCTTGGTGGTAGAATAGATCCGTATCTTTCCTAATTTTGTCTTGTACTTCGAATTCATCATCGTCGTCGTCTTTCAAGAGACCTATGATGTCATTATGAATGTTTTTAAATTGTTCATAGTGATCATCTAACGATTCGTAAAACGCCTTAAAAATTGGCAAGGAAGAACTATCTGATTTAGCTTTCGTTCCCAAGTTATACGTTTCCGTAATACGAGATATTGAAACTTTGCGTTGATTCTCAAGCTTTTTTAACGACATATTGTTAATTAAAAAAAATAAAAAATATTTAAAAAGGAATAAAACTAACACTTGACCCCTATTGACTTTAATCAGTCCAAAAGAGTCCGACAGCATATATTTTATTATCGATTTCTCGAATAAACGCAAAAACTGTTATCCTAGGTCGCGATTTTTCTCCCAAAATAAATGCACACAGAACAACTTGTACCTACTACCGTTTCTCTTATTATTTACAGGTAAATACTAATTCTACTAGATGTGTTTGTTTACCTGTTAAATAAGAATAAAGCATTCAACTCACAAGCACTTTTGTTGTTTTGAATAACTATAACATATTATTTAAACAAATAACTATTATTTAAACAAATTTCGATTTTTGAATCAAAACAAACGACGTACGAAGTGCCAATTTCGGCTGCAATGAAATGTGGGTGGAGCAACCGTTAAGCCACGCAAGGAGGCACGGAACCTCCTTTCTAAACCGGACACGGCAACTAAGCGAATCAAAATGGCGAGGGTAAAAATCTAATATTTTTAGCAAACAAATTTTAAAAAACTATCTGGGTCGTGGGACCAGAAAATGTTGCTGTTTTGAGGGGTAGAGCCGCGGGACTGTAAGCGCGCTGGTCGTTTTATAAAATCTGGGTGCAAAAATCCTTAAAAGGACAATGTAAAAATATTAATTTTTCCGAGCCACACAAAGACAATATAGAGGATTGGCACTCACCTTTTCAGTTGTTTCCGTCGTCCAGAGGAGCTCCTCTCGCTGGCCCAGTCGTTGCAGTCGATCCACACTAGAATCACTTGTTTGTGTAATGGTTTAGTTTGATTTTCTAAGAATTTTATTGGATTTTTTGGTTAATAGAATTTATCATCATGCTGCGTGGTGATCTCGACAGAATATGACAGACGAATCTTTTTTGGTTACGCCTTTTTGCGCAGATTCATTTTTCGTAGATGGCGCTGGCATTTTGCTTGTGCCAATCAAATTGAAATTGTGTGGGTTTTCCGAATACGGGAATTTGGCGCAAAATTTGAATTTAAAATTAAAGTTGCACGAACAAATCATACTTGAGTCTTTAAATGGCGTGTTTATTCTTATTTACTGAAAATGTTTTAGTTTTTTTTTCAATTTATAGAAAAGCGCTACGTCTGGCCCGCACAACGGGTACAAATGAGTAAAATCGGTGTGTTGGTTCTCAAAAAATTTATTTTTGTTTCAGCCATTGTTTTACAGATTATACGATTGCATTGCTAATCCTATCTGCATTCATTTCTTTATAAACTCAATATCACTGAACCAATCTTACTGAAATAAAAGAAATCATGGTGAAAATTGATTGTTCTTTAAAGATTATAAAATAAATTTGCCGTCATTTTAAATGTTAAGATGTCGGACAGAATCATACTTGACCCTTGAAAGAGGCACGTTTATTCTTAATTTCCGAAAATGTTTTAGTTTTTTTTTTCATTTATAGAAAAGCACTACTTTTTTCCCTCAAAACGAGGTACAAATTAATAAAATCGGTGTGGTGGTTATCACAATATCTGATTTTATTTCAACGATTGTTTTACAAATTACACGTTTGCATTGCCAATACTGTCTGCAGTTATTTCTTTATAAACTCATTATTACTGATCCGATTTTAATAGGTTATTGTTAAAGACCAATGAATTCTCACCATGTTTCTTTTTGTTTTAGTAAAATCAGTTTTGTAATAACGAATTTATAAGGAAATTTATTCAGACAGGATTGGCAATGCAATCGTATAATCTGTAAAACAATGGTTAAAACAAAAATTGATTTTTTGAGAACCACCACATCGATTTTACTAATTTATACCTCGTTGTGTGTTGGAAAAGTAGTGCTTTTCTATAAATTTAAAAAAAAGCGAAAGCGTTTTCTGAAAATAAAAATAAACACGCCATTTTGAAAAATCAAGTATGATTCTGTCCGCCATCTTAACTTTTAAGATGGGGGCAAAACCTTTATCATGATCTTTAAAAAGCAATCTATTAAAATCGGTTCAGTAGTAATGAATTTATAAAGAAATAAATGCAGAAATGATTGACAAGGCAATCGTATAAAATGCAAAACAATGGATGAAACAAAAATATTTTTTTTTAGAACCACAGAAGAAATTTTGCTTCTTTTTACCTTATTGTACGTGGCGGGAATGCAGCTTTTATAATAATTTAAAAAATAATTAAATCATGTTCGCAACACAATAATAAACGAGCATCTTTGAAGGGTACAATTTGAGTTTGTCCGCCATCTTGGATTTTGAGATGGCGGACAAAAAATATATTGTGTCAAAACTCTGATTAATTCCGTGCCAAGTGCAGTTTGTCCCATTGAAATCGATTGTTTCAAAATTTATAATGAAAAATGAATTGTCCGGTTTTTTTTGGCCCACCCGGTATGCATTGAAACTAAATTGCTATACTGCGGTTCCTAGGTTAAAAGCAATATCTCCACTTTCAGAGCCAATTGAGTGAGTGTTTAATTTAATGCATAATATAAATGTGTACCTATACAACACATTATATTACATCTTAGCCGCGTGTTTATTAATTTGACACTACAGAGAAACGTTTATCTAAACCTAAAGGCGGTGTAAAATAATATATAATGTAGTGCTCTAACAATAACATTTAGCTCACACATATACTATACTATAGTAGTGTGAGCTATGGTGATCCTAATTTTTTCGAGAAAAAAAAAGTTGCTCCGATTTCAAAAATTTTTATATATCTTTGCGTTTCAGATGATTTTGAAACTTTTTTGTTGCGCCGTCTGTCTGTCTGTCTGTCTGTCTGTCTGTCTGTATGTCTGTAACGACCAACGCGCATAACTCAATAACCGCTTGGCCGATTTTAATGAAATTTGGTACCTAGGCTGGGTCTTGGGTCGAGATGGTCCCATTTAAAAATGAACAAAATCCACCGAACAGAAACCAAATAAAAGGGTGGGGGTAGATTTCAAAAATTAGAGTTTATGTGAAAATATGGCGTGTGTGATATCAAACGAAAGGTAATTGAGTCTGCAGTTAAACAAAATACATTTTAATTTATTTAAAAAAAAAGGTGGGGGTATATTTTAAAAATTAGAGTTTAAGTGAAAATATGGCGTGTATGATATCAAACGAAAGGTAATTGAGTCCGGAATTTAACAAAATACATTATAGTTTTTTGTTTTTTTTTATGGGTGGGCGTAGATTTTAAAAATTTGAGTTTAAGTCAAAACATGGCTTGTGTGGTATCAAACAAAAGGTAATTTAGTCTGGAGTTAAATAAAATATATTTCAGTTTTTAGTTATATTAGCTCACACGTACACTATAACTATAGTACCTAGTGTGAGCTTAGGGGCCCATATATTGGCAGAGTATTTTAAACTGTCCTTATATAAAAGCAATTTAATAGGCCTGTATAAACAAAGTGTTGAACATTAATAATCATAACGCACTTTCGTTAGTTGCGAGATACGCGGCAACGCTGTGCACTGGAGTTGCACGGCGTGATTCTAAACCTTGCACTCACAAACACCTTCGAGCGTTCAAGAATAAACATTTTTATTTCCGGGAGAAAAAGTGAGTTTGATTTCTCGGTAACGTTCCCGGGATCACTCCTTTCACAAACTTTGAAGAATACAGCTCCAAATTGTTAAAACAATGTATCTATGTAACAAAGATATTTCTATGTAACAAAAGAAAGTTACATGGTGTTCGCAATTGCAAAGCTGGATTGTAACAATGTCAAGTAACAGAGGGGGGACAATTAAATGTGCGGTGATGTAACATTGCTGTATATATTAGTAAGTTGGTTACCATGTTTTGCATACTGGGCGGGTAATATTAGGTTCATATCGTCGATCCAGTTAGATACATTTGGATTACCCTCAAAAAGGGGACGGTAAAATTTCTTCTTTTTGAATCCTCATTTGTGTGCCCTTGTCTGACAGATCCATTTGACACATTGTCTGATATCACCCATATGTGAAAAAATATATTTTTGTTTAGGATTAGTAATTCTGGGCATAACTTTGTTTAAAGATAGTAAATATTTTAACGTTGAGTTGTTTGTAATGAACATGGAAATTGTATCTCAGTAAAACAAGAAAATTAACACATTTTCATGTAATAATTGATGATTCGCTTAACGAAGAAAGTGGTGAAGGTCGTTCAAATTCAGCTGTGTGAGAAAACAAGAATGCTGTGCATAAACTGACTTAACACTAGCTTTTTAAAAGTCTCCAACAAAGAATCAAAAGATGTCGTTGCTAAATTTAAAAACCATAGATTAAAGAAGGAGCTAACTCTATCATCGTCACCACTGTCACCAAGGCGACACATTTGTAGAGATTCGGGAATTAAAGAAATTGATGGTAGTTAAGGTAAACCCCTAATTTTCTAACCTTAGGAGGCTACTTTTAGCTTTTTTGGCTTAAGTAGTTTTAATGTACAGGGTGTTTCCGTATATTTTAACCATGGTCTGTTGTGCTTAACATAGCAAATAAATTCAAAAGTATATAATATCTTGACATTTTGTCCAGCCTTTTCTGAAATATTGGGATTTTAAATACTCTGCCAATATATGGGCCCCTAAGCTCACACTAGGTACTATAGTTATAGTGTACGTGTGAGCTAATATAACTAAAAACTAAAATATATTTTATTCAAATCCGGACTAAATTACCTTTTGTTTGATACCACACAAGCCATGTTTTGACTTAAACTCAAATTTTTGAAATCTACCCCCACCCTTAAAAAAAACAAAAACTAAAATGTATTTTGTTAAACTCCGGACTCAATTACCTTTCGTTTGATATCACACATGCCATATTTTCACTTAAACTCTAATTTTTAAAATATACCCCCACCCTTTTTTTTAAATAGATTAAAATGTATTTTGTTAAACTCCAGACTCAATTACCTTTCGTTTGATGTCACACACGCCATATTTTTCCATAAACTCTAATTTTGAAATTTACCCCCACTCTTTTATTTGGTTTGTGCTCGGTGGATTTTGTTCATTTTTAAATGGGACCATCTCGGCCCAAAACCCAGCCTAGGTACCAAATTTCATTAAAATCGGCCAAGCGGTTTTTGAGTTATGCGCGTTGGTCGTTACAGACAGACATACAGACAGACAGACAGACAGACAGACATACATACAGACAGACAGACAGACAGACAGACGGCGCAACAAAAAAGTTAATCATCTGAAACGCAAAGATATATAAAAATTTTTGAAATCGGAGCAACTTTTTTTTTCTCGAAAAAATTAGGATCACCATAGCTCACACTACTATAGTATGGTATATGTGTGAGCTAAAATCTGATTATTTTGACGATTAACAAAATACTCTGCCAATATATGGGCCCCTAAGCTCACACTAGGTACTATAGTTATAGTGTACGTGTGAGCTAATATAACTAAAAACTGAAATATATTTTATTCAACTCCAGACTAAATTACCTTTTGTTTGATACCACACAAGCCATGTTTTGACTTAAACTCAAATTTTTGAAATCTACCCCCACCCTTAAAAAAAACAAAAACTGAAATGTATTTTGTTAAACTCTGGACACAATTACCTTTCGTTTGATATCACACACGCCATATTTTCACTTAAACTCCAATTTTTGTAATCTACCCCCACCCTTTTACTTGGTTTATGTTCGGTGGATTTTGTTCATTCTTAAGTGGGACCATCTCGACCCAAGACCCAGCCTAGGTACCAAATTTCATTAAAATCGGCCAAGCGGTTTTTGAGTTATGCGCGTTGGTCGTTACAGACAGACATACAGACAGACAGACAGACAGACAGACAGACAGACAGACAGACAGACAGACAGACAGACAGACAGACAGACAGACAGACAGACAGACAGACAGACAGACAGACAGACAGACATACAGACAGACAGACAGAGCAACAAAAAAGTTTCAAAATCATCTGAAACGCAAAGATATATAAAAAATTTTGAAATCGGAGCAACTTTTTTTTTCTCGAAAAAATTAGGATCACCATAGCTCACACTACTATAGTATAGTATATGTGTGAGCTAATATCACTTGTCGTAAATAGACAACTGATGTTTATTCAGGTTTTGAAAAAGCATATATTTAAAAAGCGGCTGGCCAAATGTTAAACATTTT